>CM066236.1:9214896-9814896 GCA_033675125.1 Athetis lepigone
TTATTAAAGTCATTTACTACGATAAAGGCACTTACCTTTCATGAATAAGACTGCGGCCCCAAAATCTAGCAAGTACTAATGTGATGTTCGCAACCCTTTTTTTTTTTTTTTTTCAACAACCCTTATGTTCCGTCTTTTATCTAGGACATCACTAACATCCCTTGCTTCAGGGTCCCCGTTGTGGTTCGTAGACAGTCGGTACGGGTAGTCAGATGCTAGCGAGTCTGATAATTTGTCTATTTATTATCAAATCGACTTTTATAACCTTTCCTTTTTAGGTGAACGTGTTATTGAAAAAACGTGTGCATCCGCCCTGGCCCTTAGCCCCATCAGACAATCAAATCTAACCAAGGAGTATAGTGATACCTAGGTAGCTGGGTTTTGGAACTCTGATACGAAGTTGCTCCATGTAAAATATTGGCATTTAGTTGCATCCGGTAAGACTAAAAACCGAATAACAAAGTTGGTAAAATGCTAGGGAGATGATAACTCCTAATAATATTATTACACTGACTTTGTTTGTTTTATAGCTTGTTTGTCTACGAAGTTTGGGCTATATACATATTACTACGTCCCACGAAAGTGGAGCAGTAATCAACAACTTAACACTGATGGAATCACTAGTGGCTAAACAAACATTTAAATAGTCGAGATTTCATATAAAAACAGATGTTAGCACTTGAATCTTAATTTGAAGAATTGTTTTTTTATTTCCTAGTTGTTTTGTTTCCCAGTTTTTTAATTAAATATTTTATTTTATAACGAGCTACACACAATTGCGATCAACTGATGTCCGAGTTAGACATAATAATACTGTAAAAAATAAATAGTAGATACTGCAAAATAATCCGTATTACAGTTTATAATAACTGAGCGGTCAAATAGAGATGTGAAAAGTAGATTTGTTTCAAACAAATTACATATCTGACAATATTTCTGGATAAGACGTTCAGGATTGAACACCATCGCACCCAATATCCATAATTCTGTCCAATATTGCCATAACTACCATGCTTGGCTCGATATAATGTGGTAATACTCTCATTTTCATTCAATGTTGCTCCATCGAGCAAAAAATACGAGCATAATAATAGCAACTCAGTGTATAAAGATAAAAAGGTACCTAGATATTCGTTTATTCCAGAAGTTTTTTTTTAAATTTAACAAAGTTTTTTCTAAAGATAATTTGAAGTTTGAAGAATAAAATAATATCTTCAAAATAACCAACGGATATTTTCAATTTGTTAGAAATAAATTAATTGGTTACAAGTTTTATAAACTTGAGGCCAGAGTGTACCTTTTCTTATATTAAATTAGTGTAACACGATCCAGCTAATTAATTAAATCACGAGCATTACGGAAGGGAGTGATTCGATCAGATAATTAGTATGGAATCACGAAATAATTGTATGTTCTGGACGTCGGTACTGGAATTTATTTACGAGTTGGTAATTTTGTTTGTATATTTTCGTCATATTGAATCTTGTTATAAATTGATATCGAAGTTATTAAGGCACCGTCTCATGTAACTTTTTCAATTCATATATTAATTTAGAAAGTTTTCATAGTCATTACTAAAATCGTAAAGAAAAACATTCTGAAGAAACCTGGACTAATGATTACAATAAGTCAGAAATCGCCGATCCGGCTTGAACAAGCGTAATGATTAATGTTCTTGCCTTCTCTATGAGAAGAGAACTTTGACGTGTAGTGCGACAGCAATAGGCTACTATTGTTATTAAATTCATTGTATTTCATTATAATTAGACGAATTGCATATCGCGTTAATTTTACCAAACTTAGTTATTTTTATGTTATTGTCAATTAATATTTATTTTAAATTTAAAATTTTTTATGTATATTAATGATGTCCAATCCAGATGAAATTTAATTGTAGATCATATTGTAAGTACTTAAATTAATTAATTACTGTTACTGGCATATAACCGTTGTAATTAATAATAAATAAATAAATAAATCAACCTTCGAGCACACGTGGTTTGAGACACTATAGAAAAACAATAGCAGCGCGACAGCCTGCTGTCATTGGTCTTAACATTAACAAAGACTCATATATCTCATAGGTATATTTAGTGTGCGCCACTAATTTAGCAGGGGAACACGTAACAATGCGCTTCTAGAGGACGCCTGACACATTTATCTGTCGCTGCTATTTACCTACCCGACCAAGTTTTTGTAACGGATTGGTTTAATTCAACATTCCAGCTCGTCCCCCTCCCTAGTTAGGGTTGTCAAATACCGCCGACAATGTTGTAGTTTTTCTTCTTTTCAGTGGTGAAAAACTTGTGGAAAAAAAGCTCGTTCGTTCCTGTTACGGGAAAGTATTAAATATTTTCTACTTTTTAATTTTGTAGGTGAAACATGGCAACGTCGGATGGCTGCTATGATTTTTTATTACAGCAATTTTGTTTTCTTTCCTTTTTTTTCTGTTGAGTGTCGTTGAAAGCGACAAAACAATTATTTGGAGGGAATGATTCGAGGAATACTCTCACCAAAATAAATATAAAATTGCTTTTTTCGTTAATGTTACGTTTTTAAATTCTATTTCGTGACAATTTGGTACATAAATTATTTGCCCGCAGCCTATTTTTATGATTTATGTTTTGTTTTAATAAATTGTCAAATTTGTTAATTATATTATTCAAACCTAAGTAATGACTACAAATTATCAGATTGACAGCCCTCTGTGGTTGTTTCGTCGTCAATTGTGTGGCTGGAGTCTCACATTACATTACCACAACTATTGTCTTGAGTATGTCAATCTAAATGATTAACTAATTAATTAATTATAATAAGAAAATGGGCTATTTGTAAAAACTTGTAAAAAAACAAGGCACAAGTCCAGTAATTTCTTTTATAGTTGTTGATAAAAAAAACGACTACCCACAATCTAGAAACTATACTGTACCATGTAACTACGTGCCTCGCCTCATACATTTTTCGTATTCAATACAATATTTTTTCTTTTATTTTATCCAAAACTAGCTGTCCCCCGCGGTTTAACCCACATTTGTGTTTATAACTTCACTCTCCATCATCTCCCTAGCCTTTTTCCAAACTATGTTGGGGTCGGCTTCCAGCCTAACCGGATTCAGCTAGATACCTGTGTTTTACGTGAAGCGACTACCTATCAGACCTCCACAACCCAGTAACTGGGCGACATGATACCCTTTGGTTCGACTGTTCAGACTTTCTGGCTTCTGAATACCCGTAACGACTGTCAAAGTTCTACGAATGACAACCGGGACCAACGGCTTTACGTGCTTTCCGAGGCACGGGATGTCAGTGATGTCCAAGATAAACTTTAGAAAGTACATATGAATTGAAAAAGTCACATTAGTACTGGCCCGGAGTCGAACCCGCAACCTCTTATACGAGGGGCGGGCGCCTTATCCACTGGGCCATCACGACATTGTTTATAACATCACTCTCATAGGTGAAAAGTACTCAAAAAATGAGGCTATTCAACACGAAAATAATTTTTCTATTTGAACCAGTACTTCCTGAGATTAGCTCATTCACAAACTCTTTAACTATATTTTATTAGTATTATTACTATTTTAGCTTAAACCTTCAAACACACGTGATACGAGACACAATAGAAAGACAATAGCCGGTTATAACGTGTGTTCGAAAGTTTAAGTTTTTAGGTACTAAATTGAAGACATAATCTAGAAATCAACTAACAGTGTACCCAATGCCTTACCTCGTAAATAGCACCGTGCCTTAACACATAAAATTTATAGATTCAATACAATATTTTTTTTATTTCTTTTTTACCTTAAGACAACCCAATTAGGTTTTTGCCTGAAGTTACTGATAATCGAGCTTGTACTGTCAGCCCTGGGTAGAGTTCTGTTCCGTCGCCTCGCTTCGTTAAATATGGTGGTGGTTCTCACTATTTTCACTATTGTCTTGAATCAATCTAAATGATCTAGAAATCAACAAATATGGATAATAAAACAAATACCTAATTAAAAAAAACACACTATTCTAGGAATCAACCAAGCAGCTAATTTCCAGTGCCTTGCCTTGTTAACAATGTCGTGCCTGAACACATAAAATTTTCATAATCAACGCGACATATTTCTTAATTCTGTTTTACCTATATACAACCTAGTTGGGTTTTTATTAATATCTGTAGTTACAGATAATCGAGTTTGTACTGACAGCCCTGGGCGGTAGTTCTGTCCCGTCGCCTCGCTTCGTTAATTGTGTGGTGGTTCTCATTACATTAACACAACTATTGTCTTGATTATTCTTGTTGACGAGCTTCCTGTCTATACTACATTGGCACACTATGTACAAATATAGCCTTCCTTTTATATTGAGGGTACGAAGGCCATATTTTGTCCGTGATAGGCAGACTTTTCTAGAATTAGGTTGTAGGGTTGAATATGAAAGAATTTCTGAATATTTACATTGAGTTAGCTCGTGTTATTTTGCGTCTAACATAATATATAACTTAACGTCACGCCTGTATTCCCCGAAGGGTTGAACAGAGAGTATGTAATACATTATTTCGTGTACTGTACGTATTCGTTGAACTAATATTGCATTGTGTGTCTTCTAAATAAGATTATGTTTTGAACTTCGGCGATGAGAAATAAAAAATTTCGTTGATTTATTTATTTGTTGCCAGGTATATTTTGAATCTGATGTAGGTAATCTGTATATATAAAACGCTTCCGTTACTGACTGACTGACAGACAACGCACAGCCGAAATTACTGGTCGTAGAGAGCTGAAATTTGGCATGTGTGTTTGTTGGAGGGTGTAATCGCGTACTAAGAGAGGATTTTTGGAAATTCCACCCCATGGGGGAGAAAAGGGGGGTAAACGGATTTTTTTATTTCTTAATGGATTCACTTAAATTTTTTCATGTAGGTTCCGCCTGTGATGCAACTGAGCACTGCGAGAGTATTTTCGGAAATTCTCCCCCATGGGGGAGAAAAGGGGGTAAACATATTTTTTTTATTTCTTTATGAATTTTCTTAAAACTTTGCATGTAGGTTCCACCAATGATGCAGCTGAGCACTGCAAGAGGATATTTGGAAATTCTCCCCATGGGGGACAAAAGGGGGGTAAATTAAATGTTTTTATTTCTTTATGGATTCACTTAAAACTTTGTATCTAGGTTTTACCACTGAAGCAAGTGAGCACTAAGAGAGGATTTTTGGTTTTTTGTTTTCTGTCACCAGGCTGTATCTCATACACCATGATAGTCGAATAGTTATCTGTTGCCGCTATAACAACATCTTCAGCCTATAAGCACAGATTACTAAATAGTTACTACGTAAGTGCCCACAAACTGTATAGAGCTCAATTGTGTACATTGAATATATATTTAAAACTAGCTTTTGCCTGTGACTTCGTCCGCGTTGAAAAATAGTTCCCGTTTTCGGGGGATTTCCAGGATTAAATCTATTCTATGTTCCAGACTATATCTGTACCAAATCCCATTCAAATCGGTTCAGTGGTTTAGGCGTGAAGAAGAGACAGACAGACAGAGTCACTTTCGCATTTATAATATTAGTACGAAAGTACGGATTAATATTGGAGGATGATTGGTGATCGATACTGATGCCAAAAATGCAATCAGTAAATTTTTTGTCTCTCTCTCTGTCTGTATGTGCACGCATGGGTTAAAAACTACTAAAGGGATTTTAATCAAACTTAGTACGATTACAATTCATACTTCTGGGCAGGTTATAGGTCAATCACATAACGCTGAGACACATAGGAGCCGAGCAGAAATGTGTGTGAAAAGTGTGACAAAAACGGGAAAAAATATTCCTTTTGTTGGTATCCGTTGCGTGCGCTGCGTAAATGGTTGAAGTTACGCAAAAATTATGTACCAAAGAATTGCGTCTCTTAAAACGTTCTAAAAAAAGTTCGCGACAGTATATGTCAAATATATATCTATAATTCACTAACTATAAACATTTTTATGGCAATGAAATTAGTTCTAAAATAATGCATGATTTGCCAGGGTGTTTTCATGAATATAGTAAATCCTTATCAACATAAATAACTTATCCAATACATGTTTTCAAAATTGCCGTTTACATAATTTAATATGGATGTTGACTACATCAAAAGAATGACATTCTGCTTAGTCCGTCTTTTAGACAGTCCAAAAATACTGGACACATATTTTTTGCTTGATCAAATTAATAACAAAATACAAAGATAAAGAGCATCGAAGTTCCGGAGAGGGGGCTTGTGACGTCACTCCTCAGTAAAAATTATACAAAGGTGTGACGTTTCACGAAACTTCAACGCACTGTATTGTCGTCATTTTCTGTTTACGAGAAAAAAGAAAAAATACGTGTCTCAAATTTTTTGATTATCTAACTGACGGACTAATTACTTTTTTTTGTCATCTCGCCTATTACAATAAATTTAATTAGAGATATCACAGAGTTTTAAAATTACTCCGCAGCAATATAATGATGATACATACGGGCAGTAGCAAGGCTGGCCGATGGCTTTGCAAGATATTCGTAGCTTATACATCAGAATAACACATAATATTGTGCTACATAACATTGCACCATGAGCCACGGAAGCCGATCAGTAACCAAAAATGACTCCGCTGCCGCGGCTAATCGCGGCGCAATGCTCCTAAGCTCTGGCGGGATCTTATGGCGGATTGGAGACTGCGACTGTTGCGACCCAGTGCTGGGCACGCCTCTTTGAGGAGTGGCTGGAGAGGCGCCCTCACATATCGCCAGAAATAGGTCCTCACCGAACGAAAGCGACGCCTGGGTGTCACTACTGCAGCAACGGTCGTCTCCAAGACACGGTGGAGCATACGATGGTGGTATGCCCCGCTCGGGCGAGCCACCGCCGCGCCGTGTTCTTGCAGAGATAATTGGCGGGGGTGAATGAATGGAAAGCTGTCACCTCCTTCTGCGAAGCAGTCGAGTCTTCTGCTGAAAAAGGCGGTCGCGGCGCGCGTGTGACACCGTCACGCCTCACGCCCCGAACAGTGACCCAGGTGTAGGCGTCGAGAGTCGCATGACGACTACCGGCCACCGTAGGCGCGGTACTGCGGACGGCGATGGGTAGCTTGCCGCCGGATAAGAACTAGGTCCGTGTCTACGGCGCGTTTGTTCCACTCGCGCCTCAAAGAGCAGTCAGCACGTGACGGGGCCCTCTATGGCCAATGCCTGCCGGGGTTGCGGATTAATTCTAATAGTTACCGCTGCCCCGGAACATAAAGGGCAATCAGTCTGACACTCCCTCCCGCCCCGTCCAAGGTGGGAAAAGTCGTTTGATATAAATATATACATATAATAGTAAACTCACTAACTGATATCAACGCGTTTGTTGATATTTAATAATAACTCACTAGAGACATGAAACTTGGAGGGGTTATTCTTTGTGAAACCTGAGCCACTAAGAAAGGTTCCTTTTTAATTCAAAACCTTCCAGGGTTAAAATAGTGGATAGAAGTTCGACATTCACGCGGGCGAAGCCGCGGGCAATAGCTAGTAATATGAATAATTCTCATGTAAGTTTAATACAAGATAGTGGCCACTGAGCGTTAGGGTTAGATTTCCGATTCAAACAAACAGTAACTGGGCTTCTCCATTATTTATTTCTCAGGTACAGTGTGGAGTGTGAAAGTAGGTATGATATCTCCGTGCCTTAAAAATGTGTGAAGCTATTGGTTCCGGTTGTTATTTCTAGATCTGTAACAATTGTTATGAGTACTCGAAGTGTTGAATATTTTACAGTCTTTACCAAGGGTACAACGGTACCCAGTAATATAATAAGGTTTGGCATTTCTAATTGGTAGTTGCTTCATAAAAAAAATATGTATTCAGCTGCACTTGAATAGACTAAAAGCAGGCTCTAATAGCGGGCCATCCACTAACGTTCATTCCTGCCGGAATGTACAATCCTTACGGAATGAACGCCAGTGGATTTGCAAGAGCGGGAAAGAATGACGGTATTAAAATCCCACCACCCGTCCCGTCGCGACAATCCTTACGGAATGAACACCAGTGGATTGGCAAGAGCGAGAAAGAATGACGGTATTAAAATCCCGCCACCCGTCCCGTCGCGACAATCCTTACGGAATGAACACCAGTGGATTTGCAAGAACGAGAAAGAACGACGGTATTAAAACCTCGCCACCCGTCCCGTCGCGACGGGCGCGACGCGCTCTGTGATCAAGTTAGAGTGTCTGTTTATTTGTTCGGCGTGATTGAGCGCTCGTTTGTAATCATTTTGTGTTCGTATTCGTCCCGGAAGGACAAAATGCATTTCCAAGACATAGACACACAACACAATACGGTGTTATCAACTTGAGGAGTTCGTTAAAAGACGAGACTCTTAAATATTTCTTAAAATCATCAGATTCGTCGCATGCCAGATTTTTTAAAAGTCCTATATTTCTACTTTTCTAATAACCACTTTTTCCCCACATCCTATGTCTTCATTTAGGTTTAAAAAGATATTTACTTGCAATAAAACTCAAAGCAACAGCAATCTCTTTCCTAAAGGTACACATGTTTATTTATTAAACCTCATGGACATGATGTGAAAAACACTGCCCACAGGCGGACTTAATGCCTAAGTGTAGGGCCTGAGTGCCCGCTCAAATCGAGCGTCCAGCAGGGCGGGGCGTGCGGCGTCCATATCAAACAGATGCATTAACACGTAGGTGTCCTGAGTGGCGACCTAGCAGCGCGAGAACAACTTCCACGCAACGCTGCACGCTCCGCTCAACGCTCTCCACTCAGTTCGTACACTCAGGCATTTTCTCCCAGTCTACCTTAGGGTGATGCATAGACAAATCATGGTAGATGCAAAATGCAAGGGTACAAAATAATACCAAAATTAAATATATGTATATATTTACATACTATAGTACTAAATACATATAGGTACACTTGTCAAGTACCAATCATACACGGAATCTGCAAGCTGTTAGAAATTACTTCATTCTACATAAATATTGTCACCTGCGGTCTCCCACCTCGAGTGCACGGACCTCTCGCCCCGCACCCTGGACTTCGGGTGCCTATATAAGCTGAAGCAGACGCACGCTCGGCCCTTTTCCTGCGCCGGCGACATCTGAGTTAAGTGGCTCCACTCATCATGACGGGAGTCACGTAGATCAGCACCTTTGTAACCCACTTCTAACCCTGAGTCTCTGTAATTCTAAATTCTTGTATTTTTCTTGTTACAATAAACCTTTGTAAACTTTTGTTGTCGAGTGTGAATTATCTCCATTACTCACCACCCTTTTCACGCCACAATATTGCATCAGCCTGGCGACGAGCGTGGAAATGCTGAATCGGCTCGACACGTTGCACGGTGCCGACCGGACGGCGGCATCGAATTCTGGAATTTTACCTCACTTTTGTTTCCCACTTCGAGCAATTGTCATCATTGTTAGCCATAATTAATTGTATTGAATTTTAAAGTAATAAATAAGTTGCATTTAATTCGGTTTTTTTTGCAACTTGCCTGCCGCACTGACATAATTGGCGCAGTCGGTAGGATCTTCGAGGTTTGCCTAGTATCCAGTACCAGCTCTCCTGGTGGTTATCAAGCCCGTTCGAGGATCCGAATCTACACGTCGTGACGTCAGCAAGGGTATCCAGAAATCGTAAAGCGAAGAAGCCGAAATGCAGTACATGTGAGTACATTAAAATCTTTTTAGTGGATTGCTCACCCTTACCTTTAAGTTTCCCAAGTTAATTTTACTTTTCCAAAATTTTCCATCCAAGGAAATCGCGGAGCGTTAGGCTAGAGAGTAGGCAGATTAGTAGATCTTCTGCTCAAGATTTTAATAGAGAAATTAGTTTAAGTTCTAGTGATAGTTTAGATAGTTCAGAGGATAGGATGGCAGATTTGGACAGTATTTTCAAGGCCCTTCGATTGGTGCCTGAATTTGACGGCAACGTCAATGTCTTAACCAGGTTTATACAGCTATGTGACCAGTTGGTGGAAGAATTTGTTACCAATCAGAGCCCACCTAATAAACTGGTGGAGATAGCCCTTGTTAACGGCATACTTAATAAGGTAACTGGTCCCGCGGCGCGATTGATTAATTCTAATGGTATCCCGTCAAATTGGTCTGGCATTCGCAAGTCTCTCGTAAATAATTTTTCGGACCAACGAGATGAGACGGCACTGTATAATGATTTGGCGTTACTGTCGCAAGGGTCTGACAGCCCTCAGGAATTTTATGAAAAATGTCAAAACTTGTTTAGCACGTTGATGACTTATGTTTCGCTACATGAGGACGTGTCAACCACCATCGAGGCAAAAAGGGACCTCTATAAAAAATTAACCTTACAGGCGTTTGTGCGTGGTCTCAAGGACCCACTAGGCTCACGGATTAGGTGTATGCGACCCGAAAGCATAGAAAAGGCCCTGGAGTTTGTCCACGAAGAACAAAACGTAGTATATTTACAGCAGCGCAGTAGTCAAATTTCAGAAAAGAAAGTACCCCCTCAGACCATGGTACCTAAACCTTTGCCCGTGCAAGGTTTTAACATACCACCACCTAGATCTTTTGCTTTCAATATGCCCGGACCTTCTAGGGGCCCGTTTGGTCATCCAATGATGCCGCAAGTACCTATGCAATGGCGGCTTAATTTTAATAATCAATATCAGGCGGGCCCATCGCGCACCCAGCAAATGTTCCGTGCCCCGGTTTCCAATTTCGATCAGAATAATGCACCTAAATTAGTGCCACGTGGCAATGCACCCGCGCCTCAGAACAATTTTCAACAACCTAGACCTATGAGCGGTGTCAGCCATTTTGTGCCAAGACTTTTACCACCTAGTAATGCGTTAAAAGGACACGACTGGACTAAGTCTGGTAATCCACCGGCCAGTAACTATTTTAGAAGTAAAGAAATGAATTTCAATGATTGCTCTAACTATTACGATTACGGAGATTACTTGACCGATTACTATTCTTATTATGAGCCCGTAAATGAATACTTTGACGGATATTATTTTGCCGGTTTCGATCAATCTTGTTCCCAGCAACCTGAAACGCCTAATGATACGGTTGACGGTGAAACAACTAAATCTGTTGCTGTAAAAGAGGATTTTCAGACTACCCAGAAGTCAGACAAACCAAAATAGAAGTTAATCTTCAAACTCAACGCCAACTCCCATACTTACAAATTCTAGACCCTCCTCTAAGGCTTCTCATAGACACGGGTGCTAATCAATCCTTTATTAGCCCCCATGCGGTTGAAACTTATTTTAATGACATACAATTAAATTATGACCCGTTTGAAGTTTGCAATGTACACGCGGTGACACGTAGCAATTATTCGATAACCTTACCTTGTTTTTCAGAATTGAATGATAATGATAATATTACACTTTTTGTCTATAAGTTTCACGATTATTTCGACGGACTAATAGGGTCAGATTTACTAGATAAATGGGAAGCTTCCATTGATTTTAAAACCAAGTCGCTAATAACAAAACACGCATCGAATCCTATACAGGTTTACGACTCGCGAAATGCTAATCTATATGAAGACATTATACCTGCCGGTTCTTCGAAATTAGTTAGGTTACCAATTAATGTAGAGGACGGAGAAGCTATAATTCCAGAACAAATTATATCTAACTGTCACATTAGCGAATGTTTAACTACTGTAAAAAACCAAATAGGCATATTAGAAATTCATAATCCAAATCGTAGCGACGTCATCTTCTCCATGGATCGCCCGGTGTGCGCGCAGCTTTATAATACCGAGTGCATGCGCACCGAACAATCGCCCCAACGCGTTAAAGAAGTTCTATCGCGATTGCGTACCGATCACTTGAATAAAGAGGAACGCGCTAACTTAGAGCTACTGTGTGCGCGTTATGCGGACGTGTTTTATCTGGAGGGAGAGAACTTAACTTTTACTAATAAAATTAAGCACTCAATTAAAACTACCGACGAGATCCCTATACATACCAAAAGTTATCGATATCCTTTCGTACACAGGCAAGAGGTACAAGATCAGATTAGTAAGATGTTAGACCAAGGGATTATCCGACCCTCAGAATCAGCCTGGAGTTCACCTATTTGGGTTGTTCCTAAAAAGGCGGACGCTTCCGGCAAGACTAAATGGCGACTGGTTATTGATTTTCGTAAGTTAAATGAAAAAACTTTGGATGATAAATACCCAATACCTAATATTGCAGATATTTTGGACAAGTTAGGCAACTGTCACTACTTTACGACCCTAGACTTAGCAAGTGGCTTCTACCAGGTAGAAATGAGCCCTGCAGACATTCCCAAAACAGCATTTACCGTAGAACATGGCCATTTTGAATTTTTAAGAATGCCCATGGGTCTGAAAAATAGTCCATCGACATTTCAACGCGTAATGGACAATGTTCTTAAAGATCTACAGAACAATATATGCCTTGTATATTTAGATGACGTCATCGTTTTTTCCACGTCATTACAAGAACATATGGTAAACTAGCTTTTGCCCGCGACTTCGTTCGCGTGGAATAGCGACTTCCGGCAGATTTTTACTCTTTATTTACATTTTTCCGATGAATTTTCAGTACTGAATTGATGCCGACTCTTGACCAATAGATGGCGCTGTATGTCCGGAATAAATTTTATTTTTTATTTATTTTTTGTAATAAAAACTATCCTATGTCCTTTCTCAAGTTCCAAACTATGTCTGTACCAAATTTCACACAAATCGGTTCAGTAGTTTAGGCGTGAAGCAAAGACAGACAGACAGACAGACAGACAGACAGACAGAAAGACAGACAGACAGACAGACAGAGTTACTTTCGCATTTATAATATTAGTTTGGATTTAGAGAAGGTGTTTAACAGGTTACGTGAGTAAAACTTCAAAATTCAGATGGACAAATCGGAATTTCTTAAGCTCGAGACAGCCTACCTGGGCCATGTTATTAGCAAGGATGGCATTAAACCTAATCCTGACAAAATATCCGCAATAAAAAAATATCCACTCCCCAAAACCCCTACAGAAATTAAACGATTTTTAGGTCTTCTTGGATACTATAGAAAATTCATTCCCGACTTCGCAAAAATAACAAAGCCTATGACACAAAGTTTGAAAAAAGGATCAAAAATTACGCTAAATGACGATTACATTAACTGTTTCGAAAAGTGTAAAACACTCTTAACTAATGACCCCATTTTAAAATATCCGGATTTTACGAAGGAATTTATTCTAACAACCGATGCATCAAACTTAGCTATAGGAGCTGTCCTATCTCAAGGTACTATAGGTACAGATAAGCCGATTGCTTATGCCTCTAGGACATTGAATAGTAGCGAAATTAACTATAGCACCATCGAGAAGGAACTTCTCGCAATTGTCTGGGCTACCAAATATTTTAGGCCGTATCTTTTTGGTAGGAAATTCAAGATAGTGACGGATCATAGGCCTCTCCAATGGGTAATGAACATCAAAGAACCCAACTCGCGTCTTACCCGATGGCGCCTAAAATTGAGCGAATATGATTTTTCAGTAGTCTACAAGCAAGGAAAATGCAATACCAATGCTGATGCGTTATCCCGTATAGAACTAAATAATGAGGAGACTAGTTCTCTTATAGTTAACCCTACTGAAAAACCATCCTCGTTATCAAATAACTCAAAGACCGATACAATTCATACTGACGCTGAAAACCCGATATTGGAAGTTCCCATAACTGATTTCCCATTAAACAAATATCACAAGCAAATCGTTTTCACATTAGTCGACGACGTAAAAAGTCGTCCTTCCGTCTCTAAACCTTTTGAGTCGCACGTTAGGACACACATTCAGATTTCTAAAAGTAATCTTGAAGAAGATGTGGTAGACGCTGTAAAAGAATACGTTAATCCCAAGGTAACGACCGGTATTCTCATTAATCCGCCATTGGCAATGTACGATATTATCCCCATCATTCAGAGTAAATTCAAAAGTTCCTCCATGAATTTAGTTTTAACCAAAACAGAGTTAGATAATGTCAAAGACTATCTTAAACAACAAGAGATAATTCGCAATTACCACGAGGGTAAAACCAACCATCGTGGCATTAATGAGTGTTACCTGTCTTTATCCAACAAATACTATTGGCCGAAAATGAAGGAACATATAACAAAATACATTAACGAGTGTAACGTGTGTGGCCAAGCTAAGTATGACAAAAATCCCATTAAACAGAGGTTCCATATAGTGCCACCCCCAACTAGACCGTTCGAAATCGTACACATCGATTTATTAAGTATTGAAACCCAGAAATACCTAACAATCATTGACGCATTTTCAAAATATGCTCAGGCCTATCACTTAAGGGATGCAACAGCTGTTAGCGTTATACAGGCTCTTTTAATATTTAGTACGCACCACGGTTTACCTATAACAATTGTCACTGACAGAGGCCCGGAATTTACAAACCAGTTATTTTTGCAGTTTGTTAAAATGCACAAAATCCAACACCACAAAATATTAGCATGTACACCAAATGAAAACGGCATGGTGGAAAGGTTGCATTCTACAATCTTAGAACATTTACGCATTCTTAAGCTAGAACACCGTGGAGAATCTGTTATAAATTTAATGCCATATGCAATTCTCGGTTACAATAGCTCCATCCATAGCTTTACAAAATGCAGGCCATTAGATATAATCACTGGCCACTTAGACCCCCGCGATCCGTTAGATATAAATTTCACAGAAAACGCACTACAATTATATAGCCAGGAACATCGTAATAAAATGCGAAAAGTATTTGACATGATTAACGAGTCCTCCCTTCACGATCGTACTCGTATCACAGAAAATGTTAATAAGGATCGGGAACCCGAACAGGAATATTCTCCAGATCAACAAATTTTCGTACGGAACCCGACTGCTAGTCGTCAAAAATTAGCTCCTAGATTCACTCACGATACAGTGTTAGCCGATTTACCGATCCACATCTATACTAAAAAGAAACGCGGGCCTGTCGCTAAGTCCCGCCTGAAACGGGTTCCTAATAGCAGCCGCTTGTTACAGGATTGCCCTTCTGATCCTGAGCCTGGCACAAGCGGAGGAAATAACGTTGGATAGTCTGGATAACGGACCAGGCATCTTGCCTTTCATGATGGGAAAAGCTAAAATAATTTCCCATTACCACTCATTTATCCAGCCGGTTAACTTAGATGTTATTCATAGTAATATAGACTTAGTAAGAAAACAGATAGACGATATTTCACCTCAGTTCCACAATAAAACTCTCTCTTTATATGAACCGCATATTGAATACCTCCACAGCAAAATCACGCAATTATCCGACCAGTTAGAATTGTTTCAAACTAATCGAGCTAAGAGAGGTCTTATTGATGGTTTAGGTTCAGTCATTAAAAGCATCTCCGGGAACCTAGACTATACAGATGCTATTCGTTACGATAGTGCAATTAAAACATTGCAAGAAAATGAGAACAAAATGGTCACGGAATTGAACAACCGCGTTAGTTTAAATAAGCACTGGATGACTCAAAATTCGAACATTCTTGATAAATTAATACATAATCAGAACAAAATTAAGTTAGCTGTAGATGAGATAATGATTAGTGATTTACGACAGGAAAAGGACATAGTAAAGTACGCCCATCTGGCTCAATACATAGTGATGTTAGCAGATAATATCGAATCGCTATCCGATGAATTGTTTAGGTTAGAAAACTTACTAGCTTTTATACGTGCCAAAAGCACACATTTTCGTATGTTTAAATTAGATATGTTTAATAGGATGATAGAACAGTTAAATGCTCTCTATGGCAGAGAACATGTACTAAATATTAGTTTTAGGGAATATTTCGATATAGTTAAATTAGGCTACTACTACAATAGTAAAAATTTAGTATTGGTCTTTAAGCTCCCGGTAGTCCGTCCGCATACCTTTAACCTTTACAAGCTGTCCATAGTTCCCAACAAAGATAACAGAGTATTAATTCCTTCCTATCCTTTCCTAGCAATTCACGACAGAGATTTTATGTACATAGAGGCAGAATGCCCGAAGTCCAGCCAACTCTATCTTTGCGAGGATAAGATAAATCAACACTATAGGAGCCAAGGCGACTGCATCCACCATCTGATAACTACGCAACAAATCGACAGATCCTGCCAATACACCATAGCCAAACTAAGAACTGAAGCTGTCGAAGCCCTCGACGATCGGCACTACGTCGCAAGTTTTCCTGCATCTACGAAGGTTCGGTTATCCTGCGCTGAAACTCAATACAACACAATACAAGGAAGCTACCTCATTACGATACCAAAAGGATGCGATGTGCAAACTCCAGATCTAACACTAGCCAACAAGGACGACCGATTAAAAGGACAAGTACTGAAGATTATGAACATCCCATTCAACAATGTTACCAGCGATACCACAGCTAAGAGCTTAACACTCAACTCTGCAGATCTTCGCAGCCTCCATGTTGCTACAGAAGAGATATCTAGAGAGACACCATTGACCCTGAATGAATCCAGCATTTATAGCGTGTATTACACAATCACACCGCTATATATTATACTATTAAGCGCAAGCGCACTGGGCATCGCATTTGCATTACGCAAATGTATAAAACGGCGTTCATTGGAAGCAACATTAAATCAAGCGGATGACAAGATGGAACACGGTGATGTCTACGCAGAAGTTGCCAATCACACAGTTGCTGCTCAACCAAGATTATCAGCGCTATTCTCGAATCAATCTTCTAATAGTCGCTGATCTTCGGGAGGGAGATGTCAAGTACCAATCATACACGGAATCTGCAAGCTGTTAGAAATTACTTCATTCTACATAAATATTGCATCAGCCTGGCGACGAGCGTGGAAATGCTGAATCGGCTCGACACGTTGCACGGCGCCGACCGGACGGCGGCATCGAATTCTGGAATTTTACCTCACTTTTGTTTCCCACTTCGAGCAATTGTCATCATTGTTAGCCATAATTAATTGTATTGAATTTTAAAGTAATAAATAAGTTGCATTTAATTCGGTTTTTTTTGCAACTTGCCTGCCGCACTGACATAATTCACTCACATAAACATAAAGATAAATATAAACATAAATATATAAACATAATTGTTGCAAAATGAAAATAATCCATAAAGATTGTTTAAAATGACGAGCATTCCTTTCAAATGACAACAATCCTCATAAAATAGTAGGATTGTCACCATCCACACACGCGCAATCCCTCGGTATGACTGACAAGATGCAAAGTGACAGGAATGTACATAAACGAGTGGATGGTCACTGATGGATTGTTTTTCCTGTCGGACTGGCGCGTCGTGATAAAGTCAGGGGAAAGAACGAAGGATTGTGGTTTAGTTAGTGGCTTCAACGGTTTTATTTTATCCCGTCGCATTTCTGTACGGATTGCACGACGGGACAAGCCTGAAGGAATGAACGTTAGTGGATGGCCCGCTAATATAGCTTCAAAAACCCACAGAAGTAATGACGAAGAATCAAAATGACAACCTAAAAAAGTTTCAGTCGTCGCTTTCAAAAGTCGGTGGCTTCTCTACTGCCGGTCGATTTGTGTTGCCACCGACTTCCGAAATAGTTATTTTTGAGCTTTTAGTTTTTGAAGTCATTATCTTTTTTTTAAAAAAGGTTTTTATTTTTTACTTTTTAGTTAGAGTCTCAGTGTCTGACTACGTTTTAGAGTAGCTCTCAAAATAAACTTATAATCTTATAAAATGAAAACGGCACTATGCGCGCATTGTCACAGGATATCCATTAGTGTTATATACTAAAACCTTTCACAGAATGTTACAAAGACTTTTCTGAAAACCGCATCAAAATCGGTTCAGCCAAACGCGAGATAATCGCGGACAAACATACATACATACATACATACAGGTCGAACAGAGAACCTACTTTTTTTTTTAAAGTCGGTTAAAAATAGGCTTAACTTTCGTATTGTACTAAGTTAATTTTATGAACCCCAACTTATGTTCGAATATAGATTTTTTTTTGTGTTATAAATTAAGAATTATTAGAGTCTAATATTAAATCTAATTAGTTGCGTGGGTTTTTGCTATTACTACATATGCGTATAAATTATGTATCAACATCAAGTAAAGTGTCCGACAATCAATATATGTATATATACGTATATCTTCGATAAATATGTATTTATCTGTGTATATGTAATAGGCTTATATTATGTTAGTTTTTAAACTACCTATTTAATTATGTGTTCTTATTTTTTTTTGTTTGTATTTCTGTAAGTTGTGTTATTTTCTTGTACTTTAATTATGCACCTGCCATATTTTATCTCCTCTACTCTGGGTTGACTGGTAGAGAATGCCTAAGGCATTAAGTCCGCCCTTGTACACATGTGCATGAAGTTTAAATCAATAAATAAATCAACATAGGGTGAAAAGTTTTAATTGGGCCCTAGTTTAAAACTATTTGTAATCTTTTAGATATACTAGTTTACTTAAAGGAAACATTACTTTATTTTTAAAAAGAAATAAAACTACATTCAAAGATTTTCGAGAATCTGTCACTCCCGAGAATCGAGCTGGCTTAAAATGGCAAAATACGCTATACTTTTAGGGTCTACCTTTTATGAGACACATACAGATCAACTTATAGCTTATATAGATAATTACGCTTATGAAATTGGTGATAAGGTTACAAGCTGAATTAACTATCTTTAAATTTATAACATGAGTGTTGACAAATCAGTCACAACTAAAGCTTTAATCCTTTTTAATAATAAAACAACAATATTATAATAAGCACACAAAATAATACTATCACAAATAATAATTAGCACAGCAACAACTTCAAAACTGATCTACAAGTAATTACTGAACATTGAACAACCAAAATAGTCGACCACTCGTGTTTTACTTTTAATTAAACCTAGTTTGCTAATCCGTCGCAGATGGCAAAATCAACCGCGTTGATTTAATCAAATACCTACTCCGAGTTTCTGGTTATAGTAAAGTTTAATTGGAATACAAATAATCTACCCATTACCGTAAACTTTGCGTTTCCTCCTTGTGCATGTTTCCGACAAACCCATTATTCTCTCGCGTTGTTCATGTTTCCAATTATTGTCAACTTTTCCCCATTTTTTCCCTACTCTTCCTCGCGCAATTTTTTATTCTCTCAAATTGACTTCTCATCATAATACACGTCCCGTTCAGGTCTTTCAATTTGTGTATCCATTTGTTACATGGTCTGATAAGGGACATTCGAATAAAAGAAATCCCATCAAAAGTAAATTATAAGATCATCCAATGGACGAAAAATGGACGGAAATATCGTCAGAAAATCTCTCGCAGTAACAATAAAATATAATGGTGGATAATGTGCTGAGAACTGAAGTAGTTACTACCGTCTCTCACGCTAAGTATGCACTATCGCTGGTATATGGTTCTGTATAATGTGCGTTTGGTAAGATACTGGTAAGGAATGCACATAATATACCTACGTGTTAACAAGGTATTTGTCAACGAAACCGCCTACGCCGTAGCTGTGGTTTGTTGCTACGTCAGCTACGGCGTAGCACATTTGCTACGCCGTAACTGTTTTGAAATTTACAGTTATCTAATCTTTTACAATAAACGAATTTCAAACAACAAAATTAGACACAATTAATGAAAATAATGCTTAATAATGGGTTATGTATCAAATTAAAAAATAACAACATTATTATCCTGCAAATTAAGTTGATTTTATATTACACAGAAAGAATTCTATGAGCATTGTAGCCCGAAGCTGTCGGGGTTAGTGTAACGAATATAGATTTTTATCTTTGTTCCGAACAAATCACAAATGCAGTCTATATGGTAAGCTAACTGTCGTACTGGACATGTTTGACAGGTTGGCTTAGGACGGACGCACAGGACAAAGGAATATTGATATAGAGAGAATAAAGAATGAGGATATGGTTCCCTGTCTGATATTATACGGAACTTCATTCAGATATTGGATATCATGATAGGGAAACGGATTATGACGGCGCATGTACGACCAACCAATGTTAGTAGAACGAATTAATCTTTAATACTTTATAAACGTATACTTTATGAAAGTAAAAGGATTTACGATCTTCAAAGAGATATTTTTTAAATCTCATGAACTATGAAATGGTCAAGTTGATGCAGTGTTTTATTTAATTAAATTAAGAGTAAAAAGCCATTATTAGTTCACCTTAGAAAAGCCTGATTCTTCACAAAATACACACATTAAAAGTGTCTAGGGATATTTTAATTAAACCTAAATAACTAAAATTCTATTAACTTTTCGTTAAGACACCTACACTTTAAAATAAACCTTGTTTAATTGCCTATCTAATCTGATAATAAACTTTTAGATAAAGTTAAATTTAAAAAAAAAAACTTAGAAGAAGAGGAATAACTCGACAAAATTTCAATTTAACTTTATTTTTGACACATCAAAACCTAAACAATACAACTATTTTTCTATAAAAATTGTTGAAAACTTAAAATTATTAATCCGTGGATCCACCTAAGACACTTCTGACACATCTGCAGCGGTTCTGCATACTCAAAACAAGGATGTCAATATCCAGTTGTGGAATACTGGCCCATAATTGCGGTTTCTGAAGCCATGAAGACAAGTCAGAGCGTTATAACCAGGCTTTGGTATGCTAAGACCTTTAAAATTACGCAGCGGATTTCAATGCAGTTTTTTTTTATAAACCTTCGAACACACGTGATTCGAGACACAATAAAAAGACAATAGCAGCTCGACAGCCGGCTGTCGTTTTGTCGTTGAAAGGTTAATAGTGATTTTAGAGAAAGGTTTAAATGTATAATACGTGTATATTGTAGAGCAAAGCCGGGATTCCTAAATACCCCTGCAAAGCTATGGGTTGCTAGTTATGTAAAAGGATAATAATTATATGAACGTTTTACTTGTAATATTATTGATTCCACTCATTAAAGTTACATATTTTTCCCTCAGTTAATAATGATCCATTAGTAATTTGACACTGAATTATCTGAAAATATTTTACTCTATGTTATGGTAGGTACTAAACTACAAATACATTTTTTTTTGGGGAGTAGTAAATCATCAAATGACTGCTCCCGTCCTGGGTGCGGCGGGAGCGCCGGCCTGGAGGCGGCGTGTCAGACTTTTACTGACTAAAACCCACTCATGTTCCTTCGGTTGCCCTGTATGTTCCGGGGTCACGGTAACTATTATAAACATTCCGCAACCCCGGCAGAAACTAGAAATACTGACAGCGACAGTTTACGAGATTATGCTAACAATGACTCCATGTATTGGCCGGATTAAAAGCTTTGCAACGTATTGACGTGAACCGATTATTTTAAACTAGCTTGTCTCGCAACTTTACTCACACGAATTTTATAATGTAGCTATGATTTTTCGTTACAGAGATTACAAATTAAAAATAAGGTCGAATTTACAGTTGCGTTCCCTTCACAAAAGCCGAAAAGCCCGGCTTTCACTGTCAGTACAAAAATAAAATATGAAAACGTCAAAATCTATTTTAGCGACTAGTTTATCTAAACCATGTAAAATATGTTCGTTCTCGTGCAAATTTTAACAACTAAACATGCCATATTATGTAAACTTACTACTAAAAATGAAGTCGAATATTATAAACATAATTTGAACCAATTCTGAAAACCAAGCATAATATAAAAAGGTTTGCCGTTAGAGTGATACTGCACCCACTTATTAACCTAAATAAGCGGGTTAATTCGTACATAATATGTTTCTGCACACTAAAATTGATCACAAAACTATGGTAAATGCGTTACAAATTATTTATAGCAAATTTCACATCTATTCAGATAGTTACACAAAATCAGGAAAATCGTTAATATTTGGTTTCATTAGTAACATTGTTAACTAAGGTATCTGTGATACAATTCAACTGAATTCATACAAAAGATGCTTTTCTATGCTTCCAGTCCGATTCTCCGATTCTGGCTTCCACCATGCTTAAAATAAGTTCTCATAGTTTTTTTTTTATGGATGGGAAATTATCAAATGACTTTTCTTGCCCATAGTGTCAGACTTTTACTAACTAAAACCCACCCATGTTCCGGGGGCGCGGTAATTATTAGAACTATTCCACAACCCAAGTTCTCGTAATTGGCAGCACAACATCAACCACAAATAGCAATCAGTTGCCCCTGGAAGTATCCATACTTACTAATATTATAAATGGGAAAGTGTGTCTGTCTGTCTGTCTGTCTGTCTGTTTGTCTTTCTTTCACGGCAAAACGGAGCGACGGATTGACGTAATTTTTTAAGTGGAGATAGTTGAAGGGATGGAGAGTAACATAGGCTACTTTTCGTCTCTTGCTAACGCGAGCGAAGCCGCGGGCAGAAGCTAGTTATAAATATTGTTACAATTACTAGAGATTTTTATTGGGTTTTTATGATTGACATATTTTAAACTATCTTAGCTCTTCTCGCCTGAAACACATTATTCTCTAGTTCAAGCACATGAAATATATGGTGTATATTATAATCGGGTCTTTGTATTTATTACATATATTTTTTAAATGGTAGAATTTAGATTTTTGAGGTAACGATCAAATCGAATAGGATGTGGGACAGGTCAGTTCCAAACTTGTCGTTCAAATATTATGACCTAATTTTTATGTATTAATGGAGTATAAATTATTACTATGTTTATATTTGAACACTGAGAGTACTGTGATGAGGTTTAGGTTAGGTTATAAAATAAAACAACGGTTCACGTACATTTTTGTATCAGTCATGCTATTTACCTGAACGTTGGTTTGGTTGAAATTTCCAAAAATCCTTTGCTAGCGGTTACTTACTCTTGACAAAAACACACCCTGCAAGTTACATGTCTCTAGGACCAGCGATTTGAGCCGTGTGTTGACGTATCAGCAATCAGTCAGTTTACCATTTTATATATATAAATAATATAACGGCACGTTATTACCATACTACGTGACAAAAAAGATACAGCAGAAATTTGTGTTAAGCTTAACTGGAACTAAAGTAGCGAAAATCGAGTTTTGGTCCATTTTGTGCGTATAATTACAAAACCAGGATTAAACGATGACGGGACCAACAATCGTTTGAAAATCATTGCTAAATTTCGGAGAGAATAGAAAGATTGGATTGAAAAACGGTATTGTCGGTTTATCGAGAATCCGATTATTGTGTTACGACGGATTTTGAGAACGATTTGTTGCTATCAAGGATTTTACAGATATTAAAATTTTGTTTTGGCTATTTCCATTTCAAATCCGTTTATTCTATTTTTCTTAGAATTTTTAAAATGTCCGTAAATATTTGATAAAAAAGACATTTCGAACATCAAAATCAAGGTATTATTTCACTATTAGATACTTATGAATTGTCAAAAATCGGTTGGTTAGACAAAACGAAAAATGCTAGTTGCTATTTCCAAGTAAACTCTATAGGGAGAAGACCAAGCAAGGGACTCCACCGGTACTCTTTTCAATCAAGTTTTACAAAATCTCGGTAAAATTATTTTTATTGTTTTTATATGTACACACTTAGTGTCGTGATGGCCTAGTGGTTAAGGCGCCCGGCTCTCATGCAAGAGGTCGCGGGTTTGAATCCGGGCAAGTACCAATGTGACTTTTTAAATTCATATGTACTTTCTAAAGTTTATCTTAGACATCACAGACATCGGTGAAGGAAAACATCGTGAGGAAACCTGGACTTGTAGTTAATATAAGTCCGAAATCGCCAACCCATCTTGAGCAAGCGTGGTGATCAATGCTCGTGCCTTCTCTGTATGAGAAGAGGCCTTTGCCCTGCAGTGGGACAGTTATAGGCTGGTATTATTATTATGTACACACTTATGTGGGCAAGAAACGTATGTTTTCACAGACATTGTAGGTAAAGAGCAAAAGAAATTAAAATTAATGCTACGGCATATAAAAGATGACCAATCTCAAGTTGTAGCGCTTCTACATAAGCAGAACGCATGGCATTGTTTCAAGACTGCTTACAAAGAAGAAAACCATATCTAGCTAAAAATATTGTTGAAAGATGATTTTTCGTTTACCGGTATGACAGTTCCACTACAGGTAGAAAATGGGGGTATCCTAGTTTTCTTTTTTGAACAATATCTATCTCCCGATTTATTTTGTAACAGGGCAAGGTTTTGTAATTTTTTTAGCTGCCAGATGCGTTAACGTTCCGTTTTTGAAATCTCGATTTTTCAGTTTTTTTGTAACGAGTAACGATTCGACGAGTTTGTACTGGTTAATATTTTTTTCTTATATCTGTTATGTTGTTGTTTGTGAATACGTGAGCCAAGTTCAAATAACATTTTTATAATAATATAATACACCCAATAACATTGACGGTAAATTGAGAATTCTTTCAAAAGAAGTTAATAAAAGTAATTCAAAGTGTTGCCGCCGCTACGCTGGCCACACTGGTGGGCGGGGCCAATGCAACGGAAACGACCGACGGCGCGCGAACGAGGCACGAAGATGATGAAATCAACAACGCGGCGCGCCGGCGACGCCATTACTGCCAGAGCTACACTACAGACGACAGCGGAGCGCACACGCTATCCATAATACTAGACAAGCTACAAAAGTTCATAGTCATACAGATGTAAAAATTTATTAGGAATATAAGATTGTACCAAGTTACAAGTGTAATTGAAGAGTACCCGACAGTCCTTCACATACACACAGTTAGTTAGGTACACAAAACATCCAACAAGAAGTGGCGACCGTGACAGGACGCCGCGCGGACACGAGGCGTTCAAGAAAACCGAGCCAAGAGGATCCAGGGCGAGACAGCAGGACGAAATTCCAGGGGAGTGCCCGATCCATCCATTTATTTTTCCATTTTCCACTTAATCCTCCTATCTACCTCCTATTTGATTTGCCAAGGCTTGGGCGTGGTCAGTATTTTAAACTAAGGCTAATTATTATAAACACTCTCGTGTTGCCTGGCCATTTCAAGCTAGCTACAGCTTTAGCTTTGTGTGTAGGGGTTTTTCAGTGCCATACATAATGCAAGTTCTAATGATGAAAAATTAAAATATGAAAACGTTCATGATTGCATAGAACATACTAAGTGCAAATTTAAGTATCCCCCTACCCTATCAAAAAGGGTTGCAGTGCATGTTGGTAATTAGCCGGCCGAACTTTCCAGAAGCTTCGAGCGCGCCAGCAGCGAGCGCCGACGCCAGGAACGACGTGGTCGGATACCGACTACGCGTCACACCAGAGGGCGTGAGTGGCGAGTGAGAATCTGTTGAGGTTTGCCGGACAAAACGGTATTTACAGTTTTTTTTTATAATATTTGCCAACGATAATGTCTGACACAGAACTAAAGGATTTAATCAAAAAACGAAGCACAGTAAAGGGTAGGATTACAGTGTTTAGAAACTATTTCAATGACTTTCAGAATTTTAAAGACATATCACAAACCCGCATTAAGGAATTATGTTTACGATTATCCAAGTTTGAGGTTTTGTTTAACGATTTTGACACAATTCAGAGTAGAATAGAAGTTTTATCGGATGACAGTGAAGGTCAACTTGTTGAACGGTCTGAAATAGAAAATCAGTTTTATTCTTTGATTACCTTAGCTCAAGAAGCATCTCAGATGCATCAAGAACAGTTTAGTGACGCGGATGAGAACCTTTCTAAAACTAAGGTAAATTCTTGTATTCATGAAGACGTTAATGTTAAGTTACCTTTGATACAGCTGCCTGTTTTTGATGGAGACTACAGTAAGTGGCTCGAGTTTCGAGACACTTTTAAATCGTTAATACATAATAATAGAAAACTAAGCGGTATAAATAAATTTCATTATTTGCGCTCCTCGTTGCAGGGCAGTGCTTTAGTTGTTATAAAGTCTTTGGAAATTTCTAACGATAACTATGAAGTAGCTTGGCAACTTGTAAGCGATAGATTTGATAACAAAGGTCAACTAATTACTAATCATTTTAAGGATTTGTTAGGTATTGAATCATTGCACAAAGAATCAGATACTTTACTTAGAAACTTAGTCGATCACATAACAAAGCACTTACGAGCGCTTAACACACTAGGGGAACCCACTGATAATTGGGATTCATTAATCACTCATATATTTGCAAACAAATTAGATTCAGCATCATTTCGTAAATGGGAAGAAGTTAAAGACCGTCAGCGTTCACCTACTTTGCTAGAGTTTAAGGAATTTTTACGGAAGAGAGCTGACGTTTTAGAATCCATAAACCGAACCAGCTCTCCCTCTATAAAACCTGAAACAAACAAAAAATTAGATAAACAACAAAAATCATTTGTGGCTTCTACTTCTGAGTCAGGTAAAAGTGTATCAAATTCAAAATGTTTATTGTGCAGTGGTGAACACCGTATATATGCATGTAAAAAGTTTCTTGATATGTCCCCTGAATTGCGTTATGCTGAAGTTGCTAGGTTGAAATTGTGTGCAAATTGTTTTCGTGGTGGTCATTTTGCAAGTCAGTGTCGATTAGGTCCATGTCGAGAATGTGGTCGTAGACATCATACATTAATTCATAGGAACAAGCCAGTTACGGCTAACAATGTTGTTCAAATCAGTGAAGTTAGTGAGGTAACAAACGCTAACAATCCAAATGATAATGATATGAATGCACATTCGGTTTCATTGTCCTCCTGTGTAGCAAGTCAGGTCTTGTTATCAACAGCAGTTGTTAAAATCGTGGATGAGAAAACCAATCAGTGCCATGAGGTACGGGCCTTGTTAGATTCAGGTAGTCAGTCATCGTTCATAACTAATTCATTAAAACAGAGGTTAGGGCTTCTGAGTCAAAGGGTACCAGCAGTTAATGTAACAGGCATAAACAACATGTGTTTCAATACAATGGAAAGGTGTTCAATTACATTGAAAATTAAACAGTTCACAAAACAAATAAATTGTTTAACAATAAATCAAATTTCTACAAACTTACCTTCTGAGGAAGTGGATATCATAAGCTTAGATATTCCACAAAACATACAATTAGCTGATCCGACATTTTATCGTCCCTCTCAAGTTGAAATGTTACTAGGGGCAGACGTGTTTTGGGATCTGATTATAGCAGGTCAAATAAAGATCGGACAAAACAAACCAATGTTACACAATTCATTGATAGGATGGTTAGTAGTTGGTCCAACAATGTGTACCAGTTATGACAAGAGTAACAATATAAACTGTAATTTTAGTCAGGAAATAAGAAATCAGTTAAGAAAATTTTGGGAACTTGAGGAGTTACCCCCCAAGTTACCCTGGAGTCAAGAAGAAATATTGTGCGAAGAACATTTTGTAAAAAATACTCATAGGTTGAACAATGGTAAATTTTGTGTGAGTTTGCCGTTGAAGGGTGATCCAAAGGACTTAGGTGATTCGTTTCCAATAGCTTTCAAACGGTTACTCCAGTTGGAAAAACGATTTCGACGGCAACCTCATGTCAAACAACAATATTGCGAATTTATTGAAGAATACAAAAACTTGGGACATTTGTCAAAGGTTGAGAGACCTGACGTGGCGAATTATTTGCCTCACCATCCTGTTTTACGTCAAAGCGAAACAACAAAATGTCGTGTTGTTTTTGATGCTTCGGCAGCGACTACTTCAGGTCTTTCTCTTAATGATATTTTGATGGTAGGGCCTACGATTCAGCAAGACATCTTTTCAATACTCATTCGCTGTCGTCAGCATAAGTTTTTGTTAGTCGGAGATATTGAAAAGATGTACCGTCAAATAGTTGTAGAAGAAAAACATAGACCTTTACAAATGATTCTTTGGAGACATAATGAAAATGAACCTATACAATACTTGCAGTTAAATACAGTCACGTACGGAACTTCTTCGGCACCATTTTTAAGTGTCCGATGTTTGTTCGAATTAGCTGATTCTTGTGATGATGAATGCATCACCAATATAATAAAACACGACTTTTACGTCGACGATCTCTGCACGAGTCATCAGGATCCTGAAAAATTAAAATACATACTTGAATCTATAAAGAACACATTAGAGTCAGCTCAAATGAATTTACGTAAAATTAAATCAAATTGTACTTACCTTTTTAATAATGAAAAAATGTTTCATGACCAAAGCAATGTTGAATTTACTAAAGAATGTACTACTCTGGGCATAAAGTGGAACCCGTCCACTGACAAATTAATGGTAAATTTACCTGATTATAAATAAACAGCAGAATATGGAATGCAACAAGTGCACAAAACGTGTCATTTTGTCACTAGTAGCAAGTATATTTGACCCACTTGGGATATTTTGTGTCTGCACAGTCTTATTGAAGATTTTATTACAAGAACTTTGGTCATTAAAATTACACTGGGATGATGATGTCCCTATTCACATTAGAAATTTGTGGCAAAAAATGTTTAAGGGTTTTCAGTCACTGTCATCCTTTGAAATTGATCGTTATTGTATGTGTAGTGAACCAAATCAAATAGAAATACATGTATTTTGCGATGCATCGACAAAGGCATATGCCGCCTGTATATATATCCGTAGTATTAATGATGATGGTGTAGTTTCAGTTAAGCTTCTATGCGCTAAGACTAAGGTTGCACCCCTAAAGCCCACTACAATACCGAGATTAGAATTATGTGGTGCCCTCCTCGGGAGCCGCCTTTGTGACAAGGTCACGAAAGCTTTACGTTGCAACATTAGCAGACATATATATTGGACTGATTCACAAATTGTATTGTCATGGTTAAAAACTACTACACCTGCAAAATTAAAAACTTTTGTTTCAAACCGTGTTACAGAAATTGCTGATTTGTCTCGTCGTGGGGTATGGAGATATGTTCCATCCGCTCAGAATCCAGCAGACCTAGCTTCACGAGGTCTGTCACCGGAGGAGTTGCCTGAAGCCAAGTTATGGTGGAATGGGCCATCCTTCCTGCTCCACAGCGAGACAGATTGGCCCTCTCAGTTGTTAAAGCTAAGCCTAGATTTACCAGAAATCAAAGTAGCGACTGTAACACTAAAGCACCCTAACAAAGATGTTATAGACATTGAAAAATTTTCCAAGTTTAACAAATTAAGAAGAGTAGTTGCCTTTATGTTCAGGTTCATACACAATTGTAAAAATTCTAATAATAAGATACAAGGTTCATTATCAGTTAAGGAATTGCAAACAGCTGATGTCATGTTAATTTCCCTTGCTCAACTATGTTCATTTGAAAATGAAGTAAATTCTTTAAAACAGGGTAAGCACATTAATATTAAGTCAAAACTTTTAACCCTAAATCCATATCTTGATGCAGACGGTGTTATGCGCGTAGGAGGCAGGTTAAATAATTCTATGTACGATTACAATAAAAAACATCCCGTGATTCTCGATGCGAAACACTATTTAACCAAACTTTTATTTGAACATTTTCACATACAATTATTACATGCAGGCCCACAGCTGCTTCTTGCAAGCATACGTGAAATGTATTGGCCACTAGGAGGAAGACACTTAGCACGGCAGACCTACCGAAAATGTGTAGTATGTAGACGCGTGAAAGGAGAAGTTGCTGGTCAAATTATGGGAAGTCTGCCATCTCAGCGTATAACACCAGGTTTTCCATTCCAAATTGTAGGAACAGATTATGCTGGCCCTTTTTATATATTGAATAAAAGGGGCCGCGGCTCTAGGTTACTGAAAGCGTATTTGTGTCTATTTGTATGTTTTAAAACAAAGGCAGTTCATTTAGAACTTGCGGGTGATTTAAGCACTGAAAGTTTCATTTTAGCATTTAGACGATTTATATCAAGAAGAGGAAAACCTCTCGAGATTTTCTCTGATAATGGTAGAAACTTTGTAGGAGCTAGTAAAGAGTTAGGAAAGTTTCTTACCGAATTAAGTGATTCTGTGTCAGACAATTTTTCTGACGAAGGCATACAATTCAGATTCTCACCCGCTTACTCACCAAACTATGGTGGGCTTTTTGAGGCTGGTATAAAGTCTGCTAAGTTTCATATTAAACGCATTGTGGGGAATATACACTTAACTGCTGAAGAACTTGCTACTGTCTTCGTCCAGGTCGAGGCAATATTAAATTCTCGGCCCCTCTATCCAATGTCATCCGATCCTCACGACCTGTCCCCTTTGTCCCCAGGGCACTTCCTCATTGGAAGACCACTGACGTCACTACCAGCTCCAGACCTGCGAGAAGTCAAGACTCACCTCCTGCATCGCTACGCCAAAATTGAACAAATGCGTCAGCACTTCTGGTCACGGTGGAGTCAAGAATACATTTGCGAGCTCCAACAGCGCACAAAGTGGCTTGTGAAAAAGCCTAACCTTCAACCAGGTCAACTTGTGCTGATCAAGGAAGAGCACAATCCTCCACTCAAATGGCCGCTTGGTAGGATCAAGCAACTCTATCCGGGAACAGACGGCTGCAGCAGGGTTGCAGACGTGGAAACAACCAAGGGAACCATCCGCCGTGCCATCACAAGACTATGCCCTCTGCTGGACGAGGGCACCACAGGGCTTGAAGCCCCATAGGCCTTCAAGGGCCGGGAGGTTGTTGCCGCCGCTACGCTGGCCACACTGGTGGGCGGGGCCAATGCAACGGAAACGACCGACGGCGCGCGAACGAGGCACGAAGATGATGAAATCAACAACGCGGCGCGCCGGCGACGCCATTACTGCCAGAGCTACACTACAGACGACAGCGGAGCGCACACGCTATCCATAATACTAGACAAGCTACAAAAGTTCATAGTCATACAGATGTAAAAATTTATTAGGAATATAAGATTGTACCAAGTTACAAGTGTAATTGAAGAGTACCCGACAGTCCTTCACATACACACAGTTAGTTAGGTACACAAAACATCCAACACAAAGTATTTCTCATTTCGCAGAAACGCTGTGTCAAAGTAATATGAAATAAAAATGCCACGGGCTGATTTCAAACCCATCAATTTTAAACGTAAAATACAACGCAAGCTCACACAGTCATAATAATATATTATTCCCTCACATGAACTGAAATCAGCACTCGTGTCACGAACATCAACACTTGTTTAGCTTTAGGTATCGCGTTGCTGTGTAATCGATATATTTTACTGCAGTCATACATATCACTAAGAGTTGAGTGTACCAGGTTGCTACTAAGCAAGAGACACCAATACAGACACTGGGGTTGTCATTTTTAAAACGGACGTCGAAGAGTTGACAGTTCATTTGATATACGTACATACGTCGTGCAAGAAAGCGAGGAGCATCACTGGTAGCGCAACTGTCTTAATGAGATTTAGCCCAAAGAGCTTGATAAATTTTACCGGTTACGTCACCAGCGTGATATTCAGTGCCAGCAACAACCATCGCCAGCAACAGTGTGTCTGAATACGACTAGCGTCAACTTTCTTTCCGACTAATCGACCTACTCTTTGACAATTCATAAGTGCCTGTAAATGGTCTAAGTGAAATAAATCTCCACTCCATAGAACTCCATACATTTAAATGGAGACCGACTCGAATTGCTCAACCTGGTGGCCTAATACTCGTAAGACATAAGCCTTAAAACATAAATTTATAAACAACAGAAACACACATTAAGTGATTCGCAGACTAGTCACACCAGAGGTACAGTCATGGAAAATTCTTAGTGTGTAATGTTATCTAGCGTTATCATATTACTATAGTTCACTGCTGGACAGAAACCTCTCTGAAGTCGCGCCACTTAGTGTACTAATTTATTTATTTATTTGATTCAGGCAACTGGGGCCCGTAGAATGTTCAAATTACAATCTTAAAAACTAAATACATTATTATTTAGCACGAGATGACTAATGTTCATCATCGTTTCCCTAGCCTTTTCTCAACGATCTTAGGGTCGTCTTCTAGCCTAGCCAGATTAAGCTGGATACCAGTTTTTTACGTGAAGGGTCTGCCTATCAGACCACCAAATTCCAGTAACTGGGCGACACGATACCACGGTACTTAGTATACTGATCTTAACCGGCGTCTGCCAGGTTGGGTTATAACTAGTTGCTGTATAAATAGTTATTGTAGTATTAGTTAGTAGTTATTGTAGTATTACTATTTTTCAAATTTTAAATAGCAAATTTTTTATCACGACTGACATTTAGACTTCATTTCTAACTTGAAATGTGCTCCTTTAATTCATAGTTTGTCAGAAGAACATCGTTAGGATATCTGAAATAAAGAATAAAGTTCGAAATTGCCTACGCCTAACCTACCCAAACTAAGCGTGGTGATCAATGCTCGTGCCTTCTCTGTAGGGAGGTCTTTGCCCTGCAGTGAGACAGTAATAGACTAATTGAATGCTTGCATCGATATGTCTATTGTAAATGTTTGTGTGTATCTTATTGCTGTATCCACTGTCATTGTTTTGCTAGAGCCTTTGTGTGATGGATGGGGTATAGACAGCCTTGACAAGATCTATGCATAGTGAGTACTTAGTTATTACGCAAGGATATTCAGTTCCTGACTGCTTTGACTATAATATTTGATCTCATTTTGATAGTTCACTTTATAAAAGGCAATTTTCGCGGACAAATTCGCCTATTAAAAGTAACCAATGTCTTTATTCAAGGTTCAATCCGTCTATGTACCTAACTGTATAGATATCTATTCCGAAAAAAAAGTTTGAAAGCCGAGAAATTGTAACAAAGAGACAGAGTTACTTTTATATTTATAATATAATAATGGCATGATAGTAAACTGTTTAAAAATAGAAAGAACACTTAACTATCGAAAGCTGAAACGTCTGGTACATTGAATGAATCCCTGGAATATAATCTTTTAGTCTTTATTGGAATTTTATTTAGATTTTACCTTAAATATGTAGCAGTATCCATACATAATTTCGTAGACATATTTCTAAGAAGGTACGTCAACTGAAATAAGTAGTCGTCTACAAAAGGCAGAAATAATTCCGCCTCAATAACTGAACCAAAAATTAGGTGTCGGTACCTTTCTCCTGAAATTCGGTCTTTCATGGTAGATACAGGGAGGTTTTTTACGAATTTATTAGACCTTATCTGTATTATGAGTGAAATCGCCGGGTTTAATGGCAGCCGGCTCCGGCACCCAACGGCTTTATTAAAAAATCCGTTTATAATTATGGATACTGAAATACCTGCGCAAAATTTTGCTGAAACAGAAATACTGTTCTGGTTAACAAAAAGCTTAGATATTTTTGCTGACTGTGCCCTCTGTTGAATTTGAAATACTTATGAGGACAGTGTTTGGCTATTTTTGCACATTCTATGTAATAACTTAAAAATATTTACAGTACAACAATTTTTTCCTAATGTTCATCAATTGCAAATGTTACTGCACATGTAAAGATGATGATAGATGTCCGTATATTTTATATGAAACTATGAATTGAACTCATTACATTCGTACCGTTTGACTATGTGGCTTGGTATATAATGTTGATACACGTTCTATCGTGAACGTTTGGCAAGGCAAATATATTGCCTTGCCAAACGTTCACGAGCTTCATAATTATAGTCCCTCCGGGATACCGGAGTGTACAGAACCCCATAATAAACATTTGTTAATTTAGAACCGCTGGCTATTTGTGTATGTAAAAACTTTAATCCGTAGTGCTATTTTATAATGTGATATTAGGTTTTTTTTTTGGGAGTGGGAAATCATCAAATGACTGCTCCCTTCTTAGGTGCGGCGGAAGGGCGTGTCAGACTTTTACTGACTTAAACCCACTCATGTTCCTTCGGTTGCCTTTTATGTTCTTGGGTCACGGTAACTATTATAAACATTCCGCAACCGCACCTTTATTAGGGATAACGACAACATAAAAAAATGGCATTCTGTTTAGTCCGTCTGATATACCCGTAGTTACATTCATACTGTCAAAACGCAGCAACACTGTATTCATATCCATCTATGTAATTATATTAAATGGTAAACTGTCTGATTGACTGTTTTTATACACACATCAAAAGTGTCTAGGGATATTTCAATTAAACCTAAAAAACTAAAATTCTATCACCTTTTTGTTAAGACACCTACACATTAAAATAAACCTTGTTTAATAGCCTATCTAATCTGATTATAAACTTTTAGATAAAGTTAAATTAAATAAAACTTAGAAGAAGAGGAAAAACTCAGACAAAATTTCAATTTATTTTATTTTATTTTTACTTACACTTTATTTTTGAAACATCAAAACCTAAACAAATTTACTATTTTTTTTTATAAAAATTGTTGAAAGCTTACAATTAATAATTCATGGATCCACCTAAAACTCTCCTGACACATCTGCAGCCGTTGTGTATACTCAAAACAAGGGTGTCAATATCCTGTTGTGGAATACTGTCCCAAATTGCGGTTTCTGAAGCCATGAGGACCAGTCAGAGCGTTATATCCAGGCTTGGGTCACGTTATCGTGTCACGGGAAAAGTGGTGGAACGGCACCGAGGACCTCAACGCATTAAAACACATGTACAGGACCGATTCATAGTAAATGCTGCACGAAGTCAATCAAATGTAACGGCAATGCAATTGGTTCAAACGCTACAAACTTTGAGAAGACGACTGCATGAAGTCAACCTACGTACTAGTAGGCCACTTCGGGTACCAGCGCTAAGGAGAGGCAATCGATGAAGAAGATTACAATGGGCTATTGCACACGAAAACTGCAACCATTCTCAATGGTCACTTGTGCTTTTCACTGATGAATCCAGGTTTTGATTTCACCCTGATTCGCGAAGAATACGCGATTGGAGAGAACCTGGACGTTGGAATCGACTGCAGCACCTACAACAAGTTCATGCATATCAAGGTGGCACGATTATGGTTTGGGCAGGAATTCGTCTCGGCGGTAGAACGGACCTCGTTTGGATACACGGCAATATGACTGCTCTAAAATACCGAGATGAGGTGCTAAAGCCTGTAATCTTGCCCCTCAGACAACAAATGGGACAAAATTTACAGCTAATGCACGACAAAGCCCGTCCACATACGGCGTGTATCGTCACAAGTTGGTTACAACAGCATGATATCCAAGCTTTAGACTGGCCTGCACAATCCCCTGACTTAAATCCTATTGAGCATGCCTAGGATATGCTTCTGAGAAGAGCTCTTAGGAATTTCCCTGAAGATATTGAGGATGAACACCAGCTTTTCTTGCATCTTAAAAGGACTTGGGACAGTATTCCACAACAGGATTTTGACACCTTGTTTTAAGTATATAGAACCGCTGCAGTGTGCCAGGAGACTCTTAGGTGGATCCACGGATTATTAATTTTATGTTTTTAATAATTTTTGTAAAGAAAAATAGTTTTTTTGTTTAGGTTTTGATGTTTCAAAAATAAAGTTTTAATTGAAATTTTGTCTGAGTTTTTCCTCTTCTTCTAAGTTTTTTTTTTAATTATCTTTATCTAAAAGTTTATTATCAGATTAGATAGGCTATTAAGCAAGGTTTATTTTAATGTGTAGGTGTCTTAACAAAAAGTTAATAGAATTTTAGTTGTTTAGGTTTAATTGAAATATCCCTAGACATTTTTGATGTGTGTATCAACGCATAGCCCAAACTTTATATATCAAGTCATAGAGTCATGAAACTTGCAGCGTGTTCTTTGTAAGACATAGACTAAGAAAGAACTTTTGGAAATATCGACATTCACGTGACTGAATCCGCGGGCGAAAGCTAGTCAGAAATAGACATGGTGAAGTACTTCCTCGAACGAGATTCTTTAAAAAGAGCTCTTGTAAAGTAATTGCAAAGTTTCTAATGATTTTCCCAATTTTGATTGTTATCAGAAGACCAATAATATAAAAATAACTACATAAAGCTTACTTATATGTTACCGGCAAAACCCGGTTTCAGGACTAACTAGTTTTGCCTAGGCGAAGCTAGTTCTTCACTAACTAAGATAGGTAGAGATCCTATTTCTGGGTGGTTTAAAAAAAAATAACCATGAAGGCTAAGGCTTAGCCTTCTAACCTAACCTGTCCGAGTCGGGGTGCCCTGAGTCGGGGTAAGGAAGAAATAGCTTAGCCTAGGCGAAACAAGTATGTCCTGAAATCGGGTTTGGCCGGTAACATAATTATATAAATGAAAAATATAGTTTTTAGGTAAAAACTGAAAGTCCTATTAATGGCTGATTGTTCTGTACTCAGATAACTTCTATCTCTAAAAAAGTAATTTCATTCAATCAGATGGATGTGACCGTACAATACATAGTAGACTGCAAAATACTGTACAGTACATAGTTTTAAAGTCCAGGTTGAAAACATCATTTACAAAGACAAATAGCAAGTAACTACTCTCTGTTCACCATTAAGTATCCACTATGCTCAATTCATTCACTAGCTTTTATACAATAAGGGCCTTTTTCATTACTTCACAACACAATATACTCTAATTGTCAGATATATAAAAAAAAGAACAGAATTGCTATGAAATGATCTGTTTATTATTTTACAGAGAACTTATCAGAAGTATGTAAAACAGGGGGCTGTCCATAGCAAACACCTTGTAAAAGTCTAGATTTTCGTCGCAAAGTTAGCCGTATCTATACATACCACAAGCCAGAAAAAAATACAGTGTATAGTCTAATATATAAAGAAAAGACTTACACAAAACAATTCACAAATGTGGTCTAGTACTACGAAAAAAAAATTTTACATTAACATTGCTTACAAAATTGCTTACATTTTTGCGGATTTCCTAAAATATTTTCGACCTTATTTCTATTAATTCGATGCACCACCGCGAATAGCTGCTTACCGCGCCTAATCACTATACAGGGTGTCCCACGGCAATGCCACATGGAGGGAAAGTACCTTAAATATTGTAGATAGAACATTTTACTGAAAGAAGACATTATTTGAATTTTGAAAACATTTTAAACTGCATTCATAGATATTTAAATAATTACATAGTTGAACCGGGAATCGAACCTGTTACTCGAGAAAATTAATCAACCTGTAGTTTTATCCTACCGATCGAAAGGCTTCATCACAAGGATTATTTTTTGCTAAATAACATAGTGTCAAAAATAAAAGAAAGACCATGAATTTTAACATTTTTAATACAAAATTAGTCAATTTTTCAAATGCTCAAAACTAGTCCCTTCTTCTTGAATACAAAGTGATAACTTTTGATTATTTCGTTCCCTGACGATTTTTTTGGTTTTGTTGTGGTGGATATTTATTTATTTGAATGATGCGTACTACTCAAGTGGGTAGATTAATTAGTAATAAGTAGTTATGATTGTCAATTGTATGTCCTTACGGCAATGTAAGCTTTTAACTTTTCAGAACAAAATTTTACATCAAATGTTAAAATTCACGGTCTTCCTTTTAATTGTGACACTATGTTATTTAGAAAAAAATAATTCTTATGATGAAACCTTTCGATTGGTATGATAAAACTACGGGGTGATTATTTTTTCTCGTGGAACAAGTTCGATTCCCGGCCCAACCATTTAATTATTAAAAAATCTATGAATGCAATTTAGATTGTTTTTAAAATTCAAATAATGTCTTCTTTCAGTAAAATGTTCTATCTACAATATTTAAGGTACTTTCCCTCCATGTGGCATAGCCGTGGGACACCCTGTATACATTCAGATTCTGTTAAACAGGATAACTTATGATTACTTGATAAGCCCTACGAAACTGTTTTACATATATTTAGTAATGTTTTATACATATCGCTGTTGCTAAAAATAAATCAATAGAAAAATATGAAAATCGACTCTTTTTCACGCACAATCTGACGCAAATCGTTCCAGAAATTTAGAAATATCGCCTTTAAGCCGAAATCAAAGTGATCAAAATGTAATGTGAATGAAAAACAACAGACAACATACCAGCACACGAAACTAAATACCAGACATCACGGACTCAAACACGATTTTATCCAACGAATTCTCAAAAAGGATTTTGCGAGAACCTTTATTTATCCTCTCAACCATATTGTTTTCGGTAGAGATAGCGTGTGACGGCCTGCGTCTGACGAAATTGCAATTACATTTAGCCGAATTGGCATTTCATCTGCCTCTAACTTTAACTACACAGTCAACACATTTGTGGAGACAGACATCTCTTTGACGAATGATTACTTAAACCGATTTGGATTTCTGATGAAATCCGATTTCGAATTGGCGTGGTTACAAATCGATTTTGTAATGATGCTAGCCTAGGTACCCTAAAAATGATCTCGTTAAAACACTCGCACAAAACTTTAACTACACATGCATACTAATATTATAAATGGGAAAGTGTGTCTGTCTGTCTGTTTGTCTTTCTTTCACGGCAAAACGGAGCGATGAATTGACGTGATTTTTTGAGTGGAGATAGTTGAAGGGATGGAGAGTAACATAGGCTACTTTTTGTCTCTTTCTAACGCGAGCGAAGCCGCGGGCAAAAGCTAGTTCAATATATTTGTGGAGACAGTCATCTCTTTGACGAATGATTACTTAAACGATCGGTTTCACTTAGACCAGATAAAAAAACATTATTATAGTTAAAAAAAGTTGATAGTTTTATGAGATTGTTCCGTATAAATAAATAAATAAAAAACAATAATTTCTTCAGCTGTTTTATAATATTAACTACAGAGTACAGAAACAAAGAGAAAAACATGAGAAAGAATTTTAATACTTAAAGGAAGCGATCCTTTAACTTATTAAAATTCCATCTCCGTTTTTTCATTATCTCATTATAGTAATTAATAATCTCATTTAAATTTTTTTCTTTGTAATTCATTCAATATGTGCCGTGATGGCCCTGTGGATATGGCGCCTGCCTTTCGTGTAAGAGGTTGAGGGTTCGATTCCGGGCGAGTATCAATGTGACTTTTTCAATTCATATATAATCACTGACATCCCGTGCCTCGGAAAGCACGTTAAGCCGTTGTTCCCGGTTGTCATTCGTAGAACTTTGACAGTCGTTACGGGTAAGCCAGAAAGTCTGATCAGTCTAACCAAGAGGTATTGTGTCGCCCAGTCTCTGGGTTGTGGAGGTCTGATAGGCAGTCGCTCTACGTAAAACACTGATATTCAGTAAAATTTGGTTAGGCTGGAAGCCGACCCCCACCATAGTAGGGAAAAGGCTGAGATGATGCTTAAATATTTTTCAAACATAATTTTTAACGAGTCACCGTAAAGAAAATGTGTGAGGATATGTGTAACGTATAATGTATGGTAATGTATTTTATAATAGAAATGTTTTTGATTGACGCTGAGCTGAGATTGGCTACATTTTGAACGTTTTTGGCCTTCTGATGAATGTAGTTGACGCCATCAATCTTTTGATAACTTTAGATATGATACGAAAGTATACTACTTAAGTAAAATATACCATAAAACATAGCTCATAACACTCGGCAGAAATATATCTTTCTATTAGTGAAATATTTTTTTGTATATAGGCTAGCACTTTCAAGGATTAGGTACTTACTTTTTACAGACATATTTTAGCACTTTATGATATTAGTAAAAGGTCTAGATTTATCAGTCAAAATCGTTAATACTATTTACAACTGTTGTCTGTGTACTTTTTCACACCAGAAGAGCATTAAACCATGGTGGATGTCTACGTAATTAAATAACACACCATTGTTAATTATCTATGTGACACCACTTATCAATTGAATGCATTACTTGTTTACCTAGCTAGGTACTTATATAAAACAATTGTAAACCGGCAAATAAACAATTTATTATTAATAATTTATTATTATTGTTATCAATTAGGTATTTTACATCATTAGCCAATAAATGCAACACACAATTTCTATAAAACCTCTCTTAATTTTATCCTTAAAAAATTGCGGAATAGTTCTAATATTAACCGCAACCCCGGAACATAAAGGGCAACCTAAGGAACATGGGAGGGTTTTAGTCAGTAAAAGTCTGACACGCCCTCCGCCCCGTCCAGGGTGGGAGAATTCATTTGATGATTTCTCATCCACAAATTTTGTTTTCAATTAAATTTTAGATGCTATTAATTAAGTAAAAAGTTAATTAATTGTGTTGCTAGCTTTGTGACGTCACAAGGCGATCTAGCCTTACAAAAACTGTCAGAAGAAAATACACGAGGATCATTTTTGACAGCTCATAAAAAGTACGCCACTTGGTGATGGTGTAAAATGAGTTTTTCCCATTATATTTCAGCGTGATCATTTTTAGAGGAATAACGGACGGAGTTTACAGTTCATCATCCTCCACTGAGATGAGACGATCTTTCAACCAGACGGGTGTTGCGTCGAGTGATCTATTGCTCGACGGTATATTTGCTAAAATTACGTAAAACGTTGATTACGCGATGTAAACTGTTAGTAAAGTTCACATGTTAGACCATAGATGTCAACACAAGCGAATTCAATTGACTTATTGATTTTAAAGCCACCAAAAACCTAATTACACAGTTAATTGAAACTGAATTAACCCAATTGAACTAACAAAGTCTCTTCAAACATTCATAGTTTTAAACGTGTTCAGTGCCGTGATGAGATTGTAATTACATTTCCCAGAATTGGCACTTTAAGTGCCAATAGTGAACACATTTGCGGAGGCAGACGTTCCTTTGATGGTAGAGACAAATTTTATGAGATCGAATTTGTCAAATAGTCGATTGAAAGGGGGAAATTGTCCTCGCAGCCATCTTGTTATGGAAGCTCTTTATTTATGGTTAATATAAAGATTTATTGGTACATACAAATGGTTAGTAAGTACTTTTAAGAACCAGATACCATTTATCAGAAGCCGTCAGTAATTTGATATGACCATTGTAACTTGTTTTGTTGTGTTAAAAGCAGCATTTTATATGTATTTACTATGATTGATAGTCAGGTAAGTAAAGCTATTAGGTAACTCAGAAAAATTAAGTTAGCCGATTAAGTACCTCGGAATATTATGTCCTAAATCATAGAAACGGTATATTAAACCGATTTATATCAAAATAGATGCTTATACCCAAGATATATATTATACATAAGTTTAGATGTTACAGTGAGATGAGCACATTTATAAAAAGAGTAAAAGTTATGTACAATTATTTTCTTCTCTTTGTTCTCATGGAACTATTATGTACAGTCAGCATCAAAAGTCGCTGACCACATTCAGATTTTCAAAACCGCTGAACACTATATCATCCATAAATCGCTCAACAAGATAGGCGCCAGTATTGAATGAACATCATTAAAGTTCAAAATTAACTAAACACCATTTTGTCAAAAATTGCTGATCGTTATAACATCCAAAAATAACACAACAATTAGTTTTGCAAAAGTCACTGAACAATATAAAATGGTTCTTTTGGTATCTAGTGTAATCATGGCAACGTCCAAAAATAACTTAACAGCATAACTACCAAAAGTTGCTGAACATTACTTTGTTTCGGATACTGAACTGCAAACTAAAAAGTGTTTGTTTCTATCTTCAGTGTTACAAATCCATTATTGTCCTAAAAAACTAAATCATGTTAAAATATTTAATGGATGTAAATTTCGAATTTAACTGTCCAACATAAAAATAATAATTTTTATTTCTTAGAGCCAATGAGAATAGTCGAAGTGGGTGATCAAGCAACAAGCACATTTTCAAAGTCATCTTAACTTTCCATATTACAATTGAATATAGCCTTATTTGTAAACCAATGGCTCATTTTCAAAATTCACGCAGTTTCCATTTTAAATAAATTGTTTAGGAAACATAGTTGGGGGTATTTAAAAAAATATTAATCCTTAAATATAAAAAGAATATTTCCACTTAATCATAACTTTGTTGACAGTCTACACTGATCTAAAAAAATTAATACAAAAAAAATCTGATAAATATCTGCGACAAGTACCCAGGGTAGATTATAAACGGTTTTACTAATCAGAATAATTTATCATCTTGGCGGAGGTACTACCATGCCCCCAGATGTTTTGTTGTCAAACTTCGGAAAGGAATGTTATATTAATGTCACTTCACAAAACTACGAGTACACACACATATTAAACCCAAAAAACAATTGATGCTGTTCAGGGACTTTTGAGATGAACGATGGTATGCTTTTTTGTCAAAAATTTGTTTAGTGACTTTAGAGACAAAGAATGTCATGCTTTTTTTGCCATAACTTTGTTTAGCGACTTTTGAAAAGTGGTGGTCACCTACTTATGCTCTTTTATGATGATCATTAATTTCTGGTGCTTGTCATGTTGAGCAATTTAGGTATTATACGGTGTACAGCGGTTTTGAAATTTTAAATGTGGTCATCGACTTTTGATGCTGACTGTACGTCTATGTGAGAGGGGCTTTATGAGCAAGACTTGTGGGTCTGTGCTCTATAGTCGAAGGCTCTCTATGGAGGGACACGCCCGCATCGAAAGATAGTTATAATAACTTGTACTTGATTAATATTGGTAATAAATACTAATAAAGATCTTGGCAGTATATTATTTAAAATATATTAAGCATACATAGCTTACATGGCGCTGAGGACCAAGACCAAAACGCAATCTTGGCCGTAAAAAGAATTGAGGTAAGAAATGGAGCAATTACAACCACCGCCGCCATTATCTTTTGTTGGAACAAAATCGAAAAAAAGAAGTTTCGAAAACTGGAAACAAAGATTTGATCTGTATTTCCTGGCTAGCGGAGCAGACTCAAGACTTAATGACGAGCAGAAAAAAGCATTGCTGCTGCATTGCATCGGGGAAGAAGGTTTGCTAATTTACAATAGTTTTGAGGACAAAGCGAGTACATCCTACAATGAGGTGCTCACACGTCTCGAAAAACACTGCAGTCCACCCACAAACGAGACTTATAACAGATATTTGTTCTTTCAAGAAAACAAAAAGCGGAGGAACAATATGAAGAATATCATACAGCTTTAAAATCACTAAGCTTAGATTGTAATTTTGGAACACTAAAAGACAGTCTTATAAAGGATCAAATAGTACTTGGAATCACTGACAGTAATATCAGAGAGAAACTTCTAAGAATACCGGACTTGACACTTGACAAGTGCATGAGCATATGTAAAGCGGCACAAGTGGCTCAGAGTCAAATAAAAACTTTAAATAATGACATCTCCAATGAAGTAGGTGCAGTAAACAGAAGAACAATCAATCGCTCATCAGCAAGTAACAGGGAGCAAAAATCCAGGGGTCGTAGTAGAACTCCAGGTCGGTCAAGTTTTGGTGCGAGAGGAACAACCAGTAGCAGACAAGCAAATTTTCAAGAAAAGACAGGTGAGCGCTTCAAAAAAGATGATAATACATCAAGATCATGCAGAAAATGCAATAAGTTACATGGTTATGCTAAGTGCCCAGCATACGGTAAAAAATGTGCAAAATGTAATAAATTTAATCATTTTACTTCATGTTGTACTTATAAATGTTCAGCGGTAAACAGTGAAAATGTCGAACAGTTTAAAATAGATACAATTTATTCAGTAAACTCACTAAATACAGAATGGTATGAAAATATACTAGTAAACAATGAATATATAAAATTTAAAATTGATACAGGTTCTCAGGTAAATATCATATGTAGAAATACAATGAATAAACTGAAATTGCAATTATATACATGTAAGAATATAAGATTGACAAATTTTGATGGATCTGACATCAAATTACTTGGAACTTGTGATGCAAAGTTAAGATACAACAATATTGACTGTATATGTAAGATCTTTGTAGTGAATTTTGACACTCCTAGTATTTTAAGTTACTCAACTGCAGTAAAGCTTGGTATTATAAATAAGGTGAGTTTGGTAAATAAAACTGACATTGTATCAGAATTTAGTGAATTATTTGTTGGATTAGGTGAGTTAAAATATGAATATGATATTAAATTAAAGGAAAATTGTGTACCTATTGTAGAAAGACCTAGAAAAATTCCATTTAAATTACAAGATAAAATTAAAAGTGAATTAGATAAACTAGTGAGGTTAGGTGTCATTAGAAAGGTAAATGAGCCTACTGAATGGGTTAATTCTATGGTTGTAGCAAAAAAGAGTGACGGTTCTATCAGACTTTGTTTAGATCCACAGAATTTGAACAAATGTATAATTAGAGAGAGATTTAAAATGAGTACTTTTGAAGAATTAGTTGCTAGGATGCCTAATGCTAAGTACTTTTCGGTGCTTGACGCCTCTAAAGGATTCTACATGATAAAATTATCAGAAAAGAGTCAATTATATACAACATTCAACGCTGGTGAATTTGGTAGGTATTGTTATAAAAGACTACCCTTCGGTTTAAACTCAGCTCCTGAAGTTTTTAGTAAATGTTTTCATGACATATTTTGTGATATCAAGGGGGTAGAACAATACGTTGATGAATTGCTGGTATGGGGAGAATCGAAAGAATCCCATGATAAGAGATTAAGACAAGTTTTGAACAGGGCTAAACAAGCAGGAGTAAGATTTAACAAAGATAAATGTCAGTTTGGAGTCACTGAGGTTAAATATGTTGGTCATATATTGAGTTGCAAAGGTATTAGACCTGACACAGAGAAAATTAGAGCTATTGTTAATATGAAAGAGCCTACAAATAAAAAAGAGTTACAAACATTTTTAGGAATCATAACTTATGTAGGTATCTAAATTCATACCTAACTTATCAGATATTACAAACTCTTTGAGAGAATTAGTGAAAAAAGATTCTTTATTTGTTTGGGGTGAAAAACAAAAAGCAGATTTTAATAAATTGAAACAAATCTTAACTACAGAACCAGTTTTAAAATTTTTTGAGATTAATAGTCCTATTACATTGTCAGTTGATAGTAGTAGTACAGGGTTAGGAGCCGTTTTATTGCAACATAATGCACCAGTAGCTTATGCTTCTAAAGCACTGACTGAATCACAGAAATCATGGGCACAAATTGAGAAAGAATTATTAGCAATTGTATATGCATGTGAAAAGTTCCATCAATACATATATGGCAAAGAGATTACAGTAGAAACTGATCATAAACCGCTCGAACAGATATTTAAAAAATCAATGAACGAAACTCCTCTAAGATTACAAAAATTAAGAATGCGTATACAAGGTTATGACTTAAATATTAAATATAGGCCTGGTAAAGAACTCTTAGTGGCTGATGCATTATCTAGGTCATATGTACAAGACGACATATGCAATCAGGATATAGATGAAAAGATAGAAATGCATGTTTGTATGATTATAGAAAATGTAAATATTAGTGAGAAAAAATTACAAATATTTCAGGTAGAAACAGCTAAAGATGAAAACTTGATATTGCTTATTAAATATATTCAAAATGATTGGCCTAAATATTCAGATATTCCAATTCAGTTAAAGTTTTATCATTCCATTAAAGAAAGCTTATATGTAGTCAATGGTTTGATATTCAAAGATTCAGCTCTATTGGTACCAAAATCATTGCGTTCGGATATGTTAAAACAAATTCATTACAATCATATGGGTTATGAAAAGTGTAAAAATAGGATCAAAGGATTGTTATACTGGCCACATATGTATAAAGAAATAGAAGACATGATTAAAAATTGTGACATCTGTTTACAGTATCAAAAAAGTCATAGTTATGAACCATTAAAATTAAGAGAAGTTCCAGATAAACCATGGAGTACAATAGGAGCTGATATGTTTTTCTTTAATAATAAAATATTTTTATTAATAGTAGATTATCTTACTAAATATATAGAGATAAGTGAATTAAAAAATCAGTCAGCTGAGGAGCATATAATAGCTTTACAAAAATCATTCTCTAGATGGGGAATCCCTGAATTACTATATACAGATGACGGAGCTCAATACAGAAGTTCTGTATTTGTAGATTTTTGTCAACAGTTTGGATTTATACATAAGACATCAACACCATATTATGCTAGATCTAATGGGATGGTTGAGCGTCACATTCAAACAGTTAAAAGGATGTTAAAAAAATGTTTATTAGAAAATAAGAATATAGATTTAGCTATGTTAGAATACAGGAATATGCCTATTGATAGCAAGTTAAAGTCGCCTAATGAGATGATGATTGGTAGACAAGTAGCTTCTTTCTTACCTGTGAACAGAAATGATTATGAAACAAAGTATAAGAAAATAAAAAGTTATGTACAAAAGAAAAATGAAAATTATAAATTGTATCATGACAAAACATATAAGGGTAAAGGATTGACATTCTATAATGGACAAAATGTGTATATTAGAGATAGAAATAAGAATAATTTAATTCCAGGTAAAATTGTAAAAGAAGGGGATAAAGATAGATCCTATTTAGTGTTATTGGAAAATGGGCAGAAAGTTCTGAGAAACAGATATAATATATTTAAAGGTTCAAAATATAGAAAATTTTATGTTAAAAATACATATGATTATGATGATGAGGATCTGGAATGTATAATACAAAATAATAAAATAAGTGATAATGTAACAAATACTAATGTAACTAATAATGACTGTGTTGACTATTTAGCCTTTAGAGATAAAGACTATAATAATTGTAGTAAAGATAATATAAGTGACAGTGTGGAAAGTAATGATAATTTAAATTTTGAATATGTAAATTGTGATGATGTTGATAACTTTGTAGACTGTTCTGATAGTAATCAGACTAATGTTGGAGCTAGTAATGACGTAGTAAATAGCACATCCAAGAAATCTGTTACATTTAATTTTGACAACATTGTTGTAGAAAATAGAAAAACTAGAAGTGGACGAATTGTTAAGAAACCAGATTATTTGCATGATTACTGTAATGATTAATTAATAATTAAGAAAAGAGAAGGGATGTGAGAGGGGCTTTATGAGCAAGACTTGTGGGTCTGTGCTCTATAGTCGAAGGCTCTCTATGGAGGGACACGCCCGCAACGAAAGATAGTTATAATAACTTGTACTTGATTAATATTGGTAATAAATACTAATAAAGATCTTGGCAGTATATTATTTAAAATATATTAAGCATACATAGCTTACAGTCTAAATGGTTAGTTCTTGTTTAAAATGTAAATTATCTCATTTAATATAAAGCTGTGCATATTATTTCCAAGATTTGGCCTTAAAAATATGTGTGACATACCATGTTGCATAAATATTGCTAACTAGTCAAGACAACAAAAAAAAATAACTGAGCTACAAGAGTCATCTCAAATAGATTATTTCAGATGATATTATTTTTAATTTGATCAACTTCGGTCTTGTATCTTCAGTACAACTCTATTCATCACCAACTTAATCGCCACACTCAACACCTATCCTATTGCAGAAATGAAAACCCGCTTCAAAAAATTCAAAATTCAACGCGATATCGCGGTGCACTCGGTCCAGTTGATTCTCAAACGGCGTCGCAACGGTTGTACCTATTCAGAGGTACATTCGTTGATTACAAACAGGTACACAGTGTACCTCTGTAGGTACCTAGTGTACCTAGAATTCTCGAGAGCGTCGTAACCTGCATTTAAATTGTAAAGCAAACGGCACCGAATTGAACAGACAAACATAACGAACTTCATGTTTCGTGTGTGGAATTTGTAACCTCACTAGTCTAGAATAACAATGTCGTATATGTATTACTTTACAAATATGAACAGAGAAATTCGTGTCGTAAATAGATGTAATAAGTTTTAAATTAAATTAGCTATGTGAAAGGATATGGAAGTCAAAGGTTTTAATTGAATTCAAAGCAAAGTCCAATACATAAATTTTACTTATATTTACTCACTTATGAAATGACAAATATGTAGTCGATCAGTTATTTAGAAAGTTGAAGCTAGTAGCTTGTTCAAAACGTAGGTCGATCTCTATGCAACGCAAAAACAAGCAAGATTTCGATTAGCTTTTACAAAACTATTGATTCGATATCCTTTATTTGTTAGCTGCTTTTTGTGAAAATAACTTAAGTAGGTAAAAACAATATAAATGATTCAAAAAATTTAAAATTATTATGCCATGAGACTTAAAAGAACACCAATCGCAACTAATAGCATTTGTTCACGAGCAAGATCAGCTCAACAATTTCATAGTGAAGCAAAAATTTTTACCATATTTTTTTCATTTCACATATACTTTCTATAGTTTATCTTGGACATCACTGATATCCCGTGCCTGGGAAAACACGTAAAGACGCTGGTCCCGGATGTCATTCTGGTTGTTGGTCCGGTGTCAACCTTCCTTACTGGTAGTCAAAAGCCAGAAAGTCTGACCGGCCTCACCAAGTGGTACCGTGTCGCCCTGTTACTGAGCTGTGGACTTCGGATAGGCAGCCGCTTCAAGTAAAACTGTGGTATCCAGCCGAATCCGGTTAGGCTGGAAGCTACCCCGGTATGGTTGGGAAAAGGTTAGGGAGATGATAATAATTTTAACAGGAACCGAATGATCCAACGCACTCACCACCATCGGTAAGAAATTTGATTAAGCCAACCATTACGATACCTAAGCCACTTAATTTATAATTTATTAATGAGCTCTTTTCGCCCTGAAGCGCTAAAATAGCCCCGTAAATGTTTGAAAATGTGCTGCACTAATTCATGAAGTTAAAAATAACATAATCCATTTTCTAGAAAAGACTGAAACATTGATGTTTCGAGCGCTAGTGAAATTAATAAGACAATAGAAGTTTCTCTTTGTCTCTAGAAAGTAAAGAAATACTCTTAGTAAAGAACTATTAATTAAACCTGCTTGATTTGAAGCATCCCTTTAAGAAATTGTTTCAATTGAAATGATAAGGCCAATAAATAAAAATACACGAAGTTACCGTGCTATTCGTGTCTTAATAAGGCCAATTGAGTATTGTTTTAGTTTAAAAAATCATAAAATCATATTTATTTTGTAAATAGGTTATATATATAACACTTTTACACGTCAATATTTTGTTTTTTTTTTATTTATTTTAAGCGAACGATGGGGCCGGTGTTTCGTAGCTGGACTGCTCTGAGAAGAAACATCCGAAACAAACTCAGAGGTCAAAGTCTCTTTTAAAGTCCATACAATCGTATTGGTCAAAAATGTGCGAGAACCATGGAGGTTAATGTCTGAGGCACTCTCTTGATGAGAGAAAGACACTGATTTGAGTGGACCTGTCCAGACAGTGCAAGCATTTGTCAGTAATCGTTTAGCTCAACTAAAAACTAAGGAGCCCAACGTCTTGACGAACAGTACCAAAGTAAGGACATTTGGGTAGGCCGCATTAAATACTCAAACCGTCAGACCGCATATTTAAAAAAAAAAAAAACCAACGACTTCCATAGTCCTCACATTCACAAAAAAAAAATGTCACAAAAACAAATATACCCAATACTTAAAAAAGTACATATCAATGTCAAATAGTAATACATAAAAAAAAGATTATATACTTTAAAAAGTACACATCAATGTCAAATAGAAATACATAAAAAAGATTATATACTTTAAAAAGTACACATAAATGTCAAAATAATAATTGAAATGTCAAAGAGAAAAGAAATGTAAATAAAGTAAATAATGGCCAATGTATTAATCGAAACAGCTCAATCCCAAGCATTTGAATCCTCAATGTAATCTTTGACAGAGTAAAAAGCTTTCTGACAAAGTTTACGTTTTATAAAAGATTTAAATTTAGTAATGCTAAGTTCTTGAATTTGTCTGAGTAGTTTATTATAAAAGCGTATACATTGACATTTAAACGAGCCACCTATTTTCTTAAGCCTAGTTGAAGGAACTATGTATTTGTCCTTATTTCTTGTATTTATATTATGGATATCACTGTATTTTTTAAACAAATTAATATTTTTATGCGCGTACAACAAATTTTCATATATATATTGGCACGGCACAGTCATAATATTTACCTCTTTAAATTTACCTCTGAGGGAGTGACGAGGACTCAGTTTATAAATTGAACGAATAGCCCTTTTTTGCAAAACAAATATAGTCTGAATATCGGCTGCATTTCCCCACAATAAAATGCCGTACGACATCAAACTGTGAAAATAGCTAAAGTAAACTAATCGGGCTGTTTCCAAATCAGTTAAACCACGAATTTTTCTGACGGCATATGCTGCAGAGCTAAGTTTCTTAGATAATTTATCTATATGAGGGCCCCACTGAAGTTTAGCATCCAAGGTTATCCCTAAGAATACTGTGGAATCTTCGGGCTTCAATTCCTGTCCCTTTATTAGTACGCTGGTTTCTATTTGTCTAACATTTGGTAGCGTGAACTTAACAAGTTTAGTTTTTTTCTCGTTCAGCAGCAGATTATTTACGTTGAACCAGTTGACTATTGACGCGAGAGAACTATTTATGACGTCAACACATAGCTGTTGACGTCTTAGTTTAAATAAAAGTGAAGTGTCGTCTGCGAACAACACTATATCATGCTTATCTTTAATAAGATAAGGCAAGTCATTTATATAAATGAGGAACAAAAAAAGGCCAAGAATTGAGCCCTGGGGGACCCCCATTCTCACAACAGATCCAGGTGACCTTTTACCGTTCACATCAACTCTTTGAATCCTATCACTCAGGTACGAAGAGAGAAGATTCAGAGAGGAGGCCCGGATTCCATAGTGGTGGTGTAGGTCCGGATTCCATCCTGATTAAAGTTTCATGGAGAACGCAATCGTATGCCTTGGACAAGTCGCAAAAAACGCCCAATGCATCGCATTTATCTTCCCATGCATTATAAATATGTCCTAAAAGTTCAACACCGGCATCAGTTGTTGAACGACCCCTGGTAAATCCAAACTGTTTTTTATGCAAAAGCTCGAGTTTATTAAAATGTATTTTAGTTTAATAATAAGATAGTATAATTAAATAAAACAGAAAACTTTTTTGAATTTAAAAATAGAGTTTTGTTTCCACTAGTTCTGCTGAAAAGTGAACAGAACTACTGGAATTTTTTCCCACTACTTCTACAATATAAAATATTAACTTTTACCCACGGCCCGCGTGAATGTCATCTGACACTTCCATCATGTAATTTACACCTTTAAGATTGAAGTTACTAAAAATCCTTTCTCAGTTGGTACCTACTCTTTACAAAGAAACACTGCAAGTTTCATGTCTCTAGGACCAGCGGTTTGGGCTGTGCGTTGATATACCATATAAACAATCAGTCAATCAGTAGGTTAGTTTACCAATAATTATTTATATAGATATAAAAAATTTAGAACTACTGAGAATTCCTATTACCACTTTTTTTACCTGTTCCATCACTACAACTTGTTTTTGTTCTGACTACTTACTATTACTTTCTAAAAGATTCTATAAATAGTAGTACTGTCAATACTTCTAGTACTACACATTACTTCTAGAAGACCTAGCAAAACTTCCAAAAAGTTTTACACGAAGTAACCGTGCTAGTCGAGTCTCAATACAAAGTTTAAATAGAAGACAATTAGGTACTTAACTAATAGGTAGTTTTACCATGGAACTGCTCAGTACAACTGATGAAAACAAACCGAAAGTGAGTATTTTGTTTGAAAACACAATAGCGTGGTAAATGTAATATTTTATCTAGAACTCGTGTCATTGAAATGTTATTTCTATGTAGATATAAATCAACCTTTAACGTCTAAAAATGATATATTCGACGATAAAAAGACATTCGTGAATATATTTGGGTTCGTCTTGACATTTATTCAAAACACAGGTACATGTGTTCACTTCAGTTCTTCTCACTGAAGTCATTACTTACAGAATTGAGATATTCAAGTTTTTGATACGAATGATTTAACGAATCATTCGTATCAAAAACTGCAACTCCTGAAAGTCCTGCAGAAACTATACAAATTGATCAAAAAAGAACAGCGAAAGATAAAATATGAGATAATCTTTCACCTAACAAAACTATTCAATACATTTTTTATCTAGTGTCATTTACTCCAGGTGGTGCAGTCTTAACAGTTTGAATTTTGACGATAAGGTTTAAAATGAAATGGCTCTCAGCAAATAGTTGACGCGGTAAAAGTACTCACATCTTTTACTATACTTAGGCTATAACAATAATAATATGTGAGCTTGTACCTACGAGTACGTTTTATTTTATGTATGTACCTCAACATTACATTAGCCAATAATTTTCATTTTATATACATTCAGAATATTATTTGATATCGTAAAAATATTACAAATGTCATTCTTATGTCGTACGTGATAGTCACTTGATATTTTTCGCGAAAAATATGTGTGGACTGCGGAATGTTTTTAAAGTAGAAATTCATGAATTCAGCAACACAATATCTTGTTTGAAAATGTTATTAAATAATTAATCTGTGTAAGTTTGAAAACTATGTACACAAATAGAACAAAAAAACCGTTCTTTATTCAATAAAGAGGGAGAATATAAATATTAAACTAAGCTCTGAATAGCTTTTAAATAGGTTGCTCTTAATTAAAAATATCTATTTAATTGTAAGAATACAATACAAATAAGTAAAAAATAAAACTACTAGGTGCCAATCTAAGAAAATAAGATAGATTTTTAATATACCAAAAACGATTTAGGAAGGTTTCTTTTCGGATATAAAAGATAAACTTTTCCTTTTTCCGACAATGACACACAGTAACATGGCTTGAAAAGAATTGCGTGAAAATGGAATTTTTGGAATCGCGTGTCTGTCACTGCCTTAAATCCGTTTGAGAAAGCGTATACAATATATACACTACAACAAAGATATACACTAACAGAATATTTTTGTTCGGTTGAGAAAAAACTACTAAAACAAGAAAAAATCCGTCTTGGTCTGAACAAAATAGTGGCAAAGGCAGTCAGGTTTCTAATGACATTAAAAGTTTATTTACCTCTGTAAACATTTAACGTTAAAATTCAAAATACGTTTTCACGCACCGATACCACTTCATTAGATACCAAAGGAAAACTTTAAAGTGGTCGCAAAACGAAGAAGCATCGCTTTATAATGAAACGAAAGTGCAGCGAAATTTGTTTAGCAACCATTTGAAATGAACCGTAAAATATTCTAAAAGAGTTATTGGCATACCTAATTAAATAATATATTTACTAGCAGCATATTACTGTCTTACTGCAGGCAACGGTTTCTTCTCGTACAGAGGAGGTACGGCCATTGTTCACCACTCTTGCTGAGGGCGCATTGATGATTTCAGATTAATCTTCTTTATACATAAAATGGTAAACAGACTGACTAATTGGGTGATATATTAATGCACAGCCCAAACTGCTGGTTCTATAGACAAGAAGATTGAAGATATGTTCTTTGTGATGAGTAAAAAAATCAAAAGAGTAAAATTATCCACAGAGAAAGGATTTTTGAAAATTAGACCACTAAAATAATAGGGTAGAATAGTAGATGTTCGACATCCACGGGCCGATAACTGAATCCACGGGCAAAAGCTAGTATTTAATACAAGGTGAGATACTCGCCCAGATATGAACTTACAACCCCTCAAATGAGTTGTGGGCGCCTCAACCACCAGCCCTAATTAAAACTTACACAAATTAGGCTTATTCGACCAATAAACTGACTTTTACTCAGTTAAAATACCTCTTCATTCCAACTATCACTTTTCGCGCGCTTAGCAGTAAAGTTTTCACTTTGAAGTTGGCGAAGTTAGCACCATAGCGGCGTTTCCCTACTAATTAACGAGCAGCCAGTTACTGCATTGTTATGTGCATCTTTTACTCTGTTGAGTGGAATAAACTTTGTATTTCATTTCACGATTATTGTTTGACAAAAGACCAGAATATAAGACATTGTTGGAATCTCCGACTGAAGTATAATTTTATGCTGTCTACATTGTCGTGAGATTGTTGTATGTAAAATTTAAGCGAATTGTAATGTCATTTGGTTTTCGAAGTTTGGAAGTTATTTGCTTGGAGTGTTTATTTTTTATTGTTTTTGTTTTGATGGTTTTAACTTTAAATGTTGTTTTTAGTTGTCTGTTTTCGTCACCCTATAATGACTCGGTGTTTTTTTTTGGTTACAACATAAAAATGCAAATAAAGCTGTATTGGAAGCAAGATAGAAAATTTACCGAAAACCGAGCCACTTGTTCAATTTTAAACCCCTATTAAACAGCACAAGTACTTTATTTGCCAAACAAAGGCCCATAAAAAGCTCAATCTCCACTATCGCTTCCAGTACAAATCTAAAACAAAACACTAACAAGAAAAAGTATCCAATAAAAGAACAATTCACACGAATACATCCCCGATTGCGGGTTAACTTTCTACCGACCAATTCCGTATCGCCTTCTTCGGCCGAGGAAGCGTAGTAGCGAAGTTGGGAGTCATTAACTTCACTTAAGTTCGTTACCCTACTCCGTGGATGCAAGATGGTGGTTCCCGAGCCAGCTGCGTTCGAAAATGAACGAAATAGGATAATGAGGAACTTCGTCTCTTTTGTGGATCGTTTAGACCGAGCATGAAGCAAGAACAGGGTTAAAAAGAGATAGAAAGAATGAAATTAGCTTTAAAATGTTCGCTGTTTTCTTTTCTTGTGTTAGCTTTAGAAGGTAATTTTTTGTTCAGAACGGTTCTATTAAATAATTTAGTATGTGTTTTATGAAAGATTAATTTTATAACCGCGGTTTTATTCGCGTTAATTTTTGGTCTTTGGTTACTAATCTGGTCTAGTGTACAATAGCGGGACGTTAAGAAGCTCACGTGATGTTTGGTGTATAAGTAAAAGTGTATGAGTAAAGTTACAACAATATTCCCGTTCTACAGATTTTGCGTGAAAGTGTATAAGTATAGACGTTCATGTCAATCTCTTTTTCTCTTTTAATGTTATGACAAATTATACAAAATTACCTTCAACTTTAATTAAATAAAAATATAGCGCCTTACTAATAAACGCTGCATAAAGTTATGACAGGTTTATACGTCAAAAAATTTATGGTTACACAGGCTTTATTCATTGCATAACTTTACACAGTGATTATTAGTAAGGACAATAATGTGTAAAGCAAATATTTAACGGGATAACTACGTGTAGACTACTTCGAGAATCTATGCTTTCTTGGAATAGTCCATCCTATTTCCCAGAATTAGTCTGATAATTTGATAGAAGTTCTAGTATTCCAAGTGAAATAACACCCTGACGTATAAACAAAGCAACGATCTACTAACTCGGATCTACGTTTCTAAATTGTACTTACTTTTTCTTCAATTTAATTTTGTTCAAGACTAGCTTTTCGCCCGCGTCTTCTACTTATGACTTGTGCTATTTTTATTTTCTTTGAAGACCTTCTTCAACACACACATTTTCGCTTAATAACACATTTAGCGGTAAGTTTTAGACCTATAAATAAATAAAAAGTATATTTTTGAACTGGAACACAAGACCAACTCTTCACGTGACCAGAGGGCTGGTCTTTTCTTAGGACAAAGAATTAGCATTGCCATACAACGTGGCAATGCTGCCAGCCTTTTGGGCACCTACCCTGTCGACAGCGATGCGGACGAGTTTTTTGATGCCCTGTGAGCCCTTCTTTTTATAACTGGTATATATTTATGTGGAATGAAAAAATCTCACATTTATTTTAGACCAACTAAGAAGAATTTGGCTTCCGAAAGTAGAATTATGACACACTATGTATAGAGCTTATGGCAAATAACATCAATCTTTAGTTACCTAATCTACTGGCAGATTATGTTATTCTAATGGCAATTATGCTAACCACATACATACTTACGACGATATACGTTTTACTTGCGCAAGATTAGGCTTGCACTTGCGTGGATAAACCAAATCCACTATTACTCTTTTAGGAGTCAAATTTCTAAAAAATCTTTCTTATTAGCTACCTACTCTTCTCTATACCTGTCTGGCTTGGGCTGTGTGTTGGTATATCAACATTCAGTCAGCCAGTCAATAGTCACAGGTTCAGTAGTCAATGGTTTGATATTCAAAGATTCAGCTCTATTGGTACCAAAATCATTGCGTTCGGATATGTTAAAACAAATTCATTACAATCATATGGGTTATGAAAAGTGTAAAAATAGGATCAAAGGATTGTTATACTGGCCACATATGTATAAAGAAATAGAAGACATGATTAAAAATTGTGACATCTGTTTACAGTATCAAAAAAGTCATAGTTATGAACCATTAAAATTAAGAGAAGTTCCAGATAAACCATGGAGTACAATAGGAGCTGATATGTTTTTCTTTAATAATAAAATATTTTTATTAATAGTAGATTATCTTACTAAATATATAGAGATAAGTGAATTAAAAAATCAGTCAGCTGAGGAGCATATAATAGCTTTACAAAAATCATTCTCTAGATGGGGAATCCCTGAATTACTATATACAGATGACGGAGCTCAATACAGAAGTTCTGTATTTGTAGATTTTTGTCAACAGTTTGGATTTATACATAAGACATCAACACCATATTATGCTAGATCTAATGGGATGGTTGAGCGTCACATTCAAACAGTTAAAAGGATGTTAAAAAAATGTTTATTAGAAAATAAGAATATAGATTTAGCTATGTTAGAATACAGGAATATGCCTATTGATAGCAAGTTAAAGTCGCCTAATGAGATGATGATTGGTAGACAAGTAGCTTCTTTCTTACCTGTGAACAGAAATGATTATGAAACAAAGTATAAGAAAATAAAAAGTTATGTACAAAAGAAAAATGAAAATTATAAATTGTATCATGACAAAACATATAAGGGTAAAGGATTGACATTCTATAATGGACAAAATGTGTATATTAGAGATAGAAATAAGAATAATTTAATTCCAGGTAAAATTGTAAAAGAAGGGGATAAAGATAGATCCTATTTAGTGTTATTGGAAAATGGGCAGAAAGTTCTGAGAAACAGATATAATATATTTAAAGGTTCAAAATATAGAAAATTTTATGTTAAAAATACATATGATTATGATGATGAGGATCTGGAATGTATAATACAAAATAATAAAATAAGTGATAATGTAACAAATACTAATGTAACTAATAATGACTGTGTTGACTATTTAGCCTTTAGAGATAAAGACTATAATAATTGTAGTAAAGATAATATAAGTGACAGTGTGGAAAGTAATGATAATTTAAATTTTGAATATGTAAATTGTGATGATGTTGATAACTTTGTAGACTGTTCTGATAGTAATCAGACTAATGTTGGAGCTAGTAATGACGTAGTAAATAGCACATCCAAGAAATCTGTTACATTTAATTTTGACAACATTGTTGTAGAAAATAGAAAAACTAGAAGTGGACGAATTGTTAAGAAACCAGATTATTTGCATGATTACTGTAATGATTAATTAATAATTAAGAAAAGAGAAGGGATGTGAGAGGGGCTTTATGAGCAAGACTTGTGGGTCTGTGCTCTATAGTCGAAGGCTCTCTATGGAGGGACACGCCCGCATCGAAAGATAGTTATAATAACTTGTACTTGATTAATATTGGTAATAAATACTAATAAAGATCTTGGCAGTATATTATTTAAAATATATTAAGCATACATAGCTTACAGTCTAAATGGTTAGTTCTTGTTTAAAATGTAAATTATCTCATTTAATATAAAGCTGTGCATATTATTTCCAAGATTTGGCCTTAAAAATATGTGTGACATACCATGTTGCATAAATATTGCTAACTAGTCAAGACAACAAAAAAAAATAACTGAGCTACAAGAGTCATCTCAAATAGATTATTTCAGATGATATTATTTTTAATTTGATCAACTTCGGTCTTGTATCTTCAGTACCTACAACTCTATTCATCACCAACTTAATCGCCACACTCAACACCTATCCTATTGCAGAAATGAAAACCCGCTTCAAAAAATTCAAAATTCAACGCGATATCGCGGTGCACTCGGTCCAGTTGATTCTCAAACGGCGTCGCAACGGTTGTACCTATTCAGAGGTACATTCGTTGATTACAAACAGGTACACAGTGTACCTCTGTAGGTACCTAGTGTACCTAGAATTCTCGAGAGCGTCGTAACCTGCATTTAAATTGTAAAGCAAACGGCACCGAATTGAACAGACAAACATAACGAACTTCATGTTTCGTGTGTGGAATTTGTAACCTCACTAGTCTAGAATAACAATGTCGTATATGTATTACTTTACAAATATGAACAGAGAAATTCGTGTCGTAAATAGATGTAATAAGTTTTAAATTAAATTAGCTATGTGAAAGGATATGGAAGTCAAAGGTTTTAATTGAATTCAAAGCAAAGTCCAATACATAAATTTTACTTATATTTACTCACTTATGAAATGACAAATATGTAGTCGATCAGTTATTTAGAAAGTTGAAGCTAGTAGCTTGTTCAAAACGTAGGTCGATCTCTATGCAACGCAAAAACAAGCAAGATTTCGATTAGCTTTTACAAAACTATTGATTCGATATCCTTTATTTGTTAGCTGCTTTTTGTGAAAATAACTTAAGTAGGTAAAAACAATATAAATGATTCAAAAAATTTAAAATTATTATGCCATGAGACTTAAAAGAACACCAATCGCAACTAATAGCATTTGTTCACGAGCAAGATCAGCTCAACAATTTCATAGTGAAGCAAAAATTTTTACCATATTTTTTTCATTTCACATATACTTTCTATAGTTTATCTTGGACATCACTGATATCCCGTGCCTGGGAAAACACGTAAAGACGCTGGTCCCGGATGTCATTCTGGTTGTTGGTCCGGTGTCAACCTTCCTTACTGGTAGTCAAAAGCCAGAAAGTCTGACCGGCCTCACCAAGTGGTACCGTGTCGCCCTGTTACTGAGCTGTGGACTTCGGATAGGCAGCCGCTTCAAGTAAAACTGTGGTATCCAGCCGAATCCGGTTAGGCTGGAAGCTACCCCGGTATGGTTGGGAAAAGGTTAGGGAGATGATAATAATTTTAACAGGAACCGAATGATCCAACGCACTCACCACCATCGGTAAGAAATTTGATTAAGCCAACCATTACGATACCTAAGCCACTTAATTTATAATTTATTAATGAGCTCTTTTCGCCCTGAAGCGCTAAAATAGCCCCGTAAATGTTTGAAAATGTGCTGCACTAATTCTGCCGCCATAAGGAAAAAGGACGTTTCTACATAAAGTATGAAACGGAGAAAAAAATTATTAAACATTTAAAAACTTAAAAAAATCGCTGTGTGAAAGGAAATAAACGAAATCATTATTTTGTGGGGCAAAAAGCTGTATTAGATATGGATCTGTATGAATTAATATTAAATTTTAATGAAATATTTTTTTTAATATTTTATAAATTAGTTTTTCCTTTTCTTTTTATTAAAAAAATATCGATAAAATACGGGATACTGCAATGAAAAGACGTATCTGGCTAGATACGTCCTTTCAACTTAGTATTTTTTTAAATGTCTTTCCTACTTAGGGATAATGGGTTACCAGATTCTAATAAACTTAATAAAAAAGACGTAAGTAGCCATTTGCTGCTTTTCAACTTAGCATAAATATGAGTATGTACATATTTAATGACCTTAAAAATATCGTTAAATGTAACTGACGTAAATTTTAACATGATAATTATGTTGTATTAAATAAAACATATATTTTTATTCAAAAAACCTATATTTTTAATAATGAATTACAAAAATAGCAATTACAAATCTCCTGTCCTCCTTCCCTTGACTACTTCATCGAAATCGAATCGGTTCTAGAATCTTTGGGTTCGGAGTACGCACATCACATAATCATGGGTAACTTCAACACCAACCTCCTAGCCCATACTTCCTCAAGATCCTGTAAGCTCCTGCATCTGGTTGAATTAGCTAGTTTGCACGTGTTGCCACTCCAACCAACGCATCACAACATTATCGGTGATGCCTCCTGGCTCGACCTTATCCTTGTCTCTAATCCTTCCTTAGTCTCCTCACATGGTCAGCCTGTGGCTCCCGGCTTTTCCCATCACGACCTTATTTTCCTGTCTTATATCCTGAAACCACCAAAACCCAAACCCTTATACAAGTACAGTCGTGCCTTTGCGAAGATGGATACTGTTAAACTTTTGGAAGATGCTTCTGTCATTGACTGGATACCTCTACAAGAAGCAACAACAATTGACTACAAAGTTGATCTGTTCAACACAGCTGTAGTGAGGTTGTACGACAAGCACGCTCCTATCAGAAAAATCAAGCTGAAGCGTCCTCCTGCGCCTTGGATTAACCGAGGTGTACGGATGGCAATGCGGCGAAGGGATCGTGCGTTCCGTAGGTTAAAGAAAGATCGGACAGAGGATAATTGGAGCCTCTTTAAAGCTGCTCGCAATCGTTGTAATCAGATGACACGTAACGCTAAACGCCGCCACATTCTTGATAATATCACTTCTTCTTCTCCTGCCGATATTTAGAAGTTCCTTGGAACTATGGGTATCGGCAGATCGCGACATTCAGACCTTCCTAAAACAATTGGTTTAGACGATCTAAATCGCCATTTCATCTCTGTTCTTACGCTTGATAGTCTAACCAAATGTCAAACTATGGACTACCTTGCTGGACTGACGCGATCTAATATTACCCCTTTTACTTTCAAACCAGTCGATCCTAGTGAGATAAAAAGATTATCCTCTCCATTAAATCCAAGGCCGTGGGTTGTGATGACATCAGTCAAACATGATCGTATTAACTCCCGATCAACTCGCGGAAAGCCTGTGTCCGACTACTTCCTAAAATTAATAATAATCCCACCCTTCCCAATCACTTCCGACCAATTTCCATCCTTCCCTTTCTGCATAAAGTACTTGAGGCCTGTGTTCACCAGCAATTCTCCCACTTCATTTACCAGAATTCCCTCATTAGTCCTTTCCAGTCTGGATTCAGGCCAGGCCACAGTACCGTTTCTCCTCCCATTAAAGTGACTGATGACATAAGGCGGGGAATGGAAGAGACGATAGTTTCTATTTTAGTGTTGTTAGATTTTTCCGACGCTTTCAATGCCGTCAACCACGAAGCCCTTTTATCCATCCTTTCCTATCTTATGGTCTCTCCCGAGGTTCTGGATTGGTTTTCTTCCTATCTTTGGGGGCGTCAGCAGTCTGTCCTGATAGGAGACTCATCTTCCAGCTGATGTGATCTTGTTGCTGGCATCCCTCAAGGCGGTATTTTATCTCCACTTTTGTTCTCTATTATATAGACCTCATAACTACCGAGCTTCAGTGTGCGTATCATCTTTGCGATGATGATTTGCAGCTCTACAGTCAGGCAAGTGTCCATAACATATGCGATGCGATAGAGGAGCTTAATCGGAACTTAGCAGTGGTTAAAGATTGGTCTGATCGGTTCGGGAAAGCAGTTAATCCAGCCAAATGCCAGGCTATCGTTATTGGTAGCACTCACAGCTTCCGGCGATTGAATAATATAGGGGTGCCGACAGTAACTTCAAGAAGATATAAGGAAACCATAACGTCTCACCGTTATGGTTTCCTTAAATCTTCTTTCCCTATCCAAGCGGTTATCCTGTGGAATGCGCTTCCTCAGAATATCAGGATGGCTACCAATCAGTTCACATTTAAAGTAAAAGCTCGAGAACATTTACTTAAGGAGTTGGCAGACTCACAGTTAATTTGTTGTATTTTTCCATGTATTTATTTGTATCTTTTTCCACTTTGTATATATAGTATGTATATACATATATGTATTTATTTATATATATACTGTATATGTATTTATATATTTATTTATGTATTATATTATTTTACTTTAGCTTCCTGTAACTTTTCTGTATTTTGCACCAACTATTTTTTGTCTCTGCATCACCCTAAGTCACGTGATACGTTAAAATTTTATTTAATCTTAAATTATTATATCATTGGGTATGCTTAAATATTTACAAATAATGACTCTATTAAGTTTGACTTGCGATTTTTCCGTAGTCGGAGCTTGAAGAGCTGCGAGCGCGTACTGTCTGTCGCTTTGACTACCTGGACGCAACTGAAGTGTAGGACTCCAATCGCGGGCCCCGCTTCACTCCGCGCAACTAGCAATACTACATAGGAAAGGCACTACTGCCACTTGCGCCTGCTCATTTTTCGTCACACTAAGCTGAAAAGGCACATCTACGCAGAACAGTCTTTTCTTCGTATGACCATGCAGAACTGTCTTTTCATTTTATGATAAATTATATATTTTTTAGATAAATTAAACGCTTCTTCTAAGATGCGTTTTTTCAACTTAGTGTACGACAGAAGTGTCTTTTCTGTTTAGTAATATTTGATTCATATTGCAAATGCGTCTTATTTAACAGTTCAATTTTCAGGGTTCCGTTTAATTTATGCAAATTATAAAAATACTGGTGAATGCCATTTTTTTTACTGATTTCGAATATGTATATAACTCAATTTCGACAAAAATGTTAGATGCGTCTTTTTTCCTTATGGCGGCAGAATTCATGAAGTTAAAAATAACATAATCCATTTTCTAGAAAAGACTGAAACATTGATGTTTCGAGCGCTAGTGAAATTAATAAGACAATAGAAGTTTCTCTTTGTCTCTAGAAAGTAAAGAAATACTCTTAGTAAAGAACTATTAATTAAACCTGCTTGATTTGAAGCATCCCTTTAAGAAATTGTTTCAATTGAAATGATAAGGCCAATAAATAAAAATACACGAAGTTACCGTGCTATTCGTGTCTTAATAAGGCCAATTGAGTATTGTTTTAGTTTAAAAAATCATAAAATCATATTTATTTTGTAAATAGGTTATATATATAACACTTTTACACGTCAATATTTTGTTTTTTTTTTATTTATTTTAAGCGAACGATGGGGCCGGTGTTTCGTAGCTGGACTGCTCTGAGAAGAAACATCCGAAACAAACTCAGAGGTCAAAGTCTCTTTTAAAGTCCATACAATCGTATTGGTCAAAAATGTGCGAGAACCATGGAGGTTAATGTCTGAGGCACTCTCTTGATGAGAGAAAGACACTGATTTGAGTGGACCTGTCCAGACAGTGCAAGCATTTGTCAGTAATCGTTTAGCTCAACTAAAAACTAAGGAGCCCAACGTCTTGACGAACAGTACCAAAGTAAGGACATTTGGGTAGGCCGCATTAAATACTCAAACCGTCAGACCGCATATTTAAAAAAAAAAAAACCAACGACTTCCATAGTCCTCACATTCACAAAAAAAAAATGTCACAAAAACAAATATACCCAATACTTAAAAAAGTACATATCAATGTCAAATAGTAATACATAAAAAAAAGATTATATACTTTAAAAAGTACACATCAATGTCAAATAGAAATACATAAAAAAGATTATATACTTTAAAAAGTACACATAAATGTCAAAATAATAATTGAAATGTCAAAGAGAAAAGAAATGTAAATAAAGTAAATAATGGCCAATGTATTAATCGAAACAGCTCAATCCCAAGCATTTGAATCCTCAATGTAATCTTTGACAGAGTAAAAAGCTTTCTGACAAAGTTTACGTTTTATAAAAGATTTAAATTTAGTAATGCTAAGTTCTTGAATTTGTCTGAGTAGTTTATTATAAAAGCGTATACATTGACATTTAAACGAGCCACCTATTTTCTTAAGCCTAGTTGAAGGAACTATGTATTTGTCCTTATTTCTTGTATTTATATTATGGATATCACTGTATTTTTTAAACAAATTAATATTTTTATGCGCGTACAACAAATTTTCATATATATATTGGCACGGCACAGTCATAATATTTACCTCTTTAAATTTACCTCTGAGGGAGTGACGAGGACTCAGTTTATAAATTGAACGAATAGCCCTTTTTTGCAAAACAAATATAGTCTGAATATCGGCTGCATTTCCCCACAATAAAATGCCGTACGACATCAAACTGTGAAAATAGCTAAAGTAAACTAATCGGGCTGTTTCCAAATCAGTTAAACCACGAATTTTTCTGACGGCATATGCTGCAGAGCTAAGTTTCTTAGATAATTTATCTATATGAGGGCCCCACTGAAGTTTAGCATCCAAGGTTATCCCTAAGAATACTGTGGAATCTTCGGGCTTCAATTCCTGTCCCTTTATTAGTACGCTGGTTTCTATTTGTCTAACATTTGGTAGCGTGAACTTAACAAGTTTAGTTTTTTTCTCGTTCAGCAGCAGATTATTTACGTTGAACCAGTTGACTATTGACGCGAGAGAACTATTTATGACGTCAACACATAGCTGTTGACGTCTTAGTTTAAATAAAAGTGAAGTGTCGTCTGCGAACAACACTATATCATGCTTATCTTTAATAAGATAAGGCAAGTCATTTATATAAATGAGGAACAAAAAAAGGCCAAGAATTGAGCCCTGGGGGACCCCCATTCTCACAACAGATCCAGGTGACCTTTTACCGTTCACATCAACTCTTTGAATCCTATCACTCAGGTACGAAGAGAGAAGATTCAGAGAGGAGGCCCGGATTCCATAGTGGTGGTGTAGGTCCGGATTCCATCCTGATTAAAGTTTCATGGAGAACGCAATCGTATGCCTTGGACAAGTCGCAAAAAACGCCCAATGCATCGCATTTATCTTCCCATGCATTATAAATATGTCCTAAAAGTTCAACACCGGCATCAGTTGTTGAACGACCCCTGGTAAATCCAAACTGTTTTTTATGCAAAAGCTCGAGTTTATTAAAATGTATTTTAGTTTAATAATAAGATAGTATAATTAAATAAAACAGAAAACTTTTTTGAATTTAAAAATAGAGTTTTGTTTCCACTAGTTCTGCTGAAAAGTGAACAGAACTACTGGAATTTTTTCCCACTACTTCTACAATATAAAATATTAACTTTTACCCACGGCCCGCGTGAATGTCATCTGACACTTCCATCATGTAATTTACACCTTTAAGATTGAAGTTACTAAAAATCCTTTCTCAGTTGGTACCTACTCTTTACAAAGAAACACTGCAAGTTTCATGTCTCTAGGACCAGCGGTTTGGGCTGTGCGTTGATATACCATATAAACAATCAGTCAATCAGTAGGTTAGTTTACCAATAATTATTTATATAGATATAAAAAATTTAGAACTACTGAGAATTCCTATTACCACTTTTTTTACCTGTTCCATCACTACAACTTGTTTTTGTTCTGACTACTTACTATTACTTTCTAAAAGATTCTATAAATAGTAGTACTGTCAATACTTCTAGTACTACACATTACTTCTAGAAGACCTAGCAAAACTTCCAAAAAGTTTTACACGAAGTAACCGTGCTAGTCGAGTCTCAATACAAAGTTTAAATAGAAGACAATTAGGTACTTAACTAATAGGTAGTTTTACCATGGAACTGCTCAGTACAACTGATGAAAACAAACCGAAAGTGAGTATTTTGTTTGAAAACACAATAGCGTGGTAAATGTAATATTTTATCTAGAACTCGTGTCATTGAAATGTTATTTCTATGTAGATATAAATCAACCTTTAACGTCTAAAAATGATATATTCGACGATAAAAAGACATTCGTGAATATATTTGGGTTCGTCTTGACATTTATTCAAAACACAGGTACATGTGTTCACTTCAGTTCTTCTCACTGAAGTCATTACTTACAGAATTGAGATATTCAAGTTTTTGATACGAATGATTCGTTACCTAAAAGGAGCTTTCATGTGACTTTGTTTTTTGCTGTTTTCAATAAATAGTTTTTTTATAATCCTTCAAACACACGTGGTTCGAGACACAGTGAAAGACAATAGCAGCCCGATATCCGGCTGTCGCTTTGTCGTCGGAAGGTTAATATGAGAAGATATAGACACATTATACGGTTTTGCTTCCAGTTTTATCACAATCACGGATTGTGACTGCCCGTCTAATACAGTGACTAATAGTTGCACGTATTAGTATAAATAAATATTTTAAAAATAAATATTTGTCAATCATTTGTGATTGACAAATATTTATACTAATATCCGATCCCGCCACACTATTCCCAACCACTGCAACTCCTGAAAGTCCTGCAGAAACTATACAAATTGATCAAAAAAGAACAGCGAAAGATAAAATATGAGATAATCTTTCACCTAACAAAACTATTCAATACATTTTTTATCTAGTGTCATTTACTCCAGGTGGTGCAGTCTTAACAGTTTGAATTTTGACGATAAGGTTTAAAATGAAATGGCTCTCAGCAAATAGTTGACGCGGTAAAAGTACTCACATCTTTTACTATACTTAGGCTATAACAATAATAATATGTGAGCTTGTACCTACGAGTACGTTTTATTTTATGTATGTACCTCAACATTACATTAGCCAATAATTTTCATTTTATATACATTCAGAATATTATTTGATATCGTAAAAATATTACAAATGTCATTCTTATGTCGTACGTGATAGTCACTTGATATTTTTCGCGAAAAATATGTGTGGACTGCGGAATGTTTTTAAAGTAGAAATTCATGAATTCAGCAACACAATATCTTGTTTGAAAATGTTATTAAATAATTAATCTGTGTAAGTTTGAAAACTATGTACACAAATAGAACAAAAAAACCGTTCTTTATTCAATAAAGAGGGAGAATATAAATATTAAACTAAGCTCTGAATAGCTTTTAAATAGGTTGCTCTTAATTAAAAATATCTATTTAATTGTAAGAATACAATACAAATAAGTAAAAAATAAAACTACTAGGTGCCAATCTAAGAAAATAAGATAGATTTTTAATATACCAAAAACGATTTAGGAAGGTTTCTTTTCGGATATAAAAGATAAACTTTTCCTTTTTCCGACAATGACACACAGTAACATGGCTTGAAAAGAATTGCGTGAAAATGGAATTTTTGGAATCGCGTGTCTGTCACTGCCTTAAATCCGTTTGAGAAAGCGTATACAATATATACACTACAACAAAGATATACACTAACAGAATATTTTTGTTCGGTTGAGAAAAAACTACTAAAACAAGAAAAAATCCGTCTTGGTCTGAACAAAATAGTGGCAAAGGCAGTCAGGTTTCTAATGACATTAAAAGTTTATTTACCTCTGTAAACATTTAACGTTAAAATTCAAAATACGTTTTCACGCACCGATACCACTTCATTAGATACCAAAGGAAAACTTTAAAGTGGTCGCAAAACGAAGAAGCATCGCTTTATAATGAAACGAAAGTGCAGCGAAATTTGTTTAGCAACCATTTGAAATGAACCGTAAAATATTCTAAAAGAGTTATTGGCATACCTAATTAAATAATATATTTACTAGCAGCATATTACTGTCTTACTGCAGGCAACGGTTTCTTCTCGTACAGAGGAGGTACGGCCATTGTTCACCACTCTTGCTGAGGGCGCATTGATGATTTCAGATTAATCTTCTTTATACATAAAATGGTAAACAGACTGACTAATTGGGTGATATATTAATGCACAGCCCAAACTGCTGGTTCTATAGACAAGAAGATTGAAGATATGTTCTTTGTGATGAGTAAAAAAATCAAAAGAGTAAAATTATCCACAGAGAAAGGATTTTTGAAAATTAGACCACTAAAATAATAGGGTAGAATAGTAGATGTTCGACATCCACGGGCCGATAACTGAATCCACGGGCAAAAGCTAGTATTTAATACAAGGTGAGATACTCGCCCAGATATGAACTTACAACCCCTCAAATGAGTTGTGGGCGCCTCAACCACCAGCCCTAATTAAAACTTACACAAATTAGGCTTATTCGACCAATAAACTGACTTTTACTCAGTTAAAATACCTCTTCATTCCAACTATCACTTTTCGCGCGCTTAGCAGTAAAGTTTTCACTTTGAAGTTGGCGAAGTTAGCACCATAGCGGCGTTTCCCTACTAATTAACGAGCAGCCAGTTACTGCATTGTTATGTGCATCTTTTACTCTGTTGAGTGGAATAAACTTTGTATTTCATTTCACGATTATTGTTTGACAAAAGACCAGAATATAAGACATTGTTGGAATCTCCGACTGAAGTATAATTTTATGCTGTCTACATTGTCGTGAGATTGTTGTATGTAAAATTTAAGCGAATTGTAATGTCATTTGGTTTTCGAAGTTTGGAAGTTATTTGCTTGGAGTGTTTATTTTTTATTGTTTTTGTTTTGATGGTTTTAACTTTAAATGTTGTTTTTAGTTGTCTGTTTTCGTCACCCTATAATGACTCGGTGTTTTTTTTTGGTTACAACATAAAAATGCAAATAAAGCTGTATTGGAAGCAAGATAGAAAATTTACCGAAAACCGAGCCACTTGTTCAATTTTAAACCCCTATTAAACAGCACAAGTACTTTATTTGCCAAACAAAGGCCCATAAAAAGCTCAATCTCCACTATCGCTTCCAGTACAAATCTAAAACAAAACACTAACAAGAAAAAGTATCCAATAAAAGAACAATTCACACGAATACATCCCCGATTGCGGGTTAACTTTCTACCGACCAATTCCGTATCGCCTTCTTCGGCCGAGGAAGCGTAGTAGCAAAGTTGGGAGTCATTAACTTCACTTAAGTTCGTTACCCTACTCCGTGGATGCAAGATGGTGGTTCCCGAGCCAGCTGCGTTCGAAAATGAACGAAATAGGATAATGAGGAACTTCGTCTCTTTTGTGGATCGTTTAGACCGAGCATGAAGCAAGAACAGGGTTAAAAAGAGATAGAAAGAATGAAATTAGCTTTAAAATGTTCGCTGTTTTCTTTTCTTGTGTTAGTTTTAGAAGGTAATATTTTTTTTGTCCAGAACAGTTCTATTAAATAATTTAGTAGATCTGTTTTATGAAAGATTAATTTTTATAACCGCGGTTTTATCCGCGTTAATTTTTGGTCTTAGGTTACTTATCTGGTCTAGTGTACAAAAGCGTGAAGTTAAGAAGCCCATATGAAGTTTGGTGTATAAATAGTAAAGTTTCAACAATATTCCCGTTCTACAGATTTTGCGTTTTTTTTTTTTTTTTTTTATTTATTTATCTTTTACAAAAATAATAACACAGAATTATTCTAATGAAATAGCAACCAAAAAACCACTAAGGTTTAAACTTGTTGCTGTGATGAGTCTTAATTAATCAATCGGCGTGAAAGTGTATAAGTATAGACGTTCATGTCAAACTCTTTTTCTCTTTTAATGTTATGACAAATTATACAAAATTACCTTCTTTAATTAAATAACAATATAATGTGTAAAGCAAATATTTTACGGGATAACTACGTAAAGACTACACCTCGCGAATCTATGCTTTCTTGGAATAGTCCATCCTATTTCCCAGAATTAGTCTGATAATTTGATAGAAGTTCTAGTATTCCAAGTGAAATAACACCCTCACGTATAAACAAAGCAACGATCTACTAATTCGGATCTATGTTTCTTAATTGTACTTACTTTTTCTTCAATTTAATTTTGTTCGAGACTAGCTTTTCGCCCGCGTCTTCTACTTATGACTTACTAGCTTCTGCCCGCGGCTTCGCTCGCGTTAAAAAGAGACAAAAAGTAGCCTATGTTACTCTCCATCCCTTCAACTATCTCCACTTAAAAAAAAAAATAACCGCCTTCAAAAACTAAAAACCCAATAATAACTAAAATTTCGGAAGTCGGTGGTAACACAAATTGAATGGCGGAAGAGAAGCCACCGACTGCCGAAATTTGTGCTGTGTGTTGGTATATCTACATTCAGTCAGCCAGTTTACCATTTTGTATAAATAGATAACATTTTTAGTTTATGGGTAGATGTGTAATCTTTTGTTTAATTTTATTGTGAATTTATTGTGAATCCGTACTTATGTCATAAATGCAAAAGTAACTCTGTCTGTCTGTCTGTCTGTCTGTCTCTTCTTCACGCCTAAACCATTGAACCGATTTGAATGAAATTTGGTACAGATATAGTCTGGGACCCGAGAAAGGACATAGGATGGTTTTCATCCCGGGAAACTCCCCCGGGAACATTAACTATAATTCCACGCGGACGAAGTCGCGGGGAAAAGCTAGTTTACTACTAAAAACCTATCTTACGATCCTATGTCAGTGTCTGATACAATGATTTTTAAACCATTACCATTGACCATGTTTTAAGGCATTTTATTTTAACTGACGGTTCAAAGAATTCGGCGATCTTAGGCGCTGCATTTTATGACCCTCTTTTTAAAAAATCCAAATGCTACAAAATATGTAACAACATCTCTATTATGTCGGCGGAACTCGTTGCAATCTCAGAAGCCATTTACTATTGTTTTAATTCAAATTTAGGCAAGGTGGTCATCTTAACTGATAGCAAAAGCGCACTCCAACATTTGGCTCGATGCGCCTCTGGCTTCAGAGGTGTTTCGGTAGCCTACAAAATTCTTGATTGTTTATACAAACTTAATCAAAATGGGAAAGTTCTGAAATTGCAATGGGTGCCGTCTCATGTTGGTTTGGCAGGCAACGAAGAGGCTGACAGACTTGCAAAATTAGCAACGATGGAAGGTACATCAAAAACTATAAACCCGTGTAATTCTGAGATGTTACCAAAATACAAATCTATATCTTACGATCTCTGGAAAGAATACTTTAACAAACGTAGCAGAGAGAAAGGGATTTGGTACAAAAGTCTACAAAGTGAGCCTCCTCGGGTGCCTTGGTTCGTAGACACTGTATTAAATAGATATGTCACCGGAAAATAACAAGATCCGTAAGTTTATCAATCTACTAGGAAGTTTATAAACTTCCGTAGGATTCTAAACGGGAGATAAATTGTAATATTTTACGTCCACATTTTCGTAAATTTATCAATTTCCGACGACATACGGTAAATTTATAAACTAACGGATATCTATTCGTAAGATTTTAAATGGTTCGACCAATCACAGAAACTCTTTTAAATATACGCATCTTTGAAATACGTAAAATAACACACTGCTCTCTGATTGGTCAATGTGCATAGTGGCAATGCTTATGTCCTAAGACTGGTATAATCAGACTTGACAAACTATAAATTGGAAGCAACAATGCCTGGTTCCTCTCTGGCACGGATGTAGTGAGTTGAGTTTTCTTCGAGTTGCAACACAGTTCAACATTTAAAACTAATAAAAACGCACAAGCAAACTGGTTTATTTATGTTGTTAAGGAAAAGTGACACGTGACAGTCAACCAATCAGATCGCGCGTAGCGTTTGGTTAATGCTTACTTATAATTTCACGAGTGAGTTCAGTAAGTTTATCAATTTACGAAAATGTGGACGTAAAATATTACAATTTATCTCCCGTTTAGAATCCTACGGAAGTTTATAAACTTCCTAGTAGATTGATAAATTTACGGATCTTGTTATTTTCCGGTGACAGATATACGTTAAAATTAGCTTTTAGGCTTCGTTCAGGACACTATCCATCGGCAAAGTTTGCACATCTAATGAGAAAAGTTAACACACCAAATTGTCCGACTTGTGGAAAAATTGAGGATGTGCAGCATTTGCTGATGGAGTGTGTTCGGAACAAGGTAGAGAGGGAATCGGTGCTGAGAAAGTATGGTATTACAAGAATGAACGTAGGAGTTATACAAAGTGCTTTGAGTGAGCCTACATCAGAGATAGCACAAGCATTATACCTGCTAATGCCGCAGACACAGCACCGACCCCCCTAGCGTATCTTTAGATTTATTAAGATAAGTATTTAGATAAATGTCGGTATAGAAATAAGGTACAATGGGTTTGATATGTTATTAAACAAAAAACCCTAAATAAAATTAAATAAAAAAAAAAAGGCATTTTATTGACACGGTTTTTTAATTTTTTGCTATATATTCGTTCTAGGGACACCGTACTTCCATCTTTTTGCCAGTGTCGGTCAGTGTCATCTCATGAGCATTCTTACATATTGTACGATTATTTTCATCGCGCTACGAGATTATATTTTATTGTACGATCGCGGCCAATTAAGACGACGTAGGCGTCGTCTTAATTGGCCTAAGACTAACATAAAAAAACTGTTTGTCAAGAATAAGCCAGCCCTCATTATTTACACTTATTATGAGAAACCTTTGTTAAAATCGTATTTATTTTTGAAGAATAGTGAGTTAATTAAGCTTAATGTTTGGTAGTGGTAATTTTTTAGTTAAAAACTATTTTCTTGACACAAAACTTCGCACATTTTGTGTTTAAAAGGCCAAGGTTTTATTAAGCGGGGTACTGTTTTATAAAGAATGCACGAGTAGGTAGGACTGGCAGTTAATGAATATTGAAAGTGGTACGTTACAATTTGGCGCGTATTGTTAGGATATTCTTCTCTCAAGAGACTTGACCAACATGATATTGCATGTTGGTGTTCCTACTACATATGTTGATTGATAATACAATTAAAGTATTTACGGTTGATTTAAAATGTAAATAAATGTGTACCTATGTCAAAAGATAATGATTTTAAAACTATTTAACTTTCTACGCAGCAATAACAATGTTATTTTTTTATCTATTAAGTCGATGAAGAAGAATGTCGTGATGGCCTCGAGTAAGAGGTTGTGGGTTCGAAACCAATGTGACTTTTTCAATTCATATGTACTTTCTAAAGTTTATCTTAGACATCACTGACATCCTCGGAATGCACGTAAAGCCGTTGGTCCTGATTGTCATTCGAAGAACTTTGACAGTCGTTACTGGTTAGTCAGAAACTCAGACCAGTCTTACCAAGAGGTACCGTGTCGCCCAGTTACTGGGTTGTGAAGGTCAGATAGGCAGTCGCTCCACGTAAAACACCGGTATCGAGCTGAATCCGGTTAGGCTGGCAGCCGACCCCATCACGGTTGGGAAAAAGGCTAGGGAGATGATGAAGTCGATCGTTGTGCCTTAATCTCGTTAAAACTCGTAAATAGTTTGGAATCGATCAAATATTATTGTATAATTCGCAAACATGGTGTAACATACAGCACGGACAAACCGGAGGCACAGATTCTTTTGTACCCAGTGAAAAGGTAACAGTCATGAATTACTCCAAAAATTACTTTTTATTCTCAAGAACTGTTCAAATTGATATTATATTTTTAGCTAGTTCAGATACCCTGTTTATCGAAGAAGCCTATATATCACCTAACGACCTACGGATGCGGTTTGATAGAACCACAACGAAAGCTTATATTTATAATTTATAATAAACTAGCTTTTGCCCGCGGCTTTGCTCGAGTAAATGTCGATACTTTCATCAACTTTTTTACCCCTTTCGGGTTGGAATTCTTAAAAATCTTTTCTTAAATAAAAGATTTATTTTTGTAAATAGGTAATAAATTACACTTTTACACGTCATTTTTTTTAATCGAACGATGGGGCCGGTGTTTCCTATCTGGACTAGTCCGAGAAGAAACATCCGAAACAAACTCAGAAGTTAAAGTTAGTTGTAACTTAGTTTACCTTCTTTCTCTTTACAAAGATAATAGAAATACCCTGCAAGTTTCATGTATGCTATGCGTTGATATATCAACATCAACAGTCAGTCAGTTTACTATTTTATAAAATTACATACATAGATGTATTAACTATAGACGACTTTATAACATGCTAACCAAAGCAAAAGAGGACTCGGACAAAAGACAAAAAAAAAAGAAAAATCTTCCATTACTGGTCAAAAACCTTACCTAACAAAAACTCAAAAAACATTATCGAGCAATGATAAAACAGAGAAAAACATAATCCTTTTTATTATAAAGCCGTTCTTACGTTTGTTGTTACATTAAACGCGATAGTAAAGGTAGGGTTCGGGTTCGATTTGCTGATAAGTATGTTTATTTCGGGCCTTCTACCAAAGACAGTTGAGTACCCGGTACCTAATCCTAGTTTTGGGTAGAACATTTTTCTCTAATGTATTTGGCTTACTTTTATGTAAATGATATTGGAGATAATGTGAGTTTGAGTTTATTAAAGGCTTGTTGGAATATTGATGTGGGATTGTTTGCAGAGATTTGTATGTTTTAAGGATTCAATATATGTTTTGAAATACATTGTGCTGGCAACTTCGACCGTGTGTCGCAGACCTTTTGTTTGAAAAAATGGCGTTTACATAATGCCTCGGTATTTTACAAACGGCGTTAATTGGCAAATAGGTCAAAGAATCCAAATTGCATTAGTTTGACGGACAACCACACCGCGGGGCTCCTTTTTCTGAATTATTAAAAAAATACCCTTAGGGCCTTACCTAACCTATCCAAGTCAGATTGCTCTAATATTTTGTCTTCGGTTCGGTTTTGTTATACATTTTATTTTTGTAAGATTATTCTGTCCCACTCCTGGGCAAAGGCCTCCCTCAGATGGAGTTCGAAACACTAAACTGCGCTCCAAAACAGGGATAGCTGACGTTGCTCAAAAGGCTGCTCAACTGAAGTGGTACTGGGCAGGACATGTCTGCCGCATGCCGGACAAACTGTTCTGACTGGGCTCGAGTAGCACAGAGCTGGAACCGGACTGGAGACGGGGTCGCGGCAGACCACGAAGTAGGTGGCAGGACGAACTGGACGGATTTCTGCCCAATTGGACCGAATAAGCGAAGGATCGCGAAAGATGAAAGGACTGGCTAATTACCAACAGCAAGAGTTTACGCCATTTATAAAATGCCCAGGCATTATGTAAACTGCGGATTCATAGAAAATGCCTGCGACAGATGCATAATAATGAAACCTACGTAAGGACCCTTGGAAGTAGTGTAACTTTTAATAAATGTGTTGTAATATCATTTTTTTAATTGGACCATGCTTCCAGAAAACTTTATCTCTTAAATTCTATGCCTCTCATAGTAAAATAGAGAAGACCAATTTGTAATTTTAGAAAGTTACTTTTCGACTTTAATAGTATGGAACTAGAAACATTCATTTGGGTTTAAAGAACTTACTTCTCACAAGGACCTAAACATATTACTGAATAGAATTATTTTAAGGTACAGTCCGCAAAGTATATAAGTATACAGGGCCATCAGGTACAGTTTAAGTTTTCTCAAAAATCTACGGATATTTTCTAATAAAAATTTAAACTATAGTAGAAAATGACTAGTTCTTCAAATAGGTTAAATTTCATTTGAAGACATTCATTGGTTTTCAAGAAAATCTCATTTGAAGATGACGGCCCTGTATACTTATATACTTTGCTTTACAGTCGTACATACAAACAAATGAGTCCTCAATAATCGACATTCACAGACGATGTCGCCAACAATAGTTAAACCTTTAAATGCGCACAATATCTGAATTTTTTAAATTACTTTTTTTATTGTAAACGAAATTCGAATTGTGCGAACAGGTAACGAGTAATAATCACAGCTTGCACATACTGATAATTAGTAGCAGTGGAAATGAAGTGACAGAAGAACTGCAAGTTAATTCGCCGTTTAACGTTTAAAGTATAAAATGGGACGGTTTAATTAACAGACCGGTAAAAAACGGAACACAGCTACAGTAAAAAAAGTGAAAATAAACGGGCGCTGTTAAATGAGATTGGTCATGTCTTAATTCAGGTGGAGAGCCGCTTATGGCGCCTGGGTTTGGATGTGGCTCTCAACAAATCGGAGGCATGGTTATTCAAGGCCGGGTCCACATTGTGGTTCGGAGTGTCCGTATCGCTGTCGAGTCTACCATGAAGTTTTTTGATATTGATGTTCGAAAGCCGGTGAGATTTCGGCCCCCACTTCCGGCAGCTGTCAGAATGACGGCAGCCAGAATCATTAGGGGATATAGCACGATCTCTTATGAAGCGGCTTGTGAACTGGTCGGATCCTCACCGTGGAACCTGGACGCTAAGGTGCTCGCGTCACTATACCGGTGCCGTAAAAGGGCGAAGCCAAAGAGACTACTATGTTAACATATAGAAGCAACACGATTAATCCTAACAACACACGTTATTTGAGACATAATAGAAAGACAATAGCAACCCGACAGCCGGAAGTCGATTGGTCGTCAAAAGGTTAAGGTTAAAGGAACATCTTGTAAAACTTAAAGATTGAAAAGACTGTTCATGGAGTTTCTTGTTTGTTCTTCTCTACAGAGACCAACAAGCAACTAGCTTCAATATTCTTTCTGACTAACCGACCAACTCTTTGAAATTCATAAGTAGCTGTAAATGGTATAAATAAATGCTTTGATTTTGATTTTGTAACTGTAAACCGACGAACTAATGTTAACAAAAGGATTGATATAAATATGACCATGAGTTTGAGGGACGTGTGCTAGTCTTCAATTCCTCTTTTGTAACAAACTGATTTCGTATGAACATTATTTTTAAATCATGCAATCTGCATCGTGTCCTACATTTCCCAATTCATTGAGATAAGCTTTCTACTGTCCTGTGGATTTATCTTTGACGGTTCCCCTAATAAACGGTTATCAGTAACGGTAATTGAATCAAAATTTTTTGTCGAAAATCGTCGTTGGTATTTTAATATTAAAATTAAAGTTGACCAGGATTTTTTATTTATAACTAGCTTTTGCCTGCGACTTCGTCCACGTAGAATAAAAGTTCCCGTTCCCGGAGGATTTTCGGGATGAAAACCCTATGTCCCTACCCTATGTCCTTTCTCGGGTCTCAGACTATATCTGTACCAAATTTCATTCAAATCGGTTCAGTGGTTTAGGCGGGAAGAAGAGACAGACAGACAGACAGAGTTACTTTCGCATTTATAATATTAGTTCAGAAGTACGGATTTTAGCTATACATATTTAACCAACTTTTTTGTTACGAGTCAACTAACAGTCATTACATGACATAAATACGTAAAAACGTAATCCAAGCGTAAATGATTTCAACTTCAACAATTCAGAATGCCTTACTCGAATTTACCAAACAATGCTAATTTCACAAAACAAATTGTTCTTTAATAAAGCGGGCGCGCATGCTATCTTAAAGGCCTCATCGCTACCCAAATAAAACTACGTAATTGGGTTTGTCAAATTGCCCGGGTACGGACTGACTAGCATCATTAGACCCTTAGATTTTATTGAAAGTGGAACGTTCATTTTGTTTAGAATCGCTGAAGTCCTTTGTTTATAGTAAAACATTTCTTATTAGGCATTGTTTAGGCTCGTTAATGAGGCCAATTTAATCGTAATTGAAGCTATTTGAACTCTGAATGTGAAATTTTCTAGTCTTAGTATTTTTGTTCCTGAAAGTAACGGCTTTGTGAAAGTCAGTAATGAGTGTCGGCAATTATCTAAATCTTTTTCCCTTTTCTTTATACTACTAATTTTGCGAAAAAAGGTAACAGCTCTTCAAATACTCACTTAGTAATATTTGCTTTTTTCTAAAGAACTGACTACTGCTATAATTCTTAGAAAAAACGTTCGCCTGGAATCCCGAATGGAGAACAAACCGTTTGCAAAATGTGACGATGAGTTACGGTGGTAAAGTGTGGCAATAGACTTCATCAGTCCGAGGTACAACCATTAGAAAAATCTCTGAAAGGAATCTCTTCTGAGACTTAAGAGTATCGATACAGAAACCGACGACTATAGCATCGTCAATATTTCTCGCGTCGCGTCTTTAGCGCGTCTTTGAACCAAGTCAAAAGGCCAAATATTGTTATTAATTTCTTGATTTTGTACAGTACTTGTACATATTTGTTGTCTTTTTGACAGAATAAACAAAATATTTAATAAAGAGAATCAGGAAACAAACAACTAAAGTAATTTCATTTCCACATGCTTCAAACGCAAAAGTCATTTAATAAAACGATTTATTACCAGAATGACATGACGTCACTAAGCTCGCTATTTTCAGATCTTAAGAGTATGAAATGCGGCGGGAAGGTAGTAACCTACTTACTGATTTAGATACGACAGTTTTGGAACTCCCAGGGAAGTTTTGGGAAACATACCGAAGTACAAGCTTGGGAAATGAAATGGCGCAATCTTAATAGATTCCTTTTGCGTTTTTGTCTTCATCCTCCGACGCCGATAATAACGTAATTTGCCTATACCGTGAAGAAAGATGTAGTTTGGAACACACAATATTCTTTTTAAATTAAATAAAAATCGAGCCCCTCCTCCCTGTCCTGATAGCCTAGTACGAGTGGAGTGCCATAATTGTAAAGAGTGGTACACTCTTTTGACTTTTGAAATAAGTACAACGAAAAAGTTTGAATACAACTTTCGTTTAATTTAATACGACAAGCATATAAATAGAAAGTCCCTAGATATGTCAAAAGCAGTATTAAAAACCTTAAGACGGGCGGTATTAAAACCTTTAGTGCAATAACAGCATTTCTAAATAAAAAACACAATCGTATTTTACGTTTATTCTGTGCACAACTGCGTGTCCAGGTAAAATGTTTTTAATCATGGAAATGAATTGACGTGACATGATGGCCCTATGTTAAAGCCTCTCATGTTGAAGTTAAATGTTTCAAAGCCGTAAGCAACAAATGTACTTTTTAAAGATTAAAGAAAATCATCGTTAAGAAACCTAGAGGCTAATCACTACATAGTATAAAACAAAGTCACTGTCCTCTGTCTGTCCCTATGTATGTATGATCTTTAAAACTACGCAACGGATTTTGATGCGGGTTTTTTAATAGATAGGTTGATTCTTAAGGAAGGTTTATATGTTTATTACATGCTTATTATAGTAGAGAAAAGCCGGGATTTTTAAAGATTTGTAACACCCGTGCGAAGCTGGGGCGGGTCGCTAGTCTATACTATATCATAAAGAGGAAAGATTTGTATTTTTGTATGTAACGAATAAACTCAAAAACTACTGTACCGATTTCAATTAGAAAGCTACTATATTCCTGAGTAACAGGCTATATTATGTCACGCATGTCCCACGGGAGCGAAGAAATAACCAAAAACCTAATGTAACGCGGGTGAGATAAGTGAGACATATTTATACAAGGTGTATTTTTTTTGGAACCAACTCTGAAATCGCGAAAAAAATATCAGCTGTTTCTATGAAAAGTTCATTGCCCTCCCGACCATAATGTATGAAACAGCTGATATTTTTTTCCCGATTTCCGAGTTGGTCACATAATAAAAGTTGTTGGTTTTTATGAGTAGAATCATCTCCTAGTTGGCTGAGCAAGACCAAAAATACACCTTGTATAAGCCTGAAATCATCCATCCGTCTTGAATATCGTGGTGAATAAAATATAAATAATAATATAATATATCCTTGAACAATATACACACGGAATGCTCGCATTATCACTGTATTAGAAACCCTTACCTGCAGTGTAACAGACAAGCTGGCATTAACATCAAAATCAAGTAAAATTCAGTTTTGATAGCAAAACAAACCATCTACACAACTTGCCTTCAGCTCATATTAGGCTATGACGTCACAGGCGGCCATTTCAGTTTGATACATTTTTAACGGCATGGACCGAGGCGCGCTATGCTCCTCTGTTGATTAATTGCCGCTGACGTCTTCGTCCTGTCCTTGATTGATTACAATGTAATCTTGTTTGTGACTTGACTGATGTTAAAAATTGTATCAGTCTTGTTTTCATAATTCCCGGTTTTAATAATTAGTGGTCCTAGTTTTTAGGCTCGTTTGCCTGACAGACTTGTGACGGGTACAATTTATTGCGTGGCTTTGTGTTGTTTGAGAAAAAATTGTAAAATAAATTGTGGGTTGCTTTTTTGATACTGGAGGTCTGATGTTCTAGAAAAATGTGGGGTAAGACTACCTAATTTTATGTTACTCTTTGTCGTGTACATCAATGGATTATTATAGTTTTTTGGTTCAGACGCTGAGATTAATAAACGTTAATTAATTATGTCTGTCTGTCTGTCCGTCATACTTTACTTAGCATATACTTGGGCACAGCTGTACTCTATCTCTTTCTTACCATCGTAGCTTGACATTTGTGCGAAGGTAATATTATTATTGCTTAGCTAAAATATTTGACAAGCAAACGTTTATTCATCTCGGATGTAAAATGAAAATTACTTACTTATTTTACTTGCGACCCGCGCCAGCTACGTACGGCTGTTACATATATTTTACAATCTCGGATTTTCTTTACTATAACAACGTTTATAAATCCTTCTTTTGAATAATTCTATTTATGAATGAATATTACATTTCATTTCGGTTTAATTTGTATCGTAGTTCAAAATATTTAAACGTTTACATTAAAAAAGGTAATTTAATTTTTACTATGTATTCAGGCATATTGTATAAATCCAAGGTCAACATAATGCCTTAGCCCTTTTATATAATGGCGTAAGATAGCAAAATGTCAAAGCAATACGAATTGCATTCATTTTTGGGTGGTTTAAAAAGTAGCAGAGCTCTCGCCTTAGCCTAACCTAACCTAACCTACCCGAGACGGATTGCTCTGAGATTTTGCTTTCGGCATTTTACATAATTGCGGGCGTTCACACTGCATATAAAATGCCGAGGCATAATGTAAACGGCAAATTATACAAAATACCTGCGACTTATCTTAGGACAATATCTTCTTGAAGATTATAATTGACTGATGAATTGAAAGAATGAATTGAAAGAAAGATGAAATGAATTAATTGATGACGATAGGTTTAATATAGAATCAGTTTTATCATAAATGCAATTACAATAGTGAACAAATGTGAACTAAACCAAAGGTCAAAGTTCGGGAGGGTGCCTATTCACAGGCCGTTCAACTGTTGCGGCTAGCCCAAACTTGGAATACCTTTAAACTTGGTTTGAATTGTTTAGGAGTTCTAAAAATAGAGGATCTGGTTGCACATTTGCAATGCATGCATTCTCTGACTAGTGTTAATCATGTTACGACCGAAAAATAAAGTTGTTTTGATTTTAATTTTATTATACGAATTGAATTTGATTACTTTTGAATTATCTTATTAAATGACATATGAAATGAGTAAAATGCTTCGTGTTACAGAAAAGTTTATTTTTATCTGTAGTCCGGTATGGGTTGCCAAGTGGAATACTTTAGGTGTGCATCGTTTTGACTTCATAGAATTCATTAAAGAAATAAATCTTAATTATCCCTTGTCTTCATCATTTGACGGGTCTGTTGGTCTAGTGGTTAGTGACCCTGACTGCTAAGCCGGAGGTCGTGGGTTCGATTCCCACCCAGGACAAACTTTGTGTGATGAGCACGAATGTTTGTTCTGTGTCTGGGTGTGATTTATCTATAATATGTATGTATTTAAAAAATATATAAGTATGTTTATCAGTTGTCTGGTTACCATAGTACAAGCTCTGCTTAGTTTGGGATTAGATGGCCGTGTGTGAGTTGTCCCAGGATATATTATTATATATATATTATATTATTATTATATTTTTTTTAAGTGAATATGAGGTATCCTGTATTCTCAGTCTCTTTAAACTAATTTCGCCTAAATGCAACAAATAACATGGTACTACTGTTTATAAAACGCCATATAACTAAGATTTATTGTCGGAAGGTTCACTGTGCACTGTTATTCAGGCCTATATTCAACATGAGTCAAACATTTTAGTTCTATATGCATTGCCAACTCTTTTAAATAATTCGCGGACCAGGTCAAAACGACTAGTAGCACGCAAAATTAATAAATCTATATTTATAAAATGTTAAACTGTCTGATTGATAGTCAGTCTATCAGTCTTCTGATGACTTAGTCTAAGTGAAATATGTATATGCCTTGCATTTTGAATTTTGAACTGTTGATATATCGTCACACAGCCAATCCGCAACTTCTAGAGACATGAAACTTGTGGGGTGTGTTCTTTGTGAAGAGTACGTATCTACGACAGGAGGACTAAGACCGGATCGGGGTTGCGGAATGTTTATAATAGTTACCGTGACCCCGGAACATAATTGGCAACCGAAGGAACATGAGTGGGTTTTAGTCAGAAAAAGTCTGACACGCTCTCCCGCTGCAAGGCGGGAGAAGTCATTTGATGATTTGCCACTCCCTCAAAAAAAAAGGACTAAGACCGGATTTTTCGAAATACGAAATAATTGTGAGGGAACCTGGAGTTATCTATTTAAATTGGTAAACTGACTGACTGATTGATAATATAAATCAACGCACAGCCCAAACCATTCGTCCAAGAGTCATGAAGCTTGGAAGATCTGTTCGTAGTAAAAAGTAGGTAGGTAATCATTAGGAAAGGATTTTTGGAAATTCGATCCCTTAAGGGGTAAAATAGGGAATGAAAGTGGGCGAAGCCGCGGGCGAATGCTAGTAACCAATATATTTCTGAAATCCTAAATCCACCGTGCGCAAGCGTGGTAATCAATGCTCGTGCCTTATCTCTATGAGAAGGGGTCAATGCCCTGCAGTTGGACAGTAATTAGGCTGATATAAATCTTTATTAACTTATTCACACTCACTCACACACACACACACACTCACACATACACACACACACACTTTTTGTATTTTTAGAGGCATTTATTTTATTTTCTATTCTTTTCATTTTCATTTTGTTATTTTTCTCGATCTTTTTAATATGTTACCCCACTAAAAACCACGTCATCCATCTAACATTTCATGTAACTCTGTGCAAATCATGAGAGAGCCTGGTATCCATAACACAAGTTAAATCTTACCTTGGGTACCAGAGTTCATTACACTACTTACAAACTTGAGTTATATAAAATCTAATAGATTATATTATTTAGTCTGTAAGTGAAACCTGTACAATCTATCTGGAAATAAATTATTATTATTATTATTATTCCATTTATTTATTTTTTAAACACATTATTTACATTTTTAAATATTAATATAAAAAGAAAAATAACATTTAAAAATATAAAAAAAATATATTATTATTATTATTCCATATATTTATTTTTTAAACACATTATTTACATTTTTAAATATTAATATAAAAAGAAAAATAACATTTAAAAATATAAAAAATAGTATCCCACCGGCATCGGGAACAGGATCCAAGCAACCGGTGGTCAGGGCTCTAGAGAGAGGAACCTCCGGACAATGCGCGCCGTGTCCAGGAGTACCGCTTTCTGCACCAGACCCTTGATCCAGCCGCCTAGCGAGAGCCTCCTCAGATGTTGATCGAGGCTCTTCGCTATTATGCCATTGGCCGTCACGACTATCGGCACAATGATTGCTGAATCCACATCCCACATTTCGACAACCTCGCGAGCCAAGTCAAGATACTTAGTCTGCTTATCCTTCTCGGCCTTCACGAGGTTCTCGTCATGCGGGACGGCTATGTCAACAATCATTGTCCGACGCTCTAATCGATCTATCACCACAATGTCAGGCTTATTGGCAACAATAGTCCTGTCAGTAATAATAGATCGATCCCAGTACAACGTAACATGGTCATTCTCAGGAACTGGGTCGGGCACATACCTATAGTACGGTACTTCCGATTCCACAAGACTGTATTTCAGGGCAAGTTGCTGATGAATAATCCTGGCTACAAGGTTGTGTTTGTGCAAATAGTATCCGTTAGCTAGACTAGAACAACCAGAAATAATGTGTCGGATTGATTCCCCGGGACGGTGGCATGCCCGACATATGTCAACCGTGCCGTCCTTCACAATGTATTTCCGGTAGTTGTTCGTCATCATAACTTCGTCCATTATTGCGCAGACAAAACCTTCAGTTTCCCCAAAGAGGTCACCGAAACGCAGCCAGGATACGGACGCCATGAAATCTACATCGGGCCCATGTAGGACCCGATAAAAGCGTCCGTGAAGCTCCTTGCTCTGCCATACAGCCCTACGGTCATTAGTATCCATTACTATAGGTTTGCGCCAGTTCTCGTTCGCTAAGGAGAGCGGGGTGAGGCCCTTATCTACCGAAACTACATCTTGATGCATCCCCACGTCGGCATTCAGAAAATACTCCCTGAGACTGCATATCCCACGATTGTGAATGGTCTTGGCATTTAAAAAGCCTCGACCACCACACTTCCGCGGGATATACAGTCTCATTACCGATGATCGTGGGTGATGCATGCGATTTGCAGTCAGCAGACTGCGGATCCTTCTATCCAGGGCGTCCAGTTCAGTCTGAGTCCATTTGAGTACGCCGAAAGAGTACATCAAAACCGGCATGACCCAACCGTTGAAGGCGCGCACCTTGTTCCCGCCTGATAAAAGACTATTTAAAACTTTATTCAGGCGGCCAAAGAAGCGCTCCCTCAACGCTTGTTTCATGTCGGCGACATTGATGCCTATTGCTTCCGACATACCCAAATATTTGTAGGTTTCGGTTGAAGAGAGGGACCTAAGGTGTATGGAATCCGAGAGTTGGGTCCCCTCTGATTCCACAATCTCCCCTCGCTTTACATGCATGACTGCACATTTGTCCACACCAAATTCCATCCTGATGGCACAACTGAAAGTTTCTGTTACCTTCAGTAGCTTCATCAGTTGCAATTCGGTGGGGGCAAAGAGTTTCAGATCATCCATGTAAAGGAGATGAGATATGACCTGACCGCCTCTACGCAACCGATAGCCTAGTCCTGAACCCTCCAGCAATATGCTTAGAGGATTCAGGGCCAAACAGAACCACAATGGACTCAGACTATCGCCCTGAAATATGCCTCGCTCGATCCTTATCGGTTCGCTGTTCTCTCGAATGTGCCGACATCCTGGATAGTGAAGGACCGTCCTCCATTGCCTCATACACGACATCAAGAAGGTGCGCAGAGTTGCATCTACTTTGTACAACTCCAGCACCCTCATGAGCCATGTATGTGGCACCGAGTCATAGGCCTTCTTGTAATCTATCCAACATGTCGACAAATTCTTCCGAGAACGGCGAACCTGCTGGCTAATGGCCATGTCAATGAGGAGCAGCTCTTTAGTACCACGGGACCCATTCCTACATCCATTCTGAGAGGCAGATATTATAGAATTATTATTAATATGACTATTAATTTTAGCTCTCAGAATCGATGTAAGAATCTTATAGACCGTGGGTAGACAAGTAATTGGTCTATAACTTTTGGGTTCCGTAGTACTACCTGATTTGTGGAGCAAGTGGGTAATTCCAGTAGTTAGGAATTGGGGCAGCGATCCAGACTCTAGGGCAGACTGGAACTGGGACGCCAGGCGAACGTGCGATCCTTGTAACCATTTAACCCAAAAGTTGTGCAGTCCATCCGGTCCCGGAGATTTCCAGTTAGGTAACGGACGGACTGCACAAGCTACATCTTGGGGGCTGATGGTAATAGCCCCCATTTCTGGTATTGAATCACACACTCCCTCATCCTCCCGAGTCCAGTCGCCCTCAGTGTGACTGACAGGCACCGATCAGATGTTGCGCCAGAATGAACTCATGGCATCATCATCCGGAAGGCGCGCATCAATCACACCTTGGTCCGGTCGCTCCCAAGCCCTATATACCCACCTCTCATCGCTCTGGAATGTGCGGTTCTGAGTATACCGCTCCACTCTCCGCTTGTACCGACGAATACGGTTTGCCCATGCACAGATCTTTTGCTTCAGGAAGTCGATACGCTCTGTGATGCGGGGTATGTAATCTTCGGGACTAGTGCCAGTCCCCGCGAACGCCCGCCTCACAAAGCGCATTATTATTATTATTATTATTCATCTATGACAATACAAGCCCTCGTCTCGTAAACGTCACGTAACCCGACACCATTGACAAAGAAACAAGACTCCTTAAAAAAGCAATCAGCTAATTAAAAACCGACGATACAGAAACCCAACACATATAAATGTTTACAGTCAAAAGAAATTTAATGCACACACGAGGGTTGAACACAAATGTTTGCCTCTGGTTGACGCAACGTAAAACAAATACGAACCCGTTCAAATAGTGACCGTGGTTCGGTGATTACTAAACATTCTGTAGGTATATAAGACTTTATTGATGTTTCTGGGTTAGTGGATGTAGATTGCTGGGAATATTAATAGGTTATCTGAGGAACTTTTAATTTTTAATTTATTGATGGTAACAATGTTAGTGTAGTTAATTGTTAGTATCTCATTGTAAGCGAACTATTATTTTTAAGTTCTTATCTACATAATACAAGGTTCGTTTTTGTTTATCCGAAACCTGAATATAGTTTGTTCTAAATATGAAACTGAATTAATTCCAATATTTGTTTAGCTATGTTATATAGGGTGATTGTAATTAGTGTACCATAGGTACTTAAACACATGATTGTGCTCATGATAACAAACAATTTTTACAATGGGAGCAAAGCCGAAATCACGGAATAAAATATCAGATGATCAGTCTGTATAAGCAAACATAAATGTAATGAACAGGTGATACTTTTTCTCGATTTAAGGTTTGTTCCCATATAAAAGATGTTGGTTATTATGAGCACAGTCACATGTTTAAGTATCGTACACTAATTACCAGTCGCCCTATATAGATAAAATGTGACTGACCAAATCAAATCAATCAAAGACAGGAAAATTAAAAATGTAAATATAAAGATAGATAGATAAACACATTTATTCAGTGCAAAACACACTAAATAAACAAAACAAAACAAATATTACAAAAAAAAAAAGTTAAAGTGACCAAGCAGTGCGTGTCTCTGGTTTGCACCAAATGGAAAGACATAGTCTACTATTCAATGGAAGCTTAACGACAGATACTAACAACTTATCTTAGTTATTTTAGTACGACCTTTGTCAATAGATAAATTCGAGACGCCCGGAACTGTGTGGGTTGAAACAAAACTCACCTTTCAAAGAACACTAAGGTATCGAAATTTTAAAGAAGCACCTTTAGAATACCATTAGGCATTTCGTAGGTGTTAATGCCGTAGCGTGGTGCGTTCAAATCCTGAGGGAACAAAATGTTATTGGGTTCTTTAAAAATAGGGGTGTTATAAGTTTGTCTGTTTGTCTGAGGCATTGTAGATGGACCGATATGGATACGTTTTTTTTATTTAAAAGTCAATTAATTAGATATGTTTCATAGATATGTTTCATTAAAATCAATCTTATCTTTTAACTTCATGCGCCCGCCCTTGAAATTAAAAGATACAGTTGCTTCGAAACGGCTACGTTTATTTTAATTTACCCTTGAATTTCTCAGTAATAGCACGGTGTTTAGAAGTTTGAAGCGTAATTTGCAACAAAAACTATACCTTTTGTTTTTTTTTTACAAATATTAGTATTGTAACTTGTAACCGCCACTTACAGATATCTGCAATAAAATGCCAGAGACATGGCATCGCCATGATGTATAGGTTACAGATTTCTAATTTCTAATTTCCTACAGACCATTTTGTATTATAATGCGACAGTATGATTGTCAACTAATTATAAATACTGTTTAGCTTAAATTCTAATCAAGTCCCATACATTTTAATAACATTGCCATACGTTACTTTCTAAGTGTATCTGTTAGAGTTATATTTAGCCTGGTACAAATCATTTATCCATCTGCTGTCAAAGCCATCACTATCCAGTATCCGTACGCTGAAAATCAATCTGAAACAACGATAGTAACGTCCACTCTATAAAGGAACGTTAGGTGAATATACTACACACAATCTTCCTAATGGATTCTCAGATCCATCATACCATGCTTCGCCCATTCTATTTAGTGCTACATAAATGCTGACAGGGCCTAAAATTGTACCAATTTTGGTACAATCTGTCCAAAATTCAGCAAGCTGCACGCTGTTATACCATTCTGTTACACCAAGTTACTGAGTGCCTTGGCTCGAAATGAATTGTGACAGTCGAATGCCAATTACTTAAGTTTAACGTCACATCAACTTTTTATTGTTTTTAATGCTGTACTTTACGTCTCGCTTTTCATAGAAATTTAATACAATAAGTTTAATTTTAGACGATGAATTTAAGGGTGGATTGTTTTACACGAATATTTTTAAATGGAACGAGTAATGGTAAATGTTGCGACTTTAAAAGAAAATGGTTATTTTTTTCAAAACTTAATTTTATTTGACCTGCACCGTCCAAGGTCATGTCTACAACAGATAACTGCAAGCTCATATCGATTGACCTAAAAGGAAAACACTCAGGCTAGCTTAGTGACAAAAAAGTCAAAATCTTACTAGATACTAGTGGCAAACGTAAGCCTTGATTGTTTTGGTCACGTCATTTTGATAATTGCTCATAAAACAATGTTAAAGTAACTATGCGCTATGTCGACTGCACCGATTTTGATATTAGCAAACTTAAAAACGGATATTGACTACTTTTTGTTCCGTAAAAAGTAGTCAATGTTCGTTTTTTGAGTTCAAGTTTTAAGAGATCGTAGAAACATGAGTGACTCATGTTTCTACGACTCATGATAAGTCGTAACTTATGTATCTGTGATCTTTAAGTATCGAGAGAAAGTAAGGGTCAACTCACACCGAAAGAGCGGCGAAGGGTAGCGAAGCGGAACGCAGTTTCAGTGTCATATGAGTTTAATTTTATTTTCATAACTATAATACTTATTATCGCATGAGAAACTCGAACGAGTCGCTCGGATGCCCGCGACACCTCGGGAGTTCCGGCGAATTACATAAACGGAGCGCGGGACTCCGCGCTTCGCTGCCCTTCGCCACTCTTTTGGTGTGAGTTGACCCTAAGATAAATCACAGGCTGAAGTTAATTAAATACACTGCACCTTCCGAACGTGTCGTGAGTTTGGGTCTAGGCAAGTATGTATCTACTAAAATGATCTTTTTAATTCATATAATTGTGCTTCCAAAATTTATTTTAGATATCACTGACGAAATAAAATCCTGAACTTATAATTATTCAATATCCAAAATCGGCAGTCCCCGTAAGCGTGGTGATTAATACTCGCCATCTCTGGAATTATGCTATCATTAAACCGCTATTGAAAACTCGCACCCAGTAATACCTCATGCCAAAAACAACCTAAATTAAAATAAACAAGGTGTATAAGCGTTAATGAAATCGCAATCGGCCAAGTGTGAGTGGTTTGGAAGCGAGAGCTACCAATACCAATATTTGAAGTACTGATTGCCAGATTAAATGCGGATACAAGCCTGTGCTACTTCCATATTTCTGACGTAATGTGGGAATCTTCTTTACCTTTTCTACCGGCTGGATAGGCTTCGGTGTTGTTTGCCGCGTAGCGTGGATTCAGGATTTTCTTTTTTTATGAAAATTCTCGGTATCAGCCCGAAGTTTTAAGTTAATTATTTTTATATAAAATATCTTGGTATCTATTTAGACAAAAATCTCACGTGGACCAAGCAAATAGACCATGTGACTGGACGTGTTAGGAAACTGCTACATATCTTTAAGAAAATGGGTCAGATAGCAGATGGGAAGATTTTGAAGATGATTTATCACACCCTGTGCGAATCTGTTCTTAGTTACTGTATAGTCGCATGGGGAGCTGCACTTAAGACTCACTTGATAAAGGCAGAACGAGCACAACGGGCCGTCCTTAAGGTGGCTCATAAAAAACCAAGGCGTTTTCCAACAAATACCTTATATCGAGAGACAGGTACAATGCGCGTGCGACAGATATATATCTTAGCTGTAGTTTTGAGATTTCATAAAGAAGCTTTATTCAAGGTCGAATCCAAAGCCCATTCCCGAAGGAAACCTGAATGGCATAAACCAAAACTTAGGCTTGATTTTGGTAGAAGATGTTTTCATTACATGGGACCATTTCTTTACAAAAAACTTAATGATAAAATAAATCTATTACCTATGACAAAATCGAAGTGCAAAATTCACGTAATAACTTACCTGAAAGGTCTGGATTATAGCAATACAGAGAAACTACTAAATACCTCTTAATCCACTTATTATATTCTATCATGTACTATTAAACCAGCTTTCAAGACATGACATACGCACACATCCCACAATCACACACTTACTTACCACACACAAGCACCCACCACACTTACACACCCACAAACCCACACACCCACACACATCGCTCTACACAAATCCACATATCCACATTCATACACGCACTAACACCACATAATCTCCACATTTCTACACACACGTACTGCAAGAAGCCATGTGTACTTTAAAATCTTTACGATACATTATTCCTTTTTGTTTTTGTTAATAAGATACATGCCTTTTTGTTTTTGTTAATAACGTCATGTATTCTGATATACTTTTTTGTTTTTTCAAATCGACGAAAGAGACTGGTCTCCACGACACAGGGAATCCTAGTGTGGAGACCAGTGATCTGTCTAATCCAACTTCTGTATTTTACTCTGAACAATAAAGATTATTATTATATTATTATATTATATCATTAAACGACAAACAACCTGAAAACCCATTTGATGTTTAGTGGACAACACCCTCTGTTTCGATGCATCTTCTGTTTGATTCAGAGAGCTCGTAGATGTATAACCATCTTAGAGACGATAAGTGTCATTAAAACATCGGTATAACATTAGCTAATTTTTCTAAAGGTGTAAAAATAAAAGAGACAGTTTTAAGTATGGCAGATAAAGTTTAAAATTATTTCACAATGAAAGTGCTCGCCACGTCACTACCTTGTTTGAATCGGCTCTTAGAATCAACCAAAAAAAATACTTTAAAATTTATTTTACATAGTATATCAAGCATCAAAAGATTAAGTGCTAAGTAATTATTTCAGTGCTTTTAGACAAAATATTTAGTTTAACTTAATATAAAAGAAAGTCTAAGCTGAAACTTACCTTTATAACCCATTGGCTGTAAGTAGGCAAGTTTTAACCGAGCCTTATTTAATTACTAACATTAAGAGGTTTTTTGACAACTCCGTAAAAGCTTAACCAGGGAGTAAAGCTTTTAGTAAGTAGCGACTTATTACGTTTTACTTTTACTCATAAATTTAGGCCGCAAAAAAGGAGATAAATTATTTAGCATAAATTCTCCTTTTTACCTAATAATGTTAATATTACAGTTTAAATTTTAGATATTTAAACTACTTCATTCGTGCTTAATAATAATTCAAAAAGCTTCGTGTATTAGTAATAAATAACAAAACTTAAGTTACGTAAATTTTTGTTTTTCCCACTTTTATCACCGATATCAATAAATACTTATATTTATTTTACAACCCAAAATCCTTTAATAAAACATGTGTACTATATTTTAATTAAAAAATGTTTTACCTAATAACCACTTGACGAAATTTATAAACAAAAATATCTGTTGTGATTTTTATTTACCACACCGAACTTCGGCCGTGATTTTTTTTTCTATTTAAAGGAGTAAGAATTTTTTTCCTATCTTTTCCTCTGATTCCTCAAACCTTTAAGCTATTATGGTAGCATTTTCATAGACTTTTCATCATGATTGATGCAGATTGGCTACTTGTCTATCTAAATTCAGCTGAATAGTAGTGCCTTACATGCTGCGTCTGCCTATCACTTCTGCACAACCCAATAATTGGGTACGTAAAAGTCACCAGCTATAAGACATTACTCTTTAAATTACGTCACTTATCACATCAAATGACCACTCAAAAATATTTGTTACAGTGTCAATATTCAATAACAAGTTCAATTCATAAATATCAATCTATCACTCAATCAAAATCATAAATGTACAAGCCATTCTTTATTGGAACTTTGTTCGCCAGCGGAGTCGCCGAAGCGTAAAAACTATAGACATTTTGATTTATTTCGTCCGATGTAATCTGTCAGTGAAGTTTCTTGTTGGCCACAAATCTGCGGCTACGATCAATCTGCGCCAGTTTTGGCCTCTTCCTTTTATTTTCGTACTTATTAACAATTGTCGGAGCTTTTGCGTTTGATGTTGATACATTTAAATTGGAGTTGTTTGTTTTTTATCGACTTTTGACGGGTGTAATTTGTTAATGGTTGTGAATGTTGTTAAGTTGTTAGACAGGCTTGTTGTGATTCTTGATTTAGGTTCGTTTATGTTTAGTAGTAGGCCTGTTTAACACGATATCATTACGATGATGTAAACACTGAACTAATTGGTACTGAGTCTGCGTGTAAGTACTAGTTACTAGCTAAGGCATGTCTTGAGAGCCATATGAGATAAGATAGAAGTTAAACAATTGAAGATCGTATAAATGGACTGTTAGAGTCCAAATTGGCATCAATTATTGTATTTAGAATAAAAGTAAATTATGATTTCAATTTAAACGAGAAGATTCTGAGAAAAGCGCGATTAACCAGCCAAACAAACAAAGTCTTAAGCTTTATAATTGCCTCTGACTGTAAAAAACCAAAAGTCCATGTATTCCTTTAAACAACATCTAAAGAAACACATTTTAGCGGATTTAAAATCCTAAGCATTTTGTCTAGCACCTATTTTTATTTAATTTTTTTTTTTTATCGTTTTATTTAACCGTTTCATTAAGTATTCGCGTCACGTCGCCTAATGTATCCCAATTAGAAATAAGTTTTTCTCATGTAAGTGAATGTAATTCTTTTTGAGAAATAAAGATCTTAAACCATAAACCATAATACGAGTATACCATCGGTGGCCAAATTATTAGGGACAGTATTCATTGAGTAATTTTATTTTGTTCAAACTCCTTTATCAAGAAAATAAATTGTTTCATATAGGTTTTTGTGGTTTGGTATTACTCCTGGTATCATTATTATTAATTTTGATATATGATAGCACCATGAGATCGGGCCATTTTTGAAAATGTGGTATAGCATAATAATGTATAGCCATTTCGTAAACTTCTATTGAAAATTATGTTTGTTTCATTGATGGAAAAAAATATTTTTGGTTTTAATTTTACAAGATGTTTCTAATTAAACTAATTGAACCGTAGGTAATGTTTCTGATGGTGACTTTTTTTTTTAAATTGAATACAAAATATCAAATTTTGGTAACTGTTTGACGCGATATGTACAAAAATTCTTCTTTTTAGAAAAGGCGAAGCTTTAGACCCGTCTCCACCAAAAATCATAAAGATACAAATGTTATTACTGCATTTTATACACTCCCAGAGAGATTTAGCAGCTGTTACGGGTATCTTAAAGTCTGCAGTAAACAGAATTAAAGTAAAAACTGATCAGATCAAACTTCTGGAAACAGACATTGTGTAAAGATGTGGCAGAAAACGGATCACCACTGTTTGTTCGGACCATAAAATTGGGTATATCTGCCTGAAATACGGTAAAAAGTGTGTTATATGCCTAGCTACTATTATTACCGAGAGATTAGACGAGAAAACAGAAGTATTCGATAGGACAGTTTGACGGTGGCTGACCGAAGAGAATTGAATAAATCATCGGCCGATCAAAAATCACGCCACACCGAGACCATGATGTAGAAACGACTGCAGTGGGCTAGGCATCGCCGAAATATGATTGTCGCAGACTGCAGTTGGTTAATAATATTACTTTTAATATTGTTATACGTACGAAAAGCACTATTCAGTAATCATTGCGTTATTTTTAGGTATCCTTCTCCGATGAATAATTGTATCAGGTGTGGGTCGACAAGAGCTCATTTATAGTCGCACACATCCTAGAACTGTCCGAGAACAGCTCCCTGCAGATTTTCTTTTTAGGAAAAATTAAACAACCAGGTTAATCACGGTGCGATTTGTGATCTCTTCTAAAACTTGGGGTGCCTATATATCGTGAAAATGACCATAAGGCAAGATCTGTACAAGCGAGCACAAGAAACTCAATTATTGCCACAAGTCGAAAAATGGTTCCCTGCTGGTCGAAAAGTACATTTTTATGGCCGGTTCTGCATTGTGTCTTAAGGGCAATAGTGCTACAGTATTCCTGGCTGAAAAATATATAAATATTTTTCCCTGACCAGATAAATCACCAGATACGAACTCTATTAAGAACATGCAGAAACTCACCAAGAGGGCTATCGCTAAGCATGTCATTGTCACCAAACACCAGCTTATTGCAGCTCTTATAAATGAGTGCCATCATGACACAAGCCTTTAAGAGCTGTTATATTATGTAGAGCGTATACCATGCCTTATAAGAGCTAATATGACAAGAAAAGGAGGCATCACAAAACATTAAAATTTACACAAAATAATTCCTTACAACTCATTAATGCGATATATTTTTTTAATAAATTAACAGTTTTATTTTTGCCTTCACATTTATTGTTTTTATTATCTTAAATAACAAGGTTTTATAATAAACAATACCGATTGGGCCTACACCCAGTAATTTTCCGGAAAAAATCAGACCAACTCGATAATACAGAAATCTAGGAAGTGTCCCTAATAATTTGGCCAGCTACTGTAGATTCATGAAATTTAAATACAATGTTTAATAGTTGCAGTGGTCATCGGCAAACTGAATATGGATGGACCGAGTTAATTCGTTAATAACCTCCCGCATTCTATTGCTCATTTTCTTCAGGCAGTAAGTACATACACTAGAGTTTTAAAGAATTGAGCCTTTTACCATTCACCAACATTCCTCATTATTTCGTGAGCAGTATTCAATCATCGTATCCTTTTCCCAACTATGTATCAACATATTCCGTCGGATTCTAGTCTAACCGAATCCAGCTAGATACCAGTGATTTACGTGCAGCGACTGCCAGTCAGACCTCTACAACTCAATTACTGAGCGACACGACAACGTTGGTTAGACTGGTCAGCCTTTCTGGCTTCTTCTACCCGTAACGACTGGCAAAGTTCGAAGAATAGCAACCGGGACCAACTGCTTTACTTTAGAAGAAAGTTTCTGAGCTTGATTTCCGGCCAAAAAGTGCCTAGAGGTTTATCAATTAGGAATTTTTCAGTGGTAGTCCGGAGTTGAAAGTTGATGGTGTAACAACCCCGTGCTTTGAAAAACATTTTTAACTATGGTTATGCACCTGCTCTCTCCAGGATCCTCGGATTACCACAAAACAGAGGTATGGGAGTGAGGTAAGAAGAGAGTGCATCTGTGCTTGTACATACTCTTGCACACTATCCCTAATTTGACTTTGATTGCCCCGTTGGAAATTAAGTCTAACGGAAAATATACAAAGCCCATATACCTCTGTCTGGGTCAATGTCAATGTTCAATGTGACAGGTGTCGTATTACTGCCACGCGAAATTGACCCTTATAATGATCACTGTTATTTATAATATGGTGGTGGTTCACTCAACTGGGGGCGTACCACAAGCCCTTATAGCAGTATTACTTTGATATTACTTTCAGTGGGAAAGAGACGGCGCTAGACAACGTGTCTAGCGCTGTCACTTGCACACTCCTGCAACAGGACTAAAACAATCTTACTTTAAACGTCATGGTAAGGGGGCAGGCCTGTGCTCGACTATACCATCGACCGATATAGGGCGTATGTTCAAACTAAAAACAAAAATCATTTAATAACCTAATGTCATTCTTTTTGATGTGAGATCAGCTGCCGACATTTTATATTCTAATGAATAATGTAATGTACTATAATAAAGATTAACTGTACTTCAAAATACACAGAAACTCTTTGTATTTTGTTCTTGAAATATAACAGTTATTCTTTAATGTTCTTTGTGATATTTTGTTGCTTTTGTTTTTCCTAATCCAATAAGAATTAGGAGTATGAAGACGGTATACCTAATAATATTTTTATAGAAATGTTCTTTTGTGAAACTGTATATTATTTTTGTTGATGTTTGTGTTTTTGATATTCTACACACATAATAAATATGTAGGCTTTATGAAATATTAAATTTATTTATTTACAAAGCTGTATTTAGAAATAAACAAGGTAAAATAGAGGATGATAAATTTTATAGAAAAAAGCTTATCCGAAGCAAATAGCTAAGTAACTATTTTAAAAAAATCTTTTTATAACATACTAGCTTTTGCCCGCGGCTTCGCTCGCGTTAAAAAGAGACAAAAAGTAGCCTATGTTAATCTCCGTCCCTTCAACTATCTCCACTTAAAAAATCACGTCAATTCATCGCTCCGTTTTGCCGTGAAAGAAAGACAAACATACAGACAGACAGACAGTCAGACACACTTTCCCATTTATAATATTAGTATGGATTCTTTAGGCATAATGGCAATTTAAGTTTGGTATCGTTAAAATCTATCGTATCTATCGTAAAGTAAAAAGCACAATTTCATAAAACGCTGTATTTTGAGTCGAAGAAACCAATAATAAAATTAATCATTACTTTTAACATGAAAAACCTCGATGTTTGTTTAAAAAGACAGTAAGTAAAGTCGATGCATAAGAACAAAACAATACAAAAACAAACAAAAATCTAAAAATACAAGAGTTTTTAGTATAAATTTTCTCGATTCAGTGCACGAAGATAAATGGAAAGATGCTTCATTTGTCAAAGGCAGGAGGAAAGGTTTACGATGGAATTTTAATCATCCATTTTAATGGGCACTCTAAAAAAGAAATCATTCCCGTCACGATAAATACATTTTTATTTATTTATCGTGACGGAAATTGATCAAATGATTCCTATTTCGATGTTTATTAAAAGATCAAGCCCGATAAAGAAGAAATATTAAACATTTCTCGAATCATTATGATGGAGTGACGTTGCTTTAATCAAACGATAATGTTTTTAAAAATAGCTGGTTGGTGACGGCTGTTGTCGAAAAAAGAAGGAAATTAATTTGTATTTTTTCACAGTTATGCAAAAAGAAGTTCATAATATTTGCTCTCTCTCTCCTTTTTCTTTTCTCAAAATGATCCTTTTATATTCTCAGAAATATCCGTTATATCCGTACTAATCCGTACTAATATTATAAATGCGAAAGTAACTCTGTCTCTGTCTGTCTGTCTCTTCTTCACGCCTAAACCACTGAACCCTTTTGAATAAAATTTGGTACAGGTATAGTCCGGGACCCGGGAAAGGACATAAGATAGTTTTCATCCCTGAAGTCGCGTGCAAAAGCTAGTAAATGCGAAAGTAACACTGTGTATTAAAAAAATATCATGATTAAGAAGCCTGAAGCTTCACATAAGTGTATGTTTAGTATACTTTAGACTGTAGTGTTTCTTACAACGCAGGACAGGTTCAGCATATTCAAAAATTTGCTTGGTCCTGTCTGAAATTTGTCTAATATTATTATTTTTTTTATCACTCAGCTATCCACTACTTTTCACCTAGGAGGAAATCGTCCCGAGAGCATACACTATTCAAACGGCTTATTAATCCTTTGAACACACGTGATTTGAGACACAAAAGAAAGACAATAGCAGCCCGACAGCCGGCTGTCGGCTGGTCGTTGAAAAGTTAAAAAAAATATTACTTTACTACCGTAGCCCCAGAACATAAAGGGCAACCGTAGGACAAGGTTGGGTTTAAGTCAGTAAAAGTCTGACTCCCGCCCCGCACATGGCGGGAGAAGTCATTTAATGACCTTCCATTCTCAAAAAAAAAAACATTAACAAGGCGACAGCTAATGAAATATAGTAGAACTTCACCTAGAGTTTTGACTGAAGAAAGCAATTTAAACCAGGATGTAGTTAACGCCATTAACTATACGGAGCGTTAAATTGATACTGCATAGAGAGGGCCTTTATTAGTGTGTTCGCTCTACTATATAGGTAGGTACAGTCGAAGACAAGAGAGGAAGTTTTGCGCTACCTATATTATTACCCATACATTAACTCCTTAGAAGCCACCACGTACGCTGAGAAGCTCTCTAATTACAACATTGGTATACTTACAAACGAAATGGAATGTTTCTGGGAATTTCACCGGAGTGATGTAGGCGACTGATTAACGAGATATCACTTAACTCACTTCAATGGATAAAGTCTGCGGCGTTGTCGTAAATTTTCTCTGTTCAAGCGGAGTGAGAATTTGTAATGATGACGAATATTTTGGGTGTAAATTATTTCAGTGTTTGAAACTGTGCTGGGAATTTGAGGATTTTTTTTTATATTGTTTAGTTACTTAATTTAACAAGGGTGGGTTTTAGTCAGTTAAAATCTAACAATACCTCCTGCCCCGCCCAGGACGGGAGGAGTCATTTGATAATGTAGCATTTTAAAAAAAAGTTATCAACTTTTTGTTAACTGAAGTCGCCATGTTAATAGTTTTAGGGGCGAGCGATTTTTATTTTTTATTTACACTTGTTTTAAAAACCGTATTTTTTCCATAGGTACTGGCAATACGTTTGCGAAACAGTAAAAATCAAGTTTTATTTAAAAAAAGCCCATCATCCAGTACTAGGTACCATCAACTGACATAGACATGTAAACAAACAGAATATTTTAGTTTTTAAACCCGTATTTTTTCCTGCGAATTCTAGGTTTAGTTTTAGAAACAAACGAACAGATAGATCAACATATTTGTGAAGCTGACAGATCGAACAGAACATGAAAATATATTTCTAACATAATAATTTTGATGGCATGAACAAAATCATCAAAAATTGAAAAGTGAAATAGTTATTCGGGGCTTCTTATTATGTCTATGGTAAAGAAAATTATATATTTAATATATATGTATACACTTTTGTATTTAACAAATGTAAAAAGCTATAATTAACTTTGTTTTGAAGTTACCTTAAAATACCAGAACTTAATTTAGAAGTACCATTTTGTAAAGTACTGCTAACAAACAAATAACACACCAACCAAAAAAACTAAGAAACTTCTTCCCAGTAACTGTTTTTGCATCACCAGTAATAATGACACGGTATGCAGACCCGAAAGATAAGGTTGGGTCCGAAAGACCCCTTTATGTATTTTGATACGGGTTAGGCAGTTAAAGTTTTGCTTCCCCCTTGCATTAGCGGTCTCATGTATTGTATGGACCGTTTCAGAATCTGCACATTGATATTTTTCGGTTGTCTGAGCCGGTTTTTACCGACATTCTAGTGTCGGTAGGGATTTGTTTGTGTCTCACAAAATTCAATCTGAAAATGGAATTCGTATTTACAATAAGTACTGATATAATGATGTCACCTCAATTTTTAGCTGGAAATGTCATGGTTAAGGTTTTCTAAATAATTTTTTTTTTTTTTTTTTTTTTTTTTTTTTTTTTTTAAATTATAATAATAATTAAATATAGGCTTATCTATACAAAATAGTAAACTGACTGATTGACTGACTGACTAATCGTTGATACATCAACGCACAGCCCAAACCGATGATCTTAGACATGAAACTTGGTCGGTGTTTTCATTGTGAAGAACAAGTAGTAACTAAGAAAAGTTTTTTTTTGTAAAGTCCGAGTATTCCGAAAAAAAGTATTTTTGGTAAAGTACTGGATAAAAGTTTGACTGCCACGAGGTTGAAAGCTACTTTAAACTATTATTTATCCTGTCTACGTTTATATATTTTTAATTACACCTGCTCTCCTTAAATAAACTACATTGCCTGTGTCAACTAACACAACAGTTCTAAACGAAGACAGAACACTAGACATTATTACAACACTCCACCTTAGTAAAACAGTTATCGCTCCGACTATTCAATTACCGTTTACCTCCATTCAAATTAAATAAATTAGTAACTACCAATGGAAGCAGGAAATACATCTAATGGTCCCATCGCACCCGTTCAATTCACATTTACCGTAAATGCTTTGAGGGTTAATTATCAAAGTCTTCCTTATCTGCCCGACCTCCCCAATACTTTTAGAGCCGAGCGTCTGATACAAAGCAAATTGGAAGTACTCGATAGCTGTGGAAAAGGGCGCTGAATGGACCATTTCCTGGAGCAGCTTTATCTTTTTTTCTTTCTTGCAGAGGTAATGTATATGATATAATATATGGTACTGGTAAAGGCTACGGATTTATTAAAGGCTTAACTCGGCAACATTGACTAACGTCTTAGTTATGTAGGCTTAGTACCGTCGCGGTAACGTTCGATGAACTTCGATTTTACAAGTTCAATATTTTATAATTAGTAAATATTCCATATCGTATCGTATCTTTATATCGTCATCACAAGGTTCAATTAAAATCTAGTGACCAACCAAATAATCTTGCGTCTTTGCTTAACTAAGTCTATTTGACGCAGGTTGTAAGCTTTCTCATTTATAATATTCAATTTTTAACCGACTTCTAAAAAAAGGAGAAGGTTCTTCTAAAAAGTTACTCTGAAACGTAGTCAAACATTGAGACTAAATAAAAAGTAAAAAATAAAAAGCTATAAAAAAAAAAAAAAACAAAATATTTATTTTTGTGCTTTTAGTTTTTGAAGTCGGTTATTTTTTTTTTTTTTTAAAAAGCTTTTTGCTCTACCATATGCCAACTTTTTTTTATTTTTATTTAGATTTAAACAAACTACATTACCTATATTCTACGCGTTGGCGACAGACCCTCCATAAACATCTTTAGCCTGTCTACAAAACCCCATTAAAAACTAAAACCTAACTACTTATACAAAAAAACAAGAGTATAATCTAACGGTAAGTGAATATTTCCTGACGTGGGCGGCACGCGTGAACGTAGGATAATGTGATTTGTGATAAATAACCTTCACATTTATCTTACCTCACACAAGTTGTTACAGGTCTTACAGACATTAGAACGGAATTTTATACGTTCCATGTTGTTCAACACTCAAGGCCCATTAAGTATAACACCTACGCCTTAAAGTTATTGGTATTCTGTTAATATTTTCAGATATAATGGAATACCAGTTCGGTTGATAGCCTATATTCGCAACTTAGTCTGCTTGTAATATAGACTTACTAGACTGGAATATTGTGTCGTTTGTATCGTTTTCTATGCATATTTTACAGTACCTATCAGTGTTTCATATGAAACACCGGCCTATTAAACCTTCACACTTATTCATTCACTAGCTTTTGCCCGCGACTTCGTCCGCGTGGAATAATGAAATGAAATGAAATCGTTTATTCTGCAAGTAGGATCTTAAAATCACTTTTACATGTCATATTTTTTATGCTAGTTGGAGCCGGCATTTCCTAACTGGACTACCTCTGAGAAGAAACGCCGAAACAAACTCAGGGATTATCGTCTCTTTTAAAGTCCAGACAATTTCAATTTTTTTGTGCAACAAACCATGCAGAATAACATTCAGGTTAGCCTTTTGAGGAAAGTGCCAGTAACAGTTTTGGTAAACCTGCCTCAAAAAGCATCGTGAGCTCAACTTTAATCAAAAGGAGCTCCACAAACCGATACCACATTACTGCTTGTAAAATCATGGGCTTACAAGTCGCCCGCTGAATAGTCATTTTGTGCATTCTAGATGACTTGTACACTTACAATATAGTATGTTTTATTAACAAAATATGTATATATTATAGACGGCTAAATAGTGCTTAGCAGAGCGAGCAGTTCAATCCCAAGCTTTTTTGTCTTCTAAATAATCTGATATTTTATAGTACCCTTTTTTTTAGTTCCTGTTCCCGGGGGAATTCCGGGATGAAAACTATCCTTTGTCATCTGTACTAAATTTCATTCAAATCGGTTCAGTGGTTTAGGCATGAAGACGAGACAGTCAGACAGACAGACACCTGCCGGGGTTGCGGAATGTTTATAATAGTTACCGTGACCCCGGAACATAAAGGGCAACAGAAGGAACATGAGTGGGTTTTAGTCAGTAAAAGTCTGACACGCCCTCCCGCCGCACCCAGGACGGGAGCAGTCATTTGATGATTTCCCACTCCCCAAAAAAAAAGACAGAAACAGTACGGATTGACAGACATTGTAGCTTCTGACTACTAGTGAAAACTGACAAAGGTCTGCGAATAACTGGAACCAACGGACTGCTACTAAGAAATTCCTGATGGAAAAACTCAATAACAGTTAGCCTTACCGGGAAAAGGAACGTCGATTCTCTTCAAAATGGTTAAGCTAAATGGTGCCGACATCACGCATTCAAAAAGTATCCGTGGAGTTTCTTGCTTGTTCTTCTTCGTAGAGATCTACTTTTTGGAACACGGAATTAGTAATACATTTCTGACGAAAAATAATGGCGAGATAAATAAACGTAACTAAGCACTGACTTTGGCTTAGCGTTATACCTGTCATTGTTACACAACTCTCAAACGTCAAGTGCACGATAGAGACGAAACGCAGTTAAGCCGCTTAAGCGCTTAGTAACGTCTATTTATCTCGCCATGAGTGTATGTATTTTAGTAAAACAAATACTTTGTCCTGTTTACTGCTGACGAGTTCTTTCATGCCCTGTGAGATCTTCCCCCTTTTATATGAATTATATACAAAATTTGTGACAGCACTCAAGGGTGAAAGGAGGGATTCGTCAAATATGATAATTTGTGACAAGATCAAAGGAGGAAAAAATCATAAATTTATGAATGGCCATTATAACTAATCTAATTCGTATTATTTTTACGCATTATCCTGAATCAACCTTCAAACATACTTGAACATAATCAAACACACGTGTAATAACATTCCTTCCCTATCGTAAGCCCAAAGATGGAGTGATAGGAAAATATAGCAATAACCGAATATCGGCCGTGCCATCAGCATAATAATAACATCGTAACATCGGCAACGGGTCGAGTTGGCGTCGTAAAACTTAAACTCGTATTAGGGACCATTCCTTGACGTCTCTATGCGTTTTGGGTAAAGTAGCTCAGTATGAAGTTGATATAAATATTTTTATAAATGCTTCACTGTGCCTGTGTTGTCACATGGTCGACTGCAAATAGTTAGATTGAACAGAAAAATTTCAAATATGTAGTTTAAAGAATGTTTTATTTTAATTTTATCAAATTATAGTCACTTATAACAACATTAATTAATTTATTAAACCTAATAATATGTACAAAATATAAATGTGCTGTTATAACGCAAGTGATCTTGTCAACCGATAATACCTGTGTGGTAGAGGCTTAAAGAGTTTGACACAAAAAGTTCATACATATAAATAGAAAAGTAATTAAAAGTAATTTTATTTTTGGAGACGAATGTATTTTTAAACACCTGTGATAGATTGCTTATAAGAAGATAAAAAATGTAAAAAGAACTTTTAAGTGTCTCATTAGCCAAGCTGTCATAAATAAACGATGAAAGTTTCGGGTTCGATAAAAAAGTATTAAATAACAGGTAAAATAACAGGTACGATAACAGGTACACAGATATATACCAGATGAATCAATTAAACTACGTAAACGGATCCATCCCAAAAAGGTCGATTAATGTTCTCTCGTCGTTACGTCATTATTAAAGCAATCTGTTATTACTTTATACCTCTAACGAGCACCTTTATAAGTATTTTCCTACAATTATCATTAAACCCAAATACGCTTTTTTTTAATTTGGTTGATTATGGTTACCGTTAATCGAAATGAGAATTGCTAGAATCATTATTATCATATACGAAATTTTGAGAATGGGCACAATGTAGTTAGAATGATATTAGTACTTGATACTTGTAGTCAACAAGAAAATAGAATTAGATAAGTACTTAAGATATACAAAATTCAAATTATACAAATAGTAGCTTTCGCTAGCGTGTATGTCGAACTTTCATCCACAAGTATGTAGTTAAAAGGATATTTCAGTACCATGATATTTGTAGTAAACAAGAAAATATAATTAGATACGTAAATGAGGTATACAAATTTTAAATTATACAATACTAGCTTTTGCTCGCGACTTCGTCCGCGTGCAATAATAGTCCCGTTCCCGAAGAATTTCCGGGATGAAAACTATCCTATGTCCTTCCTCGGGTCCTAGACTATATCTGTACCACATTTCATTCAAATCGGTGTAGTGGTTTAGGCGTGAAGAAGAGATAGACAGACAGACAGAAAGACAGATAGACAGAGTTACTACCGCATTTATAATATTAGTATGGATTAACTCTCGCCAGCGTGTATGTCGAACTTCCATCTACTATTAAACCTCTTTAGGGAACATTTTTCCATAATCCTTTCTCAGTGGCTGCCTACTCTTTACAAAGAGCACACCCTCCAAGTTTCATGTCTCTAGGACCAGCGGTATGGGCTGTGTGTTGATATATCAACATTCAGTCAGTCAGTTTACTATTTCATAAATATAGGTAGATAGATGATATTATATTTTTTAACATAACACAATAAAGGGAACCGACATGAGTAGCTGCTGCACGTGATGCTTAAGCAGGAAATACTATGTAAAGTATAAGTGTGCCACGCACAGAGAGCACGCTGGAGGCCTAGAGCCACTCTTAGCAGCCACAGGATTGTCCGGTTAAGCAGTAAACAGCCATAGCGAGCTGAACTGCAAGATGTCTTAGTTAGAAAAAAAAAGAGAGCTCATTATCTATCTTCGTCTTCTTACTCGTAATGTTATCATTGCAGGAATCCTTCAGTTATCTGGTACAAAGGGATTATTCTCACATTCAAATGTGAGGACTAAAATGGAGGTAACAAGTACATATAGTTATACCTTCTTAAGAACAAGCGAGGCCAATTTAAGATCTTACGTCATTTGATTTCATAATCATATTTATCAATAAAATTTCATTATATATTAGCAATTTTATTTAACGATAAAAAAGAATCCAAACATATTCAAGGCTTCAGTAATTGGACTCCCACACATCGATGTTCGTTTACGAAATTGCTTTACAATTTTATATCCAAATTAGGCCAACAGACCCTTTGAAAAAGAGAATGTTTTATCAAAGAAAATATATTTTCTACATAAATCTATTCAAATCATTTTCCGACGCGGGTAATATCGCCCGAGAAACTTTACTATGGGTCAACAATGTAAGATAAAATCTCATTGGCTTTCGATAGGAGCACTTCTTTACTCGTCACAGCGTTATAAAATTTTTGCTTCGTTAAAAATTTCCAACTTCAAGATCAAGTGCCCATAACTCTTTCTCGTAAAAGTAAATGTCTTAATTTCTAACGATGGAAATTTCTAGACATCAAACAAACAACTGGTTACGATTTCAAAGGTTGTTTAAAAACCTATTTTAATGAAATTGTTGGTCGGAAGTCCGCAAGAAATACTTAATGGAAATAGTGATTAAAATTTATAATAGTTCGCTGTTTCGCAGCCTGAAGCCACTTAGTATGTACTAACTAGTAGTAGCAGAGAAGTTTGTGGAGGAACTTGTCCGGGCTATTACTATAGTATCTATTTCTTATGTAAAGAAGCGTTGCTATGTTCCATTGTTGTACATAAGGCATTCGCATCTTTGATAATTGTTGAAATCAGCTGGACTGTCGGCTTGATTCGTGTACAATAACATGAGAAACGCACATTATAAGCAGCCTGTATATATATTCTAACATCTACACCCTCACATTTAAATATCTTTAAGAAAAATCATCATCTCCCTAGCCTTTTTCCCAACCGTGTTGGGGTCGGCTGCCAGCCTAACCGGATTCAGCTCGATACCGGTGTTTTACGTGGAGCGACTGCCTATCTGACCACTCCACAACCCAGTATTTGGGCGACACGATACCTCTTGGTAAGACTGGTCTGATTTTCTGACTAACCAGTAACGACTGTCAAAGTTCTTCGAATGACAACCGGGACCAACGGCTTTACGTGCTTTCCGAGGCACGGGGTGTCAGTGATGTCTAAGATAGACTTCAGAAAGTACATTATGAATTGAAAAAGTCACATTGGTACTTGCCCGGATTCGAACCCACAATCTCTTACACGAGAGGCGGGCGCCATATCCACTGGGCCATCACGACATTCCTTAATAAAAAAAATATCTTTAAGAAAAATGCGACTCCGTAATTTCACATGTCGCAAGTACCCACTTTCTACGGGTCAGAGCCCATTCGTCCCCTAAAATTTGTCCCCCAGCATAAAAGTTGTGGATTCGGCCCCTATATAGGTGCCCATTGGTCTCCTGGTAGGGGACCAATTAATATTTTAATAAAAATATTATTTTTAAGGTACCCATTCGTCTCCTCTAATATATACACAATATAAGTTAAAGATTCGGCACCTATTCAGGTGCCTATTGGTACCCTGAGATAAAATTATCTATATTTTACCTAAGAAACGGTTAACATAGTACACTTGTGAACAGTTTATTAACGCACTTAATTTAATAAATAATAACAGATCATTGAAAAAATAGCTATGATGAATGATAATCCGTCATGATAATAATATAACCTGTCGATACTCGATAGGCTTACGATGTAATATTGTCTCTCTACGAATGGCTTGTTAAAAAAACGGGTATTAATGATTGAAAACTTAAGAGAACAAAAGTACTAGGCGCGCAGTAACGTGAAGTAGTCATGTACGAAAATTTAAAATTCACTGTATTCTTAATTTTCTTACAAGATCACCTTAATCAATCCAAAGTACATAGGCGCGCAGTAACGTGAAGTGGTAAATAGAAAACGATCGATCGACGTATCGATTAATTATTTTGAAGACTGACTTAATGCCTAGAGAGCCTAGAGGCATTTTATTAAACTTAATCTTATTTGAAATACTTTAAACATGATATTTAAGGAATTATTATATTTTAATTTTACCCTTTTCTGCGCGACTGTATCAGGACTACCAAGCTGCAGTATACACATATACATGTACTTATATTAGAAGAATGAATTAAAATAAATATTCTTCAGGGGACGAATAGGCCCCTCAAAAGTTCCAGGGTACGAATGGGCACAGGGTGCGAATCTTAGGAGGCGAATGGGCTCTGACCCCTTTCTACCACCATTGAACTGTTTTTAGTGTGTAGCCACTACGCTAAGGCTACTGAATACTGTACTGTATATGGTTTATTATTTAAGCGATGCCTCAATATCTTCATACACGCTCGTATCATACACCTGCATTGAGCAGCACTGAGCCTCGACCCATAGCTTTGGTAACTCATACGTGGGTAATATACATCAGAAGAAAAGAAAATAATAATAAAGGTATTTAGCGCCTGCTTCACATTCTTCTAAAAAGTTCTGATTAAAATATCTGGCAGATAAGTTCTGTTTTATTTATTTTGTCGATTAGGATTATTTCGAGGTTGTGAAACAGGCCCTTAATATAATAAAATTTATTTTAATTAAGTTACTGAATAAAACAAGCTATTTATTTTAAGATAATTTTAAGTTCTTCAAACGGTGCACTTCATACCTTAGGATGCTTTAGTAGAAATTAACGATGGTAAAAGGCATTTTATGCCTGTCATCATTTTATCATTATCATAACAATAACCCTTAACTGACTCTTTCATTTTCAACACTTTTGTTGGCACCTAATGGTGTAATGTTTCGCCTTTGAATTTATTGTCCAATTGGTTTTTTATCTATTCATTTATCCCGACACTTTTAAAATTGGTTAATAACATTTTTTTTTTGTTAAAAAAAATCTATGTTATCTAGTATGTGTGGATTTTTGGTTTTTCCTTCGACTCAATGCAATTGATAATATTTAAACATTTTAATATTAAAGCCATACGATTAATTTATCAGTTTGACACTTAAGAAACAGGCTTACATTTTATTGTGACTTAGATGCAAAAATTAGTGAGGATTGAATTAATACAACCTATACAAATACAGAAATACAGAATGGAAGTACTACAGGTATAAAAAACATCTCGGTCGATTCCGGGTTGACAAACGAGTGTCACTGGATTTAAAAAAAAAGAACCGTCTTCAAAACTAAATTCAGAAAAATACACAGGCTTCCGTTTTTTTCGTTGTTTTTATTGACACCGACTTCCGAAATTTAAGTTATGTTTCTGTTTTTAAATAAATAAATAAAATAAAAAAACTCTTATTTTCAAACCACTAAGTTTGTACCAATGTGGTACAAACATAATAGTAGACAGTGTTAGTACATAAACATTATCTTAAAACTATGTTAGTATAAATAGGAAAAATATAAAATATCAGCCATAGGTAGATCCATCAAGCTCGATGTAGTACATGCAGTTTGATAAATCTACCCATGGTAGCCTTTCAGCAGCCTTTTAGTTATTGGTTCTTTTTTAATTTCTTTTTTATTTTTACTTTTTAGTGCAATTTTCTCATACTACGTGTATGTATATAGGTCAAATTGAGAACCTCTTTTTTTAATCGGTTAAAAAGGTTGATACTCATCATCAGCAGTCAATGTTGCTACTTTCGAGGTTGTGAGAGAGTACATTTATCTGGCCAAACTATACAACTTGGGCGGTACAACTTCGAGAAAAAGGTGAACAAAAGACTTTGACTAAATAAAGAAATAGTTCTCTTGTTCATAATCATAAAAATAGTCACAAGTACACAATCAGCTTAGTATTACAAAATTTTACAGCCTGAAATGATATCTATGTCTATCCGAAATTTAACTGTCCTTTGATGTTATGTTTAAAATACATTAAATTGAACAAACGCAAACCTTTCTCATCGATACTACAGTTTTGGCGCCATGCGCGGACTGAATACTTTTTTTCTGTAATTCAGCTATTTGATCAGAAAACTCGCACAATATCTAGTGTTCAGCAAACGTCCGAATGCTTGTTGCAAGTCTATTAATACCTCTGTAAATATCTATAAAATTCTCCAAAATGTATACCTACCTTTCGACAACTAAGCGACAGTCGGCTGTCGGGCTGTATTGTCTTTCTGTCTCAAATCACGAGTTGAAGGTTTAATAGCACCTTTTAGAGATAAGGGAATAATAATAAAAAAAAGCTGTTGTGTAAAGACAGTTCATTTCTGATCCTCGTTATTTTCAACTTTGTCTATCCCAGACTATAAAGTTATAAATCCACAATCGAAACTTATCCATCAAATAAGCTTATGGAATTGGGTCAAATATTACTTAAGTATTAGTTAGTTTGCAAACTTGTGAAAAACGTGACTGTTCGTGTTGTGATTGAGTTTATTTTGTCCTTTTAATTTCTGACATAGAACACTTAGATCTTTGCATCACAGTAAAAAAAATCTCTGGACCATTATGTAACTGGTAATAAGTTACAGGTACATAAACACATGTTTCTACTCACAAACTGCTTATAACAAACTGCTTACCAAATTAAACATTTTGAAAAGAAGTTAAATACAGGTTTTGACCATAGCAAAATATATAATAAATCTGTAAAAAAAAAACTTGCGACACGTGATGATCTCGATGATCTAAAACTATGTCAATCAATGCTTATAGCGAAAGTAACTCTCCGTAATATGAAATTTGAACAAAGATAATTCTGAAAAGTGATTGCTTCCATAAGTTTTATTGTGTGATTACCAGTTGCCAGTTACCAGCCTCTTTATATAATACAAAATCCTCAAAAGTCCAAGTCCTCAAATAAAACAAGACTCCACAAAAAAAAAAATGGTTGCCTGTAAAGTCGGTTTTACGGGCGAAGATTTTACGTGACAACGTCTTTTACCGATCATAGTTGAGTGGGAGAGAGACGCAAGGCATTCGGCGGGCCTCTCTCTCGTTCGGTGACTCATCGTAACGTTACCGAGCGTTACACTTTTTCATAAGTGACTCCCAGCCGCAACCTAATTTAAGACGTTGTCACGTCAAAAAAAAAAAACGTTAAATTATCACAAAAAGAACAGAGTCAAACTCTTTACTTAAAAAGTCACATACATACAACCCAAAATATTGTTTATACACTTACCGTTGAGAAGCACAAAAGAAATAACAGATGTAAAGGTCAGTTTAGAAGTCAGCATCGCACCTTTATTTTTTGGATTTGCAACGAAAAATATGTAACATAATTCTGCGAATGTCACGTTATATGGTGTGTTTAGCAAGGATTTTTGATATTTTCTTAACTTTAGTACAATTGGTAATGCACTTTATTTTTAGTAACGTAAGATTCATAACAGTTTGATATAGAAAAGATAGGCCCACATAGCTTTTTGGTGGCGGATTTTGCAGTCCCTACAAAAGGGTCTGACGAGGAAAAGGTTTTTCTTGCCCACGAACATAAGTACTTTGTGTATCAATTATTCTCGGTAATGCGCTTGGTGGAAATACTTTTCAACTACACTAATATTATAGGAAGACAGATATGTATTTTTGTATGTCTGTAACAGATACACTCAAAAACTATTGGACTGATTTCAGAAATGCTTTTAATGTTAAGTAGCCCCTTTTTTGAGGAAGACTATTGATTATATTATAATCACGTTTCAATCTACGGTAGCGAATCAGCAATCAAAAATTTAATAACTTAATATTTCGTAAAATCATAATTAATTCATTCTTATTACTCGCTCAGTTATTTATCATAAATATCAATTTATTATCATGTTAGAAAAATCACAATAACAACGGCAACCAAAAGAGCTTATGATGCGGTTTCACTCATGATGTATAGCGAGCGAGTGAGAGAACAATAGGCAATGAGGAATGATTAAAGATGATCAAATATTAGATTTTAATTGTATTTCTATTGTTTCATTTCTTTAGTAATGTTTTATAGCACAAAGCCTTCCTCAATAAAAGAGCTATACAGCACTAAAATTGAAATAAAAGTTTCTGAGAAAAGCTTGATAAACCAACACTAAAGCCGCAATTATATTATGCTGACGCCGCGTATCGCAACGCGTGGGTAAGCCATCGGTTACATACATTTAGTACTGGATTGATTACATTAGTCCCGTCCCGCGTGTCGCTGTGTCGTGTACTAAATGTATGTAACCGATAGCTTACCCACGCGTTGCGACACGCGGTGTCAGCATAATATAGTTGCGGCTTTAGCTTAAAAGACACATTTTATTAACATTAACCGAGTAACATCTCTCTAATTCCTGTGTTCTTAACTAAAATCTTAGTAAACTAACAGCTCAAGAGTTCATTAAATAAGCTCAATGCGCTAATGTTATAAACTACAAGTTTGAACTGAAAATTAATGTTCGATAGGCAATTTAACGTCAACAATTCATATCAAAGACGCATAATTATCACGAAGTAAATATGAGAGACAGCTAGAGATAAAAAGTATCAGACTAATTGGGTTGGTAGGTACTTAATTACCAGGCGTTTGTTTTTACCCTGTCATAGTTTATTTGTTTATATTTTTTATGCATTAGTTTATTTTTTTTAAGGTTATTTATGTATTTGTATTTAGGCCTCAGTTGCATGACAAAGGTATACAAGGTTGAATTTCCAAAAATCGTTTATTAGTGCGAGCCTCTTTAACTAACTACTACGTAAATTTAATACTTCTAGCTTCAGACGTTTTGTCTGTGCGTTAATCACCCACTAAAAAACCTGTCCTTTTATGTACGTTGTGTTGTGTGTATCTGTCTGTCTGTCTGTATGTTTGTCTTTATTTCACGACTAAACGGAGCGACGAATTGACGTGATTTCTTAAGTGGAGATAGTTGAAGGGATGGATTAACCTAATCTAAACACTTCGCAAAATGAACACATTAAAAATATGAATATCAAATGCTCAAACTCTGAAATAAGCATTTCCTGAAATGATCAATTTTTAAATCAAACCAGGACATTCAATTATAAAGTTAAATTACTATTTGTTTGACTCTCGAATAGCCGTAAAAATGATTTTAAAATACTGGCACAATTTTTAATTTTCTCTGCATCTCTCAGAATGTGAAAGTGTTCATGAATATGTAACTTACACAAATACAAAACCAACACTGAAATATGAAGAAATAATTCAGATATTTCCTGTAAAAATGCACTACAACACAACAAAAATGTTCCAAACAGCTGTTTTTTTTAATATTCCATAATTGTTCTCTTATCAAAAGTTTTAATATAGGTATTACTATGCTTTCCCCAGAACGATGCGCAGCGAATAAAAGCCTGTATTTTATAATGACCCATTATTAACTAACCATTGTACAACAAGCACAAAAGGTTTCTTTTATAATCTAATACTAAGTAAATGTTTTCATCATAAAATACAACAAAATATAAATCATAACATTGAAATAGAACAATAATATTTTCATTTTCATATGATTTGTTAATTTATGAGGGTGCTACACTGTCCACTAATATGCTTGTATTAGCAGACAATAGTGTCTTCTGAATTAAAACTTAAAATGGTAAAAAATAGATAATTTATAACTATTGCGTTTCGTAAAACAAATACTAACTTTTATACATTCAATCTAAATAAGAAATTCCTTAATTTCTTAAAATCTGCCGAAGTCTTTACAAAAAAAAAATGGCACAAAGCTCTGAGTGATACATATTGTTTTGTAACGTGACTTTTACAAGCAATAAGATAGTTACAGACTCCAATTACCTTCTTCCATAATTGCTATTGCGTAACGTACTATTAATTATTATTACACATAGAACAAATGTACATAATACAATATAATAGAAGGATAGTTTTATTCCAGCACTTGCGTAATGAATGTGTTTGCTATATACCCCACTGAAGTCATATTGTGTATTTCAAAACGAGTCACAAACAAGGCACTAGATACTACACAAAATAGATTCTGTCTGACCAATAAGGCTTTACGTAACAAGGGACTCCACTCTGTTTCTTTTTGCCAACAAATTTCATAATACGGATCCAAACATCACTCAGAAGCCTGATGAAAGTAAACAAAAGCATTGTTATATCTCCTTTTCTCTCGGGACTTTGCCTAAAAACGTACACACAATTTTGCGCGAACACTTGTTATCATGCGGCGCGGTTGTCTCCTTACGATACTCGTCGTCATTGTTTCTGTTCAAAACATCACTTGTCACGCTCGTCTTAACTTGCGCTTCCCTTGTAAATACGACTGTACGTGTATAGCTATACATACGTAAATCTATGGTGTTTCTGGCGCTGACTGTCTTTATTGTTAGTCTGCTTTTCAGAGGTCCGTAGCGCGAAGGAACCGTTAGAGGAAAATATTAAAATTTTATGTTGGTCCCCTCCCCAAACATTTCCAATTATGCTTTCTAAGTTGATTTCAGACATCTCTGGCAGCGATGAGAGAAATCAAGGAGCGCGTAAAAGTTGCAGTTTAAATTAATATACTCAAGGAAACAAACTCTTTTAGTTGTATAAAAAATCCAACTCCTAAGTCAGTGCGATCAAAATTGCGGTCGTTCATCTATACTAATATTTTAAAGAGGTAAAATTTGTAAGTTTGTATGTTTGTAAGTTTGTATGTTTGGGGTAATCTCTGGAACTAATGAACCAATTCTAAAAAAATTTTCACTGGCAGAAAGCTACATTATTCCTGAGTGCTATGGGCTATAAATTATTTTTATAACATGTATATTAACCGAGCTATCGCAACTTTTGTCTAGCAAGTCGGAAAAAATTACCTCATAAAACAGAATTATTTGCGTGCGCTGCCTAAACAGTTGCTTAAAATTAAAAACAATGTATGGCAACTTGGTTTGTCTTAATTACTTCTACAAAAAAGTCCGCGATACCATATCTCTATCTTTTATATTTTATCTTTTATACTTCTTTTATTGCATTAAAAAAATGATTTTTCGGTATACTTATGTTTGGTTGATTATTTGAGCAACAAAATATTAATTCTTATGACAATAAATTATTTCAGTATCACAAGGACATCATACAGATAAGATTTGCCATTTACAGTATGTCAATTGGTCATATGGTTCCGGAGATAATATAAAATTACTAAAACGCAAAATGCCCCTAGCGTAATTTTCATTGTGCGGAAGTCATTTATAATTTCAAAAAATACCTTTGAAGATATTCACAGTTTTAAAATTACTCCACAGCAAGCAATATACATGACTAGCTTCTGCCCGCGGCTTCGCTCGCGTTAGAAACAGACAAAAAGAAGCCTATATTACTCTCCATCCCTTCAACTATCTCCACTTAAAAAATCACGTCAATCCGTCGCTCCGTTTTGCCGTGAAAGAAAGACAAACAGACAGACACACTTTCCCATTTATAATATTAGTATGGATAGTATGTAATAGAAACTGCTTTTTAGCGAAAAAAGGCCGCCTATTGTACTATTGTATTGTCCTTTACTGTTTTTGTCCTATTGGTGTACAATAAAGAATATTGGCCGATGGCTTTGCAAGATATTCGTAGCTTATACATCAGAATAACACATCTGGGTCGTCATAAAGGCGCGTGTAAGAGGTTACGGGTTTGAATCCGGGCAAGTACCAATGTGACATCACTGACATCCCGTGCCTCGGAAAGCATGTTAAGCCCCGGTTGTCATTCGTAGAACTTTGACGCTAGGGGTATTCAGAAGCCAGAAAGTCTGACCAGTCAAACCAAAGGGTATCGTCGCCCAGTTACTGGGTTGCGGAGGTCTGATAGGCAGACGCTTCACGTAAAACACTGGTATCCAGCTGAATCCGGTTCGGCTGTAAGCCGACCCCAACATAGTTGGGAAAAGGCTAGGGAGATGATGATCCTCCTCACCGCACACGGACATTTCGGGAGGTTCCTATGTCGGATTCGGGCGGAAGTGACGCCTGCGTGACACGGTGTAGCATACGGTGGAGGTAGGCCCCGCTTGGGCGAACCACCACCGTGTCGTTGCAGAGGCGATCGGCGCTGGTTCAGGCCATGCTTCGGGGCGAGACTGAATAGGAAGCCGTCGCCTCCTGTGAAGCAGACACGCTGGAGACGAAAGCGGTGGGGCGCGTGAGGCAGCGTCAAGCTTCACGCCCCGGACAGAGACCCAGGCTTAGTTGTCGAGAGTCACAAGATGATGGCCACTGGAGGCGTGGGCCTGCGGAAGGCGAGCGGTAGGTATCTCGCCGCCCGACTAGGACCAGACCCGTGTCGACGGCGTGTCGATGCTTCTAATAGTTACTGCGGCCCCGGAATATATAAGGGTAACCGAAGGGACATTATTGGATTTTAGTCAGTAAAAGTCTGACCCTCCTTCCCTCTTCAGGGGCGGGAGAAGTCATTTGATGATTTTCTATCCATCAAAAAAAAAAACGCCATTGGATATGTTTTGGATGCTTTTACCATGGTCAATGTAGCTCTTTCACGCCTTTACAACCCCAATAATCTTTTTGTGTACGCTCAAGATAGTTCCACAGTTAATCCGTACTAATATTATAAATGCGAAAGTAACTCTGCCAGTCTGTCTGTCTCTTCTTCACGCCTAAACTACTAAACAAAGAAGGCGGGCGAAGGTCCATACATTATTGGGTTTGACTATACAGCAACGATTCTTGCATTATTCATTTTTAATATTACTATTATTAAAAAAAAATACCAATATTTACAATTTCTACATGGGAGAAAAATAAAAATATAGGATGCTATTAGTCCGTACAAAATTAGCTTTGTTTGTTTTGAAATAAACGCCTTGAATTGATAATTATGAATTATTGACTGGAAGTTTTGCATTATGATCAGGCTTGGTTTGAGTAAATATAAATCAGAAGTATTTTAGTCATAGTAACAGTTTATGACCATGTGAACTTATTTTGAAATAAATTACTTACGACTGCGTGCCTCCATTGCTGTCTAACTGAAAGAATTCATTCCTCTTCTATTTAGAAAATTGAAATTTGGTACAGACATAGTCTGGGACCCGAGAAAGGACATAGGATAGTTTTCATCCCGGAAATCCCCCGGAAACGGGAACTATTATTCCACGCGGACGAAGTCGCGGGCAAAAGCTAGTGTAAAATATTTTAGCACACGCAAAGAAATCAAAACCACATCACACCAGAATATATATACGTAAAATCATTCAAATCATTTGACAAGAATCAATGTCTCATAGCGCAAGTAAAATAGTCGTCAAGATTTTCATTTGATTCACAATAACACTCCGGAGTTTATACGGAATCCCCGATACACAACTCAGACTCACACTTCAACGACTTTTGTTCGTTTGCCAACGACGACTAAGACACTCAATTCAGTACACTCCCCGGTCGTTGAAATTAACCTATCAAGCGTTTCATTAGTTCGAAAGTTAAATTGCTTATTGGAATAGCGTGATTGCATGCTCGCTTTAGAAAACAAGGATAAGATGCAACTTTGTTTCAACCAGTTTACACGTTACACCGAAAATTTTGCCCAGTCTTCTTTGTTCTAATTTATGTACCCAATCTCTTTTATTTAAAATTTATGGATAAATATACTTTCAAAGATAGTTGTAGGGCAATAAATTAAAGGACCGTATAATAAATTGTATACTTCTAGAAGTTTAACGATAGGTACCAAAGTTAATATTCTTAGACGGTACAAAGTTTACGACGCTCTTATCTTCGTCTCTATGTACTTTGCAAAATAATGTAAAAGATATGTATACTGTATATTTTGGATGTCGTTGTATAAATTATATACCGTATTTATATCGTTTTTTTAAGTAAAAAGATCCATTCTTCGATAACAATGTCATAAAGGCGAAAATATAATAACATGTCATGTTTACTTTTAAATATAAAAACTGCATTTAAATTGGTTCACTCGTTCAAGAGCTACGTTGCCACAGATAGAGAGACAGACAAACAAACGTAGTGGTCAAAACTTATGACACTTACACCCTATTCTTTTTGTTTCGGAGCTAAAAAGATACAATGATCCTAAGTTTATTTCGCTATTTCTTCTCAAAGGTAATAAGTAAGGAAATGCCGACTGTAGCAAGTTAAAAGAAAATAACGCGTAAAAGTAATATGAATATATTATTTGCATTTCATTTCAATAAGATTAATTCCTTAATTTTGTTTTAGACAACACCGACTCCATGAAGGAAAACATTTAATTTAATACCTGGATTTAAAACATGGGGTCTGAAATCGATATCAATATTCATTCCGGCCTTTGTCTAAAGCAAGAACACCAGCCAATTATTGTCTTACAGCAGGTATAATAATAGGTTGGTTTATAGATTTACTCAGAACTACTCAGAAGGTATGAATTAATACAAGTGTTTATTGTGTTTAAGAATGAAGTTCTTTAGTTTACACTATAGCTTAGTTACAAGACAACGTCTATACCACTAACAACTACAATTACTAGACTACAATTTTAAAAATAGTCGTTTTCCGCTGTCTGTGTTTATTATACTTAGAACTATAAAACTACGCAACGGATTTTGAAGCGTTCTTTTTAAAGATTTATATGTAACATAATTATATTATAATTATGTATACCAAAGGAAAATTGCAACAGGCGGGCCGCTACTTAGTTAGAATATTGGTATTTTCATTTCTACAAATATATTCACTATATAGTCATCGCCAAGTTTAAAATACATATACGTTACTTAGGTCGTACTTTGGCTTAGCTATTTTATCTTTGCCTAATTTGCCAATTACATTAATAATAATAGTGTAAATCAACTTAAAACAGACAATTTTCACATAACAGCACTAAAACCATATTCAAACTCGACTACAAATAAGAATAAGAAACTTATTATATAATTTTAACATCTATTGTACTATATTCTTACAAATAAATCATTCTTTCTTTCTTTCTTTACACCAGCATAAAATTCCCTCCGCGGCTAATCTTAAAATCCAATTCACCTACATCTTTTAAGAATTCCATATCTTATGAGATTCGGTGGTAGCTCTATTCGCACACGAGTACTGAAGCCTTGGGCACTCCCCCGTCGCCTCGGGACCCGCCATTGTGTTCAAACACACTCCTATGAAACCATGTAGATACGTCAGAGCTGAATTGTATGATGTTTACATTCAACATCGCTTGGGACTGTTTTTTCTTTGATAAATCCCGTGCTTTGACTTTATTATGGTTTTTTAGCTATTTGTTTTGTTTTTTGTAGGTTTATGATTTCTTGTTGGTTTTTTTTTACTTTTACCGTGCTTTGGGATTGGTCGGCTAATTTAGTTCGGATATTGGTTTCGTTTACTTCCTATTGGTATATAATATACTATACCTAGGTATTTTAAATGTGATAAAAGTTTGTAGAAAATAACAGTATTTATAGAATAATATGATTTATGTTTTTTTTTATTAAAAAAAAAGCATAATATATACGTCGAATTAAGAAACCTCCTCCTTTTTTTGAAGTCAGTTAAAAACCGCCCAAGTGCGAGTCGAACTGTCAAAATATTGCAAAAAGAAATAGGTTGTTGAATGGGTGCCCCACTCACTGTTATTTTATTCTATTTTAATTAATATTTGTTGTTATTGCGGGAACAGAAATACATCATTTATGAAAATTTCAACTGTCTAGCTAACACGGATCATGACATAGAGCCTGGTGACAGACAGACTTATTAACGGAGTCCCATTTTATCCTTTGGATACGGAATCCTAAAAATACAGTCGAAATAATAACCTTTTTTTTAAGCCGGTTAGAAATGGTTTAAATAAACGATAGGTCACATATCATTTCAAGACAGGTGTTCAGTGCCTGTAGGGTTCCTTTGTTAATATTTTTATAAGTAAGGCTAATTAAGCTCTGAAAGTGAACAGTTTTTTTTTCTAAATGACTTAAAGCAGCTGAGTCCATGAAGGATCATGTCCTGTGTACCTCAAGTGTTACGTGATTGTAAGCGAAGTCCTGAATTTGATTTTGAGGTAGGGCAATCTGTAATTGGGATTTTCCGTAGGAACAAGATTTATTATAGGCATCGTGTTACTCTGTGCTGTGGCAGATGAATCCAGCCTAACATAGTTGGAAAAAGGCAAGGAAAATAATTGTAGGTCATATTAAAGTTTGTTCCTACAACATTCTTATCCAAGGTTAGTTTTCAAGTTGTTCAACATTTATAACACACAAGACAAGCACCATTATTTGATACAATCATATTCGAAGAACATTTTATGCTCTTGCCATATTCCATCCCAAAGGACTCAACACGAGACAAAAGTAGCACTTCGCTCCCCGGGGAACTAAAATAAAGAGGAAAAATTTAAAAATCACTGTGTTTATGTATTCAAAGCGCAGTCGTCGCAAACATTTTTGTCATATTGGTCGAATAAAAGTGTGTGAAGAATTCAAATCACGTGTGCGATAAGGGCCACCGCTTCCCTGGCTTACACTGACTTTAAAGTATATTGTAGTCACTTGCGCCAGTTATCCTTGGTGCACGGGTGCCGTAACTTTAGTATTCAACTCGTGCTTTCAAACTTTGCGAAGCACGTCTTAGCTCCAGAGGTTATTTGCATCTCACCTTTACATTCCTCTGCCATTAGGTGTCATATTGTTATATTACACCTGTACTACGTAAATCTGGGATACACTCGAAATGTTGGCGACTCCTGAATGTGAATGTGAAGTCGTTCGTGACGTTTCATGCCGATCTTAGATTTTTTATGAAGCCTATTTAGGGAACAGACCTTCGCTCGGTTAGAAAAAAAAACAGTTTTGCTGTATTCCTGTTTGAAGAGTTCCCATGTCCCATTGTCCCTGGGATGCCACTTCAAGGCTTTTGAGTTAAATTCTAGGTGTCTGCAGGAGTGTTAACCACTTATCTTCATGTGAAAAACTTAGCTAATTTTAAGTATTCTTGGCACACTAATTAGAATTATATTCTACTAGGTTCTGCCCGCGGCTTCGCTCGCGTTAGAAAGAGACAAAAAGTAACCTATGCTACTTTCCATCCCTTCAACTATCTCCACTTAAAAAATCACGTCAATTCGTCACTCCGTTTTGCCGTGAAAGAAAGACAAACAGACAGACTGACTGACAGACAGACAGACACACTTTCCCATTTATAATATTAGTATGGATAAGAATGTGGCCCCGGCCCCATCGTTCGATAAAAAAAAAAGAAAAAAAAATGACGTGTAAAAGTGTAATTTATTACCTATTTACAAAAATAAATCATTTATTCATTTATTTATGTGTGACCGATACTTACATTATCATGATATGATAAAAAAAATGTCTATTTAGTCATTATTTTTACCCAACTCTTAAGTATTTGATAGTATTTGTTTCGGTATAGTCTTCAGTTACGTCTCATTTCCTTGTTTGCATGTGTTAACAAAAACAAAAAGGTGACAACAGTAAATCAAAACAAATGAAAACAATCAATCGAATTCGCCATATATCGTCATAAAACATTTGAATTTCCAATCAAACAAGTTTTCAAACGTGATGATAAAATCAAACACGGATGCAATACACTTTCCAGCTTTATTTTATTTTATTTCATATCCTTTATGACTGTCACATTCGATAATGGAACAAAAAACTAGATTCTTTTTTGTTTTTCCACTCAATTAGTAGAATTGTTTCGAACAACAGTAGATACTATTATTTGCTGATGTTCATTCATTTGTTTAAATTCCTAGATTCCGTACGTACGAGTATTAGCTTTGTGTTTATATTGATGTGAAATGTTATCGGTTTTTTATTTTAGAACTTACCTACATTTTCAATACATTAAGTATTGAAAATTGAATGTTGATTTAGTTGCACTGAATGTTTTTCGGAAAAAAATGGTGCTAGCTAAATTTTCTACTTTTTTAGTATTTCAGCTACTTGGTTTGTTTCAATCGGTTTTGATCTGTATTAGAAATCCACGATTGGCATTAAAAAATGTTGTGTAAAATGGCTCGTTGGAAACTGGTTTTTTGTATTAGGGATCAAAATTTTACAAAAACATATATGGTCTTAGTGTATCAGTAATTTCCCTTACTGTCGCGCTGAAAAAAAAATCACATAGTCTAGTTAGGAAAGTATTGAGTGCCAAATATCATAATATTTCCTCCAAAATCTTTTTCAAACTCATAAAATTTCCAGAAATACGTTTAAAACAACCGTCGTTAAGAAATGTTAAAGCCTTTAAAGAAAAACATTTACCAAGGAAAACCTTTTTTATTCCAAACTAAAATAAACACCGCACACGTCGTAACTCAACAAAAACTTAACTCTAAGGATAGGAAAGTCGCATTTCACGAACGATTTCTTCTCTCCGCAATAACGCCAAGTCACACTGCAGAGGTGGCCATTCGAAAACTAATAAATTTCACTGGGGACTGTGAATTTATTTGATAAACGGCCGAGATAAAGATGCGGTGGCACCTCAACACTTCCTTGGTCAGCAACCGCTGGTGTGCAGCCGGCCTTACCGAAATCGGACCCGAATGTGTAACGTATGCTTGTATTTTTTCTATACAAATGATGTATCGGTTTGTAATATCAAATCGTTGCTTTTTATGATTGCATGCGAAAATTTACACAATACGTATGCCAAATTAATAATTTTAAAAAAAGTTTGTCTGTTTGATCTGTTGGTTATAAGTTATCTTTAAGAAAATAAGATAGCTGATTTTATAAAAAGTTACTTAGGAACTTGCTCTTTCAAAACACCTTAAGGTTAGGGTACGCAAAATAAAGATTTCTAAAGACCTAAAATAACGCGGATGAAACCGCGGGGGATAGCTAGTAAGTAATATAACCCTTCACAAATGGTATCTCCTGTAGTGTTGGTATATTTACATACAGGCTCATATACACAAACAAAGGTTTAATCTCTTGCATATGTTTCTATGCAATAACAGACATGCAAATTCGGGGTCTATGTTGTTGCATAGTATCTATTTTAAGCCTTCGAACACACGTGATTCGAGACACAATAGAATGACAATGGCAGCGCGACAGCTGGCTGTCGCTTGGTCGTCGAAAGGTTAAAGAATAGTTGTTAAAATGAAAGTATGGAAGCACATTTTTGGACAAACATAGCTGAAGGCTTATGTAGGAGCAATAATAAAAACAACATTAACCTATCAGAATCCCTTCTAGTACAGAGAAAGCACGGGCATTGTTCAAAAGACTTGCTCAAGACATATTGCCGATTTCGGATTTCTATTAAAATAGGTGCGTCTAAAATTCCTCTTTGTCTTTTCCTTCTCAAATGTTAGTGATGTCCAAGACAAACTTACAAAGTTACTTGCAACATTTTTATGAATATCCATCTATTATAATAGCTTAGTGCATTGCTTTTTCAAATAGCTTTTTCAAGGAAGTTTAAACTGAACGAAACTGAAGAGTTTAAATTTATTTTAATTAAACTTGAAGTATAATTACTACTAACTCAGTAAAATTTCTATAATAATATTATGAAACCGTTTGTGTAAAACAAAAGGGCATTAACTTTATTACGGCATTTTTCTTAGAAAAGGCTTTATAACATCTGTAGTAATATAATAATACTTTGGCGGGTTTTCTTTGTTTATTCGTATTCTATTTGGAACTTCTACTAAGATCTTAATGATTGTTGTTATAAGAAATATATATTATTAGAGGAAATTTTTTGTCAAGAATGGCAACACCCGCAACACTATAAAAAGAGGGTGCCTAGTGACACTCGTCCATTTGCTCATCGGTCGTCGTAGAGTGCGGAAGCTCTGTTCGAATTATTAGAAATCGTCGTTATTTTAAATTGTCATTTTATTTTTATTAAAAATTATAATTGGTTTGGCCGGTGGCCGATTAAATCTTTTAAAAAAATCCTTCTGTGTTTCTATTTGTAACAATATTATTATGTTTGAGCGAGAGATTGATTCATATTCATATTCATTTATTAAAACCTAAAAACTCTTTGCTAAGACTGGATATGGAAACCAAAACTATTCTTAACTGTCAATATCATCTTCTCCTAAGACTTTTAACAATTAGTTGAGGTCGGCTTACAGCCTAACTGAATTGAGTAGGAAACCAGTGCCTTTGAAGCGACTGCCTAATAAACCTCAACTAGCTACATACTGGGCGACACGATACCCCTCAGTGAGATCCGACTTTCTGATGCCCGTAACGACTGTCAAAGCACTACGAACCGGGACCAGCGGCTTTACGTGCTTTTTTAGGCACCCGTGCTTTGTCAGTGATCTCCAAGGCAAACTTTAGAAAGTACAATTATGAATTGAACAAATTACAGGAGTACTTCCTGCCGGGGATGCGGAATGTTTATAATAGTTTCCGTGACCCCGGAACTTAAAAGGCAACCGAAGGAACATGAGTGGGTTTTAGTCAGTAAAAGTCTGACACCCAGGATGGAAGCAGTAATTTGATGATTTCCTACTGCCCAAAAAAAAAACAGTAGTACTTGCCCGGGTTTCCAGCACCGTGTCGCCTAGTTACTGGGTTGTGGAGATCTGACAGGCAGTCGCTTAGCGTAAAACACTAGTATCCAGATGAATCTTGGTCTACTTCCTGGCAAGTCGTATAGTGGGAAAAAGCTATGGAGACGATGACTTGCCAGGATTTTAACCCGCAACCTTATATATAAGAGCTGACCATCACGACAGACTATCCTAGCAGAGAATAATATATATATGTACGTTATACATATTTTAGGTTGTGTAGAACCTAAAATATGTATAATGTACATATATATAAAAGTAAGTATTCTAAATTCAAAGTGAAAATGTTTCTAAATAATAGAACGACTAATGAGTTAAGAGAAGTTAATTCTAAACGGGAGTAGATAATGTACTTCTGTTACACGTGGATGCCGTAAAAAGCCTCAGGCTGACAAATTACGCTTTCATTCTGGTAAAGCTTACCTAGTAACAGAAGCTTTTAAAACGATCCAATTAAGGGCTTAGTTCTTGCGGTGGAACATTCCAGATTCAACTCTACGCTATTTTAACATGGATAAAATACATGGATGATATTGTGTTGCACTCTATCATGTTTAACCTTTCAATGACCAAGCGACAGCCGGCTGTCGGACTGCTATGGTCTTTCGATTGTGTCTCGAATCACGTGTGTTTGTAGGTTTGAAATAAAATCCATAATAATATTATAAATGCGAAAGTAGCTCTGTTTGTTTGTCTGTCTCATCTTTACACCTAAATCACTGAACGATTTAAATGACATTTGCTACAGATATGGTCTGGGAACCGAGAAAGGATACAGGATAGTTTTCATCCCGGAAATCCCCCGGGAACGGGAACTATTATACAATATTAGGACGAAGTCGCGGGCAAAAGCTAGTATCATCATAATATTAAATTCTCAATGTTGTCGCCGTTTAGAGCAATAAACCTCAAAAGGCGAAACGAAAATAAAAGGTTAAGAAGAAAAATCCTCATATACTGACATTGGTCGCATCCGTCGATCAAGCCCACCACCGGTCGCGTATACTTAGAAAAATCGCACACTTCAGTCAGCTTCGCTGTGCAGTGTCCCATAGAACACTGTGTATCTGTATATTCGTACGCTGGACATAGTTACGCTACCGACGTTAGCGTAGAAGAAAATAGCCAAATCCTGCCAACTGCGGGTGGTGTGGCGTGGCAAATTCAGCAGTAATTTGAACAGCTCTAGGGTCTTATCTCCTTATTAAATTGCGGGTTAATATAATCCTCATTTTTTTATTAATATGTTAGATATGGAACAATATTTAGAAGAACGGTACCTTGCGCTATGATTATTTTTATCAATATTTATATTGAAAACTTTATCTCATCCTGAAAGCAGTTTTATACTTATTTCACTATAGGGTGCTTCGGGAGCCAAGCGCATCAAAAATACATTATCTGTCGTAAAAATAATGTTATACCCACTTACAAGAATAAGAAAACTTTCTTATCGTGTTATGTTATCGGCGGATATAAAAACTGTTACTTAGGAAACTTGGTTTATATTGCTTTATAGTTTGCAGGAAAAAAGAAGAATTTCCTTCGAGACGGATTCGATGTCGGCAAAAAATTATTTCTGTCAAAATTTCTACAAACTGTTGCTCAAAATAGAATGTATCTTTAACAGAGAAGGGTTTATTAAAAATAATTTAAACATCAAAGCAATAAAATGTTTTTTTTTTTAATATTTCATACAAACAAGGCTGATATTTCACACAAATTGAAACAATGCTTAATTAAGTGATTTTAAACAAACATACAGACAGTGGAGAATGACTAGTGCAGCTCCTTACACATGGCTTTGCGGGATGTATGCAGAATTTTTATCTTATCTTAAAAAAGTCACAATAATCAAAAGATTTAAATCCTACATAATATACTAAAAACCGAGTAATTCATGAAACTACATACAACTACTCACAAATCATACATCCCACAGCATTCGCATTCACATTCACCTAGAAAACTACATTTTCAAGCAATATCACGGTAAATTGTGAATCTATATTCGCACATCAAATGCTTGCTTTCATACGGGAAGGATGATCTGTGGAACTCCAACAGGCCACATAAAGAATACACACTCTGCAATATGATCGCGTTTACACCAACCCCGAGAGTATGTACTTTAGGTAAGTACATAGGGTTGTGTATCTTACTTACTTACATTGCACTCTCATGTTTTCTGTATATGAAAATGCAGGTGACTTGCGTATACACAAACTAGTATATGCGTTTATGTCTGTTTTTATGCAATGCATAGGGTTATTTACTTACATTATACTCTTGTTTTCTGTATACGAAAATGCATACGTTTCCTTAGATATAAGCTGGTTGATGCATTTAGATTTATTATAATGCATGGGATGCAAGAACACATTACATTACTAGTCATGGTCTCAAGGACATTCTACAGAACTCCTCAATGACAGTAATTAAATCTACAGTAAAAAGAGTATCGTGCGTAAGATGAAACACATTTGCTGGTTAAGTCTTAACCAGCAAATGTGTTTCATCTTCCAATTCTCGACGGACCTGTTGGTCTAGTGGTTAGTGCCCCTGACTGCTAAGCCGGAGGTCGTGGGTTCGATTCCCACCCAGGACAAACTTTGTGTGATGAGCATGAATGTTTGTTCTGTGTCTGGGTGTGATTTATGTATAATATGTATGTATTTATAAATTATATAAGTATGTTTATCAGTTGTCTGGTTGCCATAGTACAAGCTCTGCTTAGTTTGGGATCAGATGGCCGTGTGTGAGTTGTCGCAGGATATTATTTATTATTTATATATTCTGTTTACCAGTAATGATCTTAACCGTTGAGATCATTATTGGTAAACAGAAATTTCTAATATAAAAATATTTCTAATGTTTAAAAAAAATAGGTAATAATTACATTTAAAAGAGAAGAATAGTTAATAATTACATTTAAAATAGAAAAATAATTAATAACTACATTTCAGCTGTCGTTCTTATGACCATGAAATAAAGGATCAGATTTCGATTCTTCGTAGTTTTGCTTCTATTCCTCACAAATATAGCTAAAATATGCAGGTTTTCCATTTCGATTGTCAGTTTCAGAAATCAGAGCGTTTAAACTTGGTTTTTGTAGGGAACTAGTATACGAAAACTTAAAAAAAACTTTCAGCTCTTACATTAGTATTGGTACTATGATTGTGTTTGCAACAACAATTCTGAGCGTCAATTTATTTGTAATCTTAATGATTGTGTTTAGAACCGAAAATACGCAATGATTAAAGTTACTTCCACAACCCATTCCATTATGTAAACAAAACATTCATACCTTTATTATTATACTAGCTTTTGCCCGCGGCTTCGCCCGCGTGGATGTCGTACTTCTATCCACTATTTTAACCTTTTTTTTGAAAGTGAAAAATCATCAAATGACTTCTCCCGTCCTGGACGGGGCAGGAGGGCGTGTCAGACTTTTACTGACTAAATCCCACCCTTCGATTGCCCTTTATGTTCCGGGGTCATGGTAACTATTATAAATATTCCGCAACACTATTTTAACCCTGTAGGGGTTGAATTGATAAAAAAACCTTAGTGGCTTATGCTTACTCTTCACAGGAAATAACCCCTCCAAGTTTCATGCCTCTAGTTAGTTATTGTTAAATATCAACAAAGCGTTGATATCAGTCTGTGAGTATACTATTATATGTACATCAAACGACTTTTCCCATCCTGGGCGGGGCGGAAGGGAGTGTCAGACTGATGGCCCTTTATGTTCTGGGGCAGAAAAGGAATTAATACGCAACCAATGCAATGCATTGGCCCTAGAGGGCCCCGTCACGTGCTGACAGCTCTTTAAGGTGCGAGTGGAACAAACGTGCCGTCGCGTCGACACGAACCTAGTCCTTATTTGGGCGGCGAGCTACGCATCGCTCGCCGTCCGCAGTCCCGCGCCTACGGTGGCCGGTAGTCGTCTTGCGACTCTATACGCCTGGGTTACTGTCCGAGGCGTGAGGCGTGACGGTGTCACACGCGCGCCGCGGCCTCCTCCTCCAGCATGACTGCTTGGCAGAAGGAGGCGACAGCTTCCCATTCAGTCACCCCCACCGATATCCTCTGCAAGAACACGGCGGTGGCCCACCCGAGTGGGGCATATCACCACCGTATGCTCCACCGTGTCCTCTAGGCAACACTTGCTGCAGTGGTGACACCCGGCGTCGCTTACGCCCGAATCCGACACAGGAACCTTCCGAAATGTCCGGTCTGGTAAGGATCTGTTTTCGGCGATACGTAAGAGCGCTGTGGCGCCTCGCCAGCCACTCCTCAAAGAGACGTGCCGACCACTGGATTGCGGCAGTCGCAGTCTCCATTCCGCCATAAGATCCTGCTGGAGCTGAGGTGCATCACGCTGCAATTAACCGCGGCAGCGAAGTTATTTTTGGTTACTGATCGGCTCCCGTGGCTCATGGTGCAATGTTCTGTAGCACAATATTATGTGTTATTCTGATATATAAGCAACGAATATCTTGCAAATCCATCGGCCAGCCTTGCTACTTACTGCTCGTATGTATCATCATTATATTGCTGCGGAGCCATTTTAAAACTCTGTGATAATTCTAATTATATTTATTGTAATTAAATTAAGTAAACGGCAATTTTGCACAAAATTTAAAACTTGTATTGCATAACGTATTTATATGGATTTACTATATTCATGAAAACCCCCTGACAAATCATGCATTATTTTAAGACTAATTTCATTGCCATAAAAATGGTTATAGTGAGGGAATTATTGATATTAGACATATGCTTTCGCGGATTTTTTTTAGAACGTTTTAAGAAACAATTCTGTAGTACATATTTTTTTTGTGTATCTATAAAGAAATAAAAAAAAACAATTTCCCCCCTTTTTCTCCCCCATGGGGGAAATTTCCAAAAATCCTCTAGCAGTGCTCTGTTGCATCACTGGTGGAACCTACATGCAAAGTTCTAAGTGAATCCATAAAGAAGAAAAAAAAAACAGTTTCCCCGCTTTTCTCCCCCATCGGGGGGAATTTTCAAAAATCCTCTCGCAGGGCTCAGTCGCTTCACTGGTGGAACCTATATGCAAAGTTTTAAGTGAATCCATTGGGAAATAAAAAAAATCAGTTTATCCCCCTTTTCTCCCCTTTGGGGGGGAATTTCCAAAAATCCTCTCTTAGTACGCGCCTACACCCCCCAACAAACACACATGCCAAATATCAGCTCTCTACAACCAGTAGTTTCGGCTGTGCGTTGTCTGTCAGTCACTCAGTAACGGAAGCGTTTTATATATACAGATGTCAAAACAACACTCTTTGATTTCCCCAACAATCCTTATAATAAGCACTCAGCAATGCTTGACTGGTAATAGAACTGTCTCTTTGAAACGACCATGTACAGCAAACTGCATTGTATTAGCTGCGATTGAACACATTTGTCCAATTTAATGGATCCACCGACACTCTGATTGCGACTAATATTCAACGTTCAGGTGCAATTGTAACACCTAGTTCAAATCTATAATTACTTGTGTGCTGAAATAGTGGAAATGTACATTTTTGTTATGAAAATTTAACGCTTTTTTCAGGTGGTTGAACAAAATTGAAACTAAAATAGACTTGATTTATTTAATCACTCTTTTCTTATGTGTATTTAAAATTGTTATCAAATTATACTCAAGTAGCGGTTTTCTCCGCCTTTGCCCGTGTATTATCGAACTATATTGATTCATTCCCTTGTTATACTACCTTAGATATATAATTATTTATGTCGCTTATTTACTCCCTTAGAGATTAAATTAGAAATCACTTCTAAGTGAGTCTCAATAACACAAAAACACAGGTCTGTGTTTTGTATAATGAGTATTACCTTCAGTAGCTTTAGATGTGCGTTGATTTCCATCAAATACAGATTTTCTATTCACTTGACAATTAGACACGAACTTCACGAACGTCTTCTCCACTAATAATATCAACGACCTATGTATACACGGCATCAAATTAGTAATCAAAATACTCATTTGAAGCGTTAGAAAGTGTTTAAATTTTTAAGTCTCTAAAAGTATTTTAAGCAAGCATTTTATTTCTAAAATGCGCAACGTAAATGTTGAACTATTTTCTGATTTAGCTTTGCATTTAAATTGTACAAAAATATTGTTTTTTATTTCAACCCGCGTGTCTGCTCCTGGTATGCGTCGCGAAATATTTCTACTGCTCCGTAAAAACTAGCGGCGAATGCCAAAATTATATCTCTGAACATTTTAATTTAACGCTTATTGCAGGGCAAAAAATTAAGGAGACTAAATTCATTTACTAAACTTTTTTGACAACCATTATCTCTGCATGTTTTTCTTTAAAGGTGATCGGCATGCTTGTATGGGAGTTTCGTACACCTAATAAAATATCGTGTTTTGAGATATTTTTTGTTTTAATAGGTAGTCAATACGATAGGAAAGTCCTTATAAAATTCTTAGATTTTTAGAAGTTGGTACCTAAAAGTTATAACCAGTTTTATTTTTGAGGTTAAGTCCCTATAGATATTATTACGTGTAAGGACATAAACATTGTTTTGGTGAAAAAGGATATGTTGTAGATAGCTGGTGCTATTTTTGTAGTGTTATACTTATCCTTACGTTGGCAAATTGACATGAGAATTGTATCTATTCATTATGGTGCTTTAGGCGAGTCCTACGTCCAGCAGCGGTCTGCAATAGTTTGATGAATGATGAAAAGCTGATGGAGTTTTGAGTGTGGGTAATAAAACAACTTTGTTTTTGTAGGAACATACATTTATTTTATTGTTCTTATAGTTATTTAATCTATTCTTAATATTACTTCATCCAAAATAGTATTTAAAAAAAAATTGCCCAACACTAGGAATTTGTCCTGTATCGTGGGTGCTTTTACACCTTTATAAGCTAATTACGTTTATAAGCTAATTACTATAAGTATAATTATTGTTTCATAATATACCTGCTGGTGCTCCAACAAACGAGCAGTATTATCAGGATTCCACTCTTGTTCTGATGTTGGCGAGGATAGACTCTGACCACATACAGCACACATCAAATCAGAATGATCACCCTCCAGATGATCAGGTACAACGGGTTGAATATCTTCATTTGGTGAAATAACCCTAGTTCTCCTAGCTCTTAGCCAACACGGCACACAAGCTTCATCTTCAGAACGAAGCTAAAACAAAAAATATAAATAAAGAAAAACTTACATTTCAAAATACATGGTATTACTGAAAAAATATTTATATTGACTATTTGAAATATGATGATTTGAAATATTTATATATACTTTTATTTATTGTTGTATTTAATTTTGTATTATGTATATTATGTATTTAATATTACAATTATATATTAGTTAAAAGTAAATAATTATGTTTTATTCGTGCACATAAGCACATCCCCCATTGCAAATCTCTCTATAGCATTTTGGTTTGCTGGTAGAAAACTCATTTCTGGGTTAAGCAAAACTAAAGTAAAAACTTATGTACAATGGCGTGCCCATTGTACATAAGTTTTTATTTTAGTTTTGCTTTAAGGATGTTTGCACTTTATTTTTTATGTGCAATAAAGAATATGAAAGAATTGACTTATTTCTTAGTTTAAATCAAATCAAGATACCCAATTGTTATAAGTTATAATAGGTACATCATGTGGTTATACATCTCGTGGTCGGATCCAAGTAGCAACTGTGTTAGCCATTCTTTGTTCTTCTTCATTTGCACCGTCAATCAAAATCCTGCGTCGACTGATTCTTAGTATGGATCGTCCGCATACAACACAACACTTTGATGGCCTATGCGTCTCCTCGGCATATTATCAGAAGAACGTGGGTGAGAAGCGAGCTGCCAACATGCATGGCAAACATGGTCAGCAGGTGTTATCTGGAAATAATGAAGTGACTTTGAGTATGGTTCAACATTGCATGACTATGACAGTCATACTAACAGAGAAACAATTATTATAACAGTGGTATGCAAACCAAGTTAGGCAACCAAGTGTTAAGTAATGTAAACTATACATGTCAAAGATCACTGATGTGTTTGTTAATGTACAAACACAAAAGTGATCGTTTACAGGACAAATTGTAAACATTGTTACAACCACAACAGTGTTTTTTTTTTCAAATAATGTTTAGATTACTTTTAGTTACATACATTTTATTATAATATGTAATCGCGTAGTTTAAATGGTAAGCCTACTTTTCAACACGTAAAAGTTATCACTTCGTAACTAGCCCACTCGTAAAAAATGTTATTTGGAAACTACTTACATCTCTAGGATATGTCCACAGCCGAATAGTATTGACGATATCTTCACTCTCATCAGATAAAGCGTGCCTTCTTATTCGCGACAAGCGAACGTTGCAATTGATGCATTGTAAACTCGTCATTTTGAAGCACGTACACACACAGCACAATTAATAAATCGTCCTTTCGCGAAAGTACTATCAACAGATAGAGTACGTAGGAGCAGCGGCTCGACTCAACGTAAAAATGACCAGATAATTTGCTAAATTGCTCAGATGCAGTTACAAACCACATTCAAAACAACAACAATGAAAGAACTGGAGACATATTTATAGATAGATTTCCGTAACCTGTCAATAAAATAATTGCCAACACAAAAAAAAACACTGATGGTAAATAGGTTCCCTTCATTAAATAGTTAATTATTAAGATTGTATGCAATAATAATTCATTTTAAGGTATAATGTGTAATTGGTTAATTTCATTTTTACTATTATTTCTTTTTTTAAATAATTATTTATCATTTCGAGCGTCGTGATATTTTACAAATGGCAATTTCTAAAAACAGAACTACGTTTAGTCGCGTTTAGTTTATTATTATATTACGTTTAATTACTTGAATCTTTTAATTGGTATAATTAATTAATTCGGACTTCTAAAAATACTAATGTTTCATGAAAATGAATGGTTTAGTTGCCTTAATAAGTGGTAAAAATTCTATCACAAAACAACAAAAAAAGTATGTTGTACTAATCTTGCCGATTGCCTTTATTTATTAACACGTTCGTTAAAGTTTAAATTCATGGCATTTATAATACTTATGCATTTATAAATACAGGCACTCATGTATTATCAAAGAGTCCGTCGTTCAGTATGTAAAATCTAGTCTCTATGGAAAAGAAAAACCAAAATCGTCTTTTTAATCTAGTTTCTAAAAATCTTAGTATCTTTTCAGCTCAGCTTTATTCAGCTTATCTCTAGAAAAGTAGCGATAGCGCCAGTACATCAGCAAGATGCGTAGCATCAGCTATTTAACACCGAAATATCTACGCACGCGCCACTATCAGCGAGCATAATGCCCCTAATGCTTATACAGTGCTGATAAATTTAGAAATTACTGATTTTAGGGTCTCAAAATTAACAAATGAATGTTCACCTATTTACAAATACAATTTTCAACATTTAGGTTGCATCGTACTTACCAGCTGAAGCAGTCCTATAATAGGCACGTGCTTATAGGCTAAACCACAAAACTGCGAATCGGCACGATGCAAATTTACGATGCGGGGAGCATTGACGTAAATTGCAAGCCGACTTCTACGTTGCGTCATGTCATTGCAGTTTTATGTTTTCATATAAAACGGGCACACTGTGAAATAAGAATATTAAAGTCACCTTCATCTTCCTAACCTTTTTTCCAACTATGTTTATGGTCCGCTTTTAACCTAACTGAATTCAGCTGAATGTTTTAACATAAAAATTTAACTAGCGTTTTACTTGGAGCAAATTCCTATCAGATCTCCACAACCCAGTTACAACTAGGTAGGGCCCTTGATTCCGCCAGATGGACGGATAACCTTGTTAAGGTTGCAAGAAACCTTTGGATGCAGGCGACACAGAACCGCATTCAGTTGGGTGAGGCCTATGTCCAGCAGTGGATGCTAATAGGCTATGATGATGAGGGTTCTTGATTAGACTTAATGTCAGATTTTCTTCTACCTTACTACGACTACACTACTCGCCCAATTCTGCTCGCTCACTCAAAGTCCCGTTAAAGCTTTCACCTTTTCATTCCAACTGCATGTAACATATAACCAGCGACATTTGCATGATAACGTTTTGCATCCCATATTCAAGACATCAACCGAGGAAGATAAACCACGAACATGTACGAAATGCATCTACTACAATTTACAGCAAACACTCACTGCAAAGTTTTAGAGATTCAAATGGAACGCCGCGGTGTGTCACAGTGTTGTCGTAAACAGTAAAACAAATAGAATATGATATCATGACCGTATATATTCTCTGAACAGTTCATTTGTGTTTTTGTAGTTAGGTTAATTGAAAAACTTTTGCGATAAAGTTTTACCCTGTTGCAATTAACTAGCTAAAACTAGGGTAATACAATAGCGTCACCAGCTTTTTGGATATGTAGTTGAGCTTAGTTTTGCGACACACGTCACTTTCTCAAAATAAACTAATACCCTAATTTAAATAGTTATCCAGCAGTGCCAGTTTAATACATGTAAATATTAGAACAAATTGAAAATTTAACAGCAGACTTACGAATAAACGTGATTAATTCAGATTTATTTGTTTACCATAAATGTAGGTATGGGTTAGATAGTAGTTAGTTGAGAGTTCCACAATAATCTACCTTCCGGTAAATAAAATCATAAAGTTTAATGGATACAATATATTTAATCATGTCATTCTAATTAAATCCAATACATTTTTATATCCAATTGCAATTTTTTTGAAGTGAAAACTTCTTTAGCGGCGTTGAGCACTTTTTCTGTAATGGGTATAAAATCTTAAACTCGCGTCAGGACACGTGACCTGATCGAAAAAGCGTAGGACGGATGGATAGTAGACAGCTATAATCAAGTTTTCACTTCTGCCGGCACTCCCGGAGTGCAACCCGTCTTTTTTTTCATTCATTCATTTTACGAATAAATTTTATTACAATGTTAGGAAATGATTGTTTTGATATTTATATTTACTCTGTGATCGCTGACATTATTATGTGTAAGCAAACTACCAAAAATTACAATTCCATTACTGTTTTGTTCCATTCAACATTTGTATTACGTATGCTGGCTGTGATGAAGTTTAATAATAAAAATAACTACCAAGAGCGTATCGGGCCACGCTCAGTGTAGGGTTCCGTAGTTTTCTGTCCGTCACAATAAGTGTTCCCAGTTATGAGTTTAAAAAAGGCTATTTGTTACGTTCACATACTAAGTACGCAGAAATTATATTGTACAACTTTTTGTCTTTTTTGTACAAAAACTGTTCTTTCCATCAACTTCAAAATTATTTTCCTAAAAAAATATGAAAAAAATCTGAAAAGTAGAACTTTATAAGGATAAAGTTCTACTTTTCAGATTTTTTTGATATTTTTTAAACTTATGGTTAAAAAGTTTGGGGGACACTCATTGTTATTTATTGCAAATATTTCCGAAATTATTGGACATTACTAAAAAATGACTGTAGTAAACCCCTATTCATTTTTAAATACCTATCCAACAATATATCACACGTTATGGTTGAAATAAAAACAAAAATACTTCCCACTTTACATAATAGCGGGGCTACCCTAATAAAACATTTTTTTTTTCATTTTTATTTCACCACTTTGTTGGCGAGATTGATATTCTTAAGGGTACCATATTTCAACTTTCTAGTGCTAACGGTCACAGAGATTAAGCAAGGACGGACAGGCGGACAGGCAGACATGGTGAAACTGTAAGGGTTCCTAGTTGACCACGGAATCCTAAAAAAAAACTTGTACAAGTAAGCCACGTGACGGAAATGTATTTTTACATTTGCCTATGCCATCTTACCGTCCAAGATGTGCAATAAACGGCCTTTTGACGAGATTTGTCTACTGTTTTATTATTATACTATGGTCTCGTCGCTAGTGACTTGAATACTAAAATAAATAGGTACGAATCTTAACTGGAATGCTGATTATACTTGATGAGCATGGAGGTTAAGGAAAGTACTCGTTTAAGACAATGAGTGCTTGCCGTCAAAAATACTTTAGACCAAAGCAAAAGCACCTTATCAAAATGTAGTTTGGTTATTCAGATGTTTGTAATAAGCAGCTCAATGTATAAGATTCAACTGGCGCTGAAAATTAGTCAATAGAATTAGTATTTGCAGAGAAATAAAGGAAAGGCCTGGTTGGAAAAATATCGCTAATGATGTCAAATAAATGTAAAAGATAAAATACTTGGAAAAGTGACTACAACAATGCGTTGAGAATTAGTACAAAATTCATATTTAACAAGTATAATATTTAAATTAGTAGAAAGTGATAAAAAAAAACACTAAAATAAATATTAAGAATTCACAGTTTAACAAGCATATACATCATATTACTAAACCAAGCTTAAATCGTTTGAAATAATTACAAGCGTAGGCATACGGATGCAGATTAAAATTTAGAGGCTTAACGGATCAATCTCCGGAATATTAAAACGATGAGATAGAGGCAGGTTAGGGGAAGTTTGTGGTGGCGACAGGTATGAGAAAGCCCTTAGTTATTTTGTTGTTTTGAAAAAATTTACTGTGTACAGAGAAATTATGTCTCATCTATCTTCTATGTACTTCCTGTTTGACTGATTCATTGTTGACATATAAACGCACAGCCCAAACACAATAGGCCCGTATTAATAGACGTCACTCAACTCCGAGACGCTCTCAAGTCTCTTGCTATCCTTGTCATTCTAAAGGGAAAAAATAAGGACAGCAATAAACTTTAGAGCGTCTCTGAATTGAGTGACGTCTATTAATACGGGCCTTAGAGACAGGGAACTTGGATGGTGTGTTCATTATAAAGAGCTGCCACTAAGATCGGGTTTTTGGAAATTCAACCCCCAATGGTGGAAAATAGTAGTTGGAATTACGACATAGACGCGAGCGAAGCTAGTAAAGCATAAAAAACTTAAGTTGGTCTACTCTTCAATCATTAATATTATATTTGTGTAACGTTTATCAAAATATAACAAAGAAACAATTTTCTCGTCGATATATTATAAAAGTATAAAAAATATAAGAGCTCTTGCCTAACTCTGAGTGTCATTTATTCCGTAGTTTATTATACTTATTTCTTTTAATAAAACTAGACCAATATTATTATACTTGTAAGGTCTTTGTTTAGTCATATTATTTTTGGTTTAGAAAACAAGCACGCCTAACTGTTTCTCAAACCAATTAGAATCACTATATTAACCTACTTTAACTTACACACCGTTTGATAAACGTAATAAACTATAGCTTTTGCCCGCGTACATTTTGAAACTTCCTTCCCCTATTTCGTTCCTATAGGGTTGAAATTTCCAATGATTCCTTTCTGTGACGCCGTACCCTTTACGAAGAAAATACCCTTCAAATGTGATGACGGTCCTTTGTATTTCATTTATCAAAATCGGTTTTTTAAATTATTCATTTACACTTGTTATCCAACAACGACACACCTGTTAGTATCTCAATCGCAATTATTTAATTTAATTATCTTGTATATTAACAACACAATATAAATTAATTTCCAAACCTACACACACGTTGAAAAATGATATCTTTATAGACGCCAGCTACACTTTAATCATTATATAAAAGATTCTTCGAGTTAAGCCTCTAAGCCTTGAAAGCGGTATGACGCTTAGTTGTACGAGCTTCGAGCCAACACTGTTATATCATATGTCAGGTACGTGCCGTATTATGAAAGCCATTGTGTGATGGATGATGAGGTAAATTGTCGTTTTAGATTTATATGTTACTGTCAGTCTTGTCGGCGTGTTCATTTTTGTCTACTTAAAATAACAAAGGAATTTGTTGTAGCGCGAGGGATGACATGTAGCCAGTTGTAGTCGGTAAGATAACACTTGACTATATTTGGCAATATTGGCTAAATGGATACGACAACAAATTATAAGACGCATTTTTGAAGTGAAAACTTCTTTAGCGGCGTTGAGCACTTTTTCTGTAATGGGTATAAAATCTTAAACTCGCGTCAGGACACGTGACCTGATCGAAAAAGCGTAGGACGGATGGATAGTAGACAGCTATAATCAAGTTTTCACTTCTGCCGGCACTCCCGGAGTGCAACCCGTCTTTTTTATTTAGCATGTCAGGTAATCAAGGTTAGGAGTTTATTTTATCTGTTCTTTTATTTATTTATAATTAACTTTAATTTGTACTTAATAGTCATCTCGCTGATGTTTTAAGTAATGTTGGGGTGTGATCTTATAAAAATATTCGTGTTTCTCATCAGGCCTTCACAACCCAGTTAGTAGAATGTTACTGCTTAGTTAGCCTGATTGACACACTTTATGGGTTCTGTTCCGTATTCCGTAATATCAAGCCAAGATTTACGATTAACAACAACCAGCGGCTATGCATGAGACGCAGGCGTCTTAACCACTGCTATATAGTTTTCGTTGATTAGTATTAATACTAATGATGTCATTATATTACAAGTAAAAAGTCGTACGAAGTTTGAATGTACGATAATATTCGAACTTCAGAAACGACGCACATTTTCAACACAATTCTATAATGAAATACGTGACGTTGAAAGGTTTACTAGACGGTAAAGTACCAGTGTGCCACTCACAGGACTCTTACATCCTGCCGGCGTTGCAGAATAGTTCTAATAGTTACCGCGGCCCCGGAACGTAAAGGGCAACCGATGGAACAAGGGTGGGTTTTAGTCAATAAAAGTGTGACACTGCCTCCCGCCCCGCCTCATTTGATGATTTCCCATGCATTAAAAATAGGACGCTTATATCCTGTCTTTTATTAGTTGTGGCTATTTTACAAGCTTAGATATGTTTGTGCATCGCGCGACTATTCGCAGACGGTCGGATTACCCAATAACAATGTCATTGTTAGACGATAATGCTACTAAGTAGCATAACAACCAACACAGGAAACTGCTCTTTTTGCGCAGACTTTCATTATGTACGAGCCGTTTTCAGACAAATGAAGTGCGCAATTATATCTTATTTATGGATAAAATAATAAACTGACTGACTGACTGCTATCAATGCACATCCCAAACCGTTGGTCCTAGAGACGTGAAACTTGCAGGATATGTTTTTTTGTAAAGTCATCAAAATAAATTTTTCTTTGGATATTCTAAAGGGGTAAACCAGGGGATGGGTAGCTGGTCTTGCATAAAATAATAACTCTTTTCATGAAATAGTTTAGTTCGAACTATCAACCGAAAGGCTAAAAAGTGTTCTGTTTTATTATCTTTAGAATTGCAACTCAGATTAATAAAAGCCTATTTGCAAAGGTTAACGAATGAAGAATGTTGAATTTAGGCTACATGAACGTAAAAAGTGGTAACTAAAGTCTGAAGGTGCTCCCACACAGCAGTTATATAACGTTATACAACATTGTGTAACACGATAACTTTTTTAATAGCTGTTGTAATTTATAAATGTTATCGTGTAACACAATGTTGTATAACGTTATATAACTGCTGTGTGGGAGCACCTTTCCATTTCTTATTATTTTTTCTACAAAACAAAATTTACAAGCATGAGCAAAAAGAAGAAGTCATTTTGATAACATCTTATTTTCAACGCTCTTCACCCGTAATACTAGTAGCTAAATATTACGTTCATTTAATTAAAAAGGTATACGATAAACACGTTTCCGTGTTCATTGACGAAAATAACATAATTTCCCTTTTTTAAAAAGTGTTTCCTAGAAAGTCCTTATATAGTTCTACTTTTCAGATTTTTTCATATTTTTTAAACTTATGGTTAAAAAGTTAAGGGGACACACATTGTTATTTATTGCGATTATTTCCGAAATTATTGGAAATTATTAAAAAATGATTTTAGTAAACCCCTATTCATTTTTAAATACCTATCCAACAATATATCACACGTTAGGGTTGAAATTAAAAAAAAAAAAAACACTTTACTTAATAGCGGGGCTACCCTAATGAAACATTTTTTTTTTAATTTTTGTTTTACCACTTTGTTGGCGAGATTGATATACATATTGGTACCAAAGGAGACAATTTTTTTTGTTCGGGGAATAGGCCCACCACAAATTGTGGCATTTATTAATGAAATGCACGTTTGTTTATTCCTTATAATCTCTAGATTACAGTGGTAATATTAGCAAAACTCTATCTAACCGGAATACTGTGAAATACGACAATCAAAATATGACTCTCATACTGACCAAAAATCTCACAAGAGCGATATAGGTCTCCTAGGTATTTAATGTTAGAATAGTGCACTGTTCAATAATAATATAGTATAAATCTAAACCTTTTCAAGATTAATTTATTTACTGTTTTCACGATTAATTTATTTACTGTTTTCGTCAATGATATTTATAAGTAAAGTTGTCGCACATTTCGTTGAAGTCATGCTGCACACTTATTACAACAGCTTTGTAGATCATGCACTGTATCTATAGACGCCATTTTCATAAATTCTATTGAATAAAATTACGAAAAGAACACGAGAAGCACTCATCTTAGAAAACTATCGGAAACAATAAGGCTAAGCTTACATTACGCGCAACAACCGCGCGTCGCCGCGCGGTTGGGGCGTTCGCTAGTCGGCGTAATATGTAAGTACGTGCAGCCCGGGTGTGTCAACGTTGCGTGACAACAAACAAGGAGGAGACAATTTGTTTATGGATTTTATACCGAAGGCTGAGTCGTCGCAGAAAAAGACAAAGACAATATTGGGTGCATCCTATTTCAAGTGAAAAATGTTTGTCAAATTAAAAATAATTCTTATTATTTTTATTTTATGTGAATTAAGATTCCTTTTGGCATCTCTTTTTAAACTTCGTCCACATTTTTATTTATGCGTCTGCCCGTCTCAACTCGCGGCAATCGAATGAACATGTACCTACGTAAAACGAATGTAGAATGCGCGGTAATGCCAACGATAATCACTGCTTACTTTGGTCTTGTACCGCGCGGTTAGTGGTACTGCGCGGTTTCGCGCGGTCGTATGAGGTTAGCCTTAAAATGTAGTCTGTCAGTGTCAAACTCATTGAAACTGTACCACAGAGCATCTACAACGGGATGTTAATTAGGTACGTTTCGTTTTACATAATATATTTATTTTCACGTTGAAATAAATGTAAAAACGCTCCTAAACAAGCATTTTCCGTAACAGTTTTTTACTATTATTTCATTATTCCCGTTAGATATCTATATAATATTTGTTGTTTTAATTATAATAAGGTGATCACTTGTTTCATGTGTAAAATAATTAATACACGTTACCGTTTAATAGTGGGCCGAAAAAAAATTGTCTCCTTTCAGCTTTCTAGTGCTAACGGTCACAGAGATTAAGCGAGGACGGACAGGCGGACAGACAGACATGGCGAAACTGTAAGGGTTCCTAGTTGACTACGGAACCCTAAAAAAAATCTACAAGTAAGCCACGTGACGGAAATGTATTTTTACATTTGCCTATGCCATCTAACCGTCCAAGATGTGCAATAAACGGCCTTTTGACGAGATTTGTCTACTGTTTTTTTATTATACTATGGTTTCGTCGCTAGTGACTTGAATACTAAAATAAATAGGTACGAATCTTAACTGGAATGCTGTTTATACTTGATGAGCAAGGAGGTTAAGGAAAGTACTCGTTTAAGACAATGAGTGCTTGCCGTCAAAAATACTTTAGACCAAAGCAAAAGCCACCTTATCAAAACGTTGTTTAGTTTTTCAGTTGTTTGTTATAAGCAGCTAAATGTATAAGATTCATCTGGCGTTTGAAATTAGCCAATAGAATCAGTATTTGCAGAGAAATAAAGGAAAGGCCTGGTTGGAAAAATATCGCTAATGATGTTAAATAAATGTAAAATATAAAATACTTGGATAATAAACTAAAACAATAACTTGAGAATTAGTACAAAATTTATATTTAACAAGTATAATATTTAAATTAGTAGAAAGTTATAAAAAAACACTAAAATAAATATTAAGAATTCACAGTTTAACGAGCACATACATCATATTACTAAACCAAGCTTAAATCGTTTGAAATAATTACAAGCGTAGGCATACGGATGCAGATTAAAATTTAGAGGATTAACGGATCAATCTCCGGAATATTAAAACGATGAAATAGAGGCAGGTTAGGGGAAGTTTGTGGTGGCAACAGGTATGAGAAAGCCCTTAGTTATTTTGTTGTTTTAAAAAAATATACTGTGTACAGAGAAATTTTGTCTCATCTATCTTCTATGTACTTCAAAAGGTATACTGTTTGACTGATTCATTGTTGACATATAAACGCACAGCCCAAACACAATGTCTTACAGGGAACTTGGAGGGTGTGTTCTTTATAAAGAGCTGCCACTAAGATAGGATTTTTGGAAATTCAACCTCCAAAGGTGGAAAATAGTAGTTGAAATTTCGGCATAGACGCGAGCGAAGCTAGTAAAGCATAAAAAACTTAAGTTTGTCTACTCTTCAACCATTAATATTATATTTGTGTAACGTTTATCAAAATATAAAAAAGAAACAATTTTCTCGTCGATATATTATAAGAGTATAAAAATATAAGAGCTCTTGCCTAACTCTGAGTGTCATTATTGCGTAGTTTATTATACTTATTTCTTTTAATAATACTAGACCAATATTATTATAGATGTAAGGTCTTTGTTTAGTTATATTATTTTTGGTTAGAAAACAAGCACGCCTGATTGTTTCTCAAACCAATTAGAATCAGTATATTAACCTACTTTAACTTACACACCGTTTGATAAATGTAATAAACTATAGCTTTTGCCCGCGTACATTTTGAAACTTCCTTCCCCTATTTCGTTCCTATAGGGTTGAAATTTCCAATGATTCCTTTCTGTGACGCCTTACTCTTTACACAGAAAATACCCTTCAAATGTGATGACGATCCTTTGTATTTCTTTTATTCAAAATCGGTTTTTTAAATTATTCATTTACACTTGTTGTACACCAACAACGACACACCTGTATCTCAATCGCAATTATTTAACTTAATTATTTTGTATATTAACAACACAATGGTGCCGATTCTCTTGTGCACAAAAAGAAAAGGACAGAAGATACATTTTAGTTTTATCCTGCCAAATTAGATAGCGCCTGATGAAAATTGACGTATATTTAAACGCCATAAATTGCGTCTAAATTATCTATGGAGTGTCTAAATTTGACAGGACTTAACTCATATTTGATCTTCTGTCCTTTTCTTAATTAAAAGGAAAGAGAAAGATGCACATAACTTAAATTTACTTTTGTCTATGCACAAGAGAATCGGCACCAATATAAATTAATTTCCAAACCTACACACACGTTGAAAAATGATATCTTTATAGACGCCAGCTACACTTTAATCATTACATAAAAGCTTCTTCGAGTTAAGCCTCTAAGCCTTGAAAGCGGTATGACGCTTAGTTGTGCGAGGTTCGAGCCGACACTGTTATATCATATGTCAGGTACGTGCCGTATTATGAAAGCCATTGTGTGATGGATGATGAGGTAAATTGTCGTTTTAGATTTATATGTTACTGTCAGTCTTGTCGGCGTGCTCATTTTTGTCTACTTAAAATTACAAAGGAATTTGTTGTGGCATGAGGGGATGACATGTAGCCAGTTGTAGTCGGTAACACAACACTTGACTATATTTGGCAACATTGGCTAAATGGATACGACAACAAATAATACGACGCATTTTTATTTATCATGTCAGGTAATCAAGGTAGGAGTTTATTTTATCTGTTCTTTTATTTATTTATAATTAACTTTAATTTGTACTTAATAGTCATCTCGCTGATGTTTCAAGTAATGTTGGGGTGTGATCTTATAAAAATATTCGTGTTTCTCATCAGGCCTTCACAACCCAGTTAGTAGAATGTTACTGCTTAGTTAGCCTGATTGACACACTTTATGGGTTCTGTTCCGTATTCCGTAATATCAAGCCAAGATTTACGATTAACAACAACCAGCGGCTATGCATGAGACGCAGGCGTCTTAACCACTGCTATATAGTTTTCGTTGATTAGTATTAATACTAATGATGTCATTATATTACAAGTAAAAAGTCGTACGAAGTTTGAATGTACGATAATATTCGAACTTCAGAAACGACGCACATTTTCAACACAATTCTATAATGAAATACGTGACGTTGAAAGGTTTACTAGACGGTAAAGTACCAGTGTGCCACTCACAGGACTCTTACATCCTGCCGGCGTTGCAGAATAGTTCTAATAGTTACCGCGGCCCCGGAACGTAAAGGGCAACCGATGGAACAAGGGTGGGTTTTAGTCAATAAAAGTGTGACACTGCCTCCCGCCCCGCCTCATTTGATGATTTCCCATGCATTAAAAATAGGACGCTTATATCCTGTCTTTTATTAGTTGTGGCTATTAGACAAGCTTAGATATGTTCGTGCATCGCGCGACTATTCGCAGACGGTCGGATTACCCAATAACAATGTCATTGTTAGACGATAATGCTACTAAGTAGCATAACAATCAACACAGAAAACTGCTCTTTTTGCGCAGACTTTCATATGTACGAGCCGTTTTCAGACAAATGAAGTGCGCAATTATATCTTCTTAATGGATAAAATAATAAACTTGCAGGATATGTTTTTTTGTAAAGTCATGGACGCCATCATGCGCGTGCGGGCCCTCACGACAGGGGATGCGGTGGCACGGGGCAGGGTCGTCTTGGCGGTGTCTCTTGACATCGCCAACGCCTTCAATACCCTGCCTTGGGGGTGCATAGCGGCCGCATTACGGTATCACCGAATGCCGGCCTACCTCTGTCGTGTGGTCGAGGCCTACCTGACGGACAGAGCCGTCATCTACCCCGGTCACGAGGGAGTGTGGAGTCGACGAGGGATGTCGTGCGGTGTTCCACAGGGATCGGTCTTGGGGCCGCTCCTGTGGGACATCGGGTACGACTGGGTGCTGCGCGCCGACCTTCCCGAAGGCGTCAGCGTAGTGTGCTACGCTGACGACACGCTAGTCCTAGCGCAGGGAAGGTCGTTCCAGGCGGCGGCCGACTTAATGTCGAGTGGTGTTGCGACAGTCGTGGACAGGATCCGGCAACTGGGACTTGAGGTGGCCCTGCACAAGTCCGAGGCCATGTGTTTTCATGGCCCTCGGCACCGGCCACCTCCGGGGTCTCAGATAACGGTAGGAGGGGTTCACATCGGTGTCGAGTCGACGATAAAGTACCTGGGACTTGTCCTCGACAACCGATGGAACTTCACGGAGCATTTCCGACGTTTGGGCCCCAAACTGGCGAGGGCTGGAGCTGCCCTCAAACGGCTCCTGCCCAATCTCGGTGGCCCAAACGCCTCCTGCCGGAGGCTCTACGCGGGGATCGTGCGGTCCATGGCCCTCTACGGGGCTCCGGTGTGGGCGCCCAACCTAGCCAAGGCTCCGGCCCGGCTTCTGAGGGCGTCCCAGAGGGTCATGGCGATTCGCATGGTGCGGGGATACCGCACGATCTCCTGCGAGGCGGCATGCCTCCTTGCCGGCACTCCGCCGTGGGATCTGGAGGCAACAGTCCTTGCACACACGTACGAGTGGCGCGTGGAAGTGCAACGCCGGGGCAAAGTCCTGCCGCCGCGGGTTATCGCGGCACGGCTCACGGAGCTCCGGCGAGATCTCAGGGCGGAGTGGAGACAGCGACTGTCGCAACCTAGTGCTGGGCACGCCGTGATAGCGGCGGTAAGACCCCTCTTTGAGGAGTGGCTGGAGAGGCGCCACGGCGCTCTCACGTTTCGCCTGACACAGGTCCTCACCGGACATGGTCAGTTCGGGAGGTTCCTGTGTCGGATTCAGGCGGAAGCGACGCCTGGGTATCACCACTGCAGCAACGGTCGCCTGGAGGACACGGTCGAGCACACGGTGGAGGTGTGCCGCGCATGGGCGGACCATAGACGTGTCCTCGTAGAGGCGATCGGCGGCGGTGACCTCTCGCGCCCAGCGCTGGTTCAGGCCATGCTGCGGGGCGAGACGGAATGGGATGCCGTCGCCTCCTTCTGCGAAGCAGTTATGCTAGTGAAGGAAGCGGCGGCGCGCGAGAGGCAACGACGAGCCTCTCGCCCCGGACAAAGACCCAGGCGAAGACGTCGAGAGTCGCAAGACGACTACCGGCCACCGTAGGCGCGGTTCTGCGGATGGCGAGCGATGGGTAGCTCGCCGCCCGGCTAGGACCAGGACCGCGTAGACGGCGCGTTTTGTTCCACGCGCGCCTCAAAGAGAAGGAGTCAGCACAGGAAGGGGCCCAACAGGGCCAACGCCTGCCGGGGTTGCGGAATGTTATGTTTATAACTGTTACCGTGACCCTGGAACATAAAAGGCAATCGAAGGAACATGAGTGGGTTTTAGTCAGTAAGAGTCTGACACACCCTCCCGCCGCACCCAGGACGGGAGCAGTCATTGGATGATTTCCCACTCACCAAAAAAAAAAAAAAAAATCAAAAGATTTTTTTTTTTGGAAATTCTAAAGTGGTAAATCAGGGGATGGGTAGCTGGTCTTGCATAAAATAATAACTCTTTTCATGAAATAGTTTAGTTCGAACCATCAACCGAAAGGAGTAATAAAGCTAAAAAGTGTTCTGTTTTATTGTCTTTAGAATTGCAACTCAGATTAAAAAAAGCCTATTTGCAAAGGTTAACGAATGAAGAATGTTGAATTTAGGCTACATGAACGTATAAAGTGGTAACTAAAGTCTTACATTTCTTATTAATTCTTCTACAAAACAAAATTTACAAGCATGAGCAAAAAGAAGAAGTAATTTTGATAACATCTTATTTTCAACGCCCTTCACCCGTAATACTAGTAACTAGATATAACGTTCATTTAATTAAAAAGGTATATGATAAACACGTTTCCGTGTTCATTGACGAAAATAACATAATTTTCCCGTCAACGAGAATATTTACTTTCAATCTTCTTCATTAAGGTGGTTTCACTTTCGCTAATGAACGCCTCATATTATATTATCCACGTAACGTGTAAGTAAGTACTTAAAAGTGTTAGTACTATGTACTTGGAATCAACAAATTAATGTTCGGTTCACGACTGTCGACTGGCATCTATTCTTTAAATGAGAAAGAATTTGTGTTTGTATGTCCGCTTTTGACGGCGAAACTACTGATCCGATTTAAATGAAATTTCATACAGAGATAGTCCATAGCTTGAGAAAAGACATAGGATAGTTTTTATCCCAAAAAAATAATACTGGAACGGGCACTATGCGGATAAAACAGCGGAGGTTAGCTAGACTTCTTATAAATTTACAGAGAAAGCAGAGTAATAACCTCGCTCGCTGAAGGCTAATCGGTGATTTTGAACTTACATTGATACCATATCAAAACTATAACCAAAAATCGCTTCTTGATGAGCCTCGACGACATGAAAAGAAATTGCTGTGTGTACTATTTTAATAGTTTCGGCTGTGCGTTGACTAAAAACCTAGTCACGTTATATAAATATAGCTTTGTCGAATGTCGATAGACATCCACCATTGCCTATTTCACCCCTTTAGCAGTCAGTCAGTTTACTATTTTATACATTATGTACATTTATAATTAATTTCACTGCAAAGTAAAGGCATCTCTTCTTCAGATGGCACGAATACTCATTACCACCTCCTTATAAAGGATTGGAGACTCACAAAAGTCCTGGTTTCTTTACAATATTTTTCTTTTCCACGTCAGTGATGTCAAGAAAATCTCAGAGAAAAATCTTATTGGTACTTACTCAATGTATGAGAGGCGAGCAGCTTAACCACGGCCTGGCGACCTGGCTTGACACGACAACAACACATAAATACATATAAAGGCAAGTAAGTAGTTTATAACAGTGAACCATTTATGAGTATTTCAATTTAAGAAACATAAAACATTTCGTCAAAAGGGGTAAAAGCCCTTTATATTAAACGTTTATGACATAAATTACGTCGGATAAAAGGTAACAGTGCATAATATTTGTATGCAATTTCGTTGATAAATGGCAAATATTTATTAAAAGTGACTACGATGGTTGGTATAAAATCGTCAAAATTTTTCAGTACGTAATTTTCATGTATGTACCACGCGTCGGCTTAACAAAATTCACAAGTAGAGAGCGGATGTAAGCCGCCAGAAGGCCTAGCATGAGTGTGTAAGTAATCGTAACATACAATGCGTACAATAATTGTGGGCATGAACTTTAAATACACAGATGGAATTTTTAGAAATCTTGTTTTCCTTTTGCAGCTTAGGAACAATAAACAAGTCATTTGGGCTCAACGTGCTGACATTTGTTTTGTTCACACTGTTAAATACCTTAGTGGGGTCTGCATCGGCGGTCTGTATCGAAAAACTATTCAAAAATAGAAAAATAATCAACATTTAAAGCATTTACCTATTTCACTTAGACATTTTACAGGCACTTATGATTTGTCAAAGCATCAGTCGGTATTGTTTTTACCGTAATGAACAGTATCAGACAGGTTAAATAGAATTAAAACTTTGTCATATTAAAGGTCATAGCACACTTAAACGACTCTGCCCCAACACCGCCCTAAACTAGGACGATTTGCAGTCCACGCGGTGAGAGCTAGAAGGCACCCAGCAGTCCACGCGGCGACAGCTAGCAGACGGCCAGCTATCCACCCGCCGACCGCTACGCACTTCGGAAGCTGACCCCCCCTGGACTAAGCGGCGACAGCGCGCGGACACCGCACCGACCGCTCGTCTACGACGCCGACGTGCGGCCAGCGAGGCGTCAACTACCGAGCAGTCTGACGGCGGTAAGCTCGCTGACAGCGAGCTGTCTGCTAATATATGATGCTAATTTAAAATATATCTTAAGAGCAATATTTAAAGCCCATATTTAAATTATATTATTTTTGCCGGGTGGGGGAACAGAGTCGTGTGTGACCCAGTACCTTCGAACACACGTGATTCCAGAATCAATAGAAAGACAATAGCAGCGCGACCGACTGTCGCTTGGTCATCGAAAGGTTAAATAGGTGATATTAAATGAAGTAAAAATAACAGTTTTCCAATTCAAAAATCGAGTGCAAGTTCAGAACGCTTAAGCAAGGCCTTCAAAGTTTGATTTAGTAATTACTTGTGCGTCGGTAAGTGAGGTACGGTACGTTGGCTTATTAATTTGACACCAGGCTGTTAATATGAGACGGTTCTTCGGATCTCAACAAATCTTTCGAGACAAGTCATTTTGCGGGTAAGCAGAGACGGTAATTAATCGTGTTACATGTTCGGTAGTTGATGTGTGCCACCTAGTGATCGATGGTGCTATATTAGCGTTCTTGTTGTTTCTGTAATATTATAGGAAAAGCGTGAAGCAAGCCTTGTACCCTTTGATACGAATACGAGAACGGAGGGATTGAAAACGTAAGGAAAAGGGGTTAGGAATTGTATTTTTTTTTGGTACCTATTGTTTTTCTAACATCAGAGTACAAGCCGTTTGCATAACTAACAATATATGGATCATCGTTGCCTGGTATAATTGAAATTAAATTAAACTTATTTGTGTGTTATAACACACATAAGCTAAGTGACAATAATAAATTATTGATATACTTTTCTCTCATAGAATTTACTATTTACATTTAGAAACGTCTCTTGAAAACCTTTCAGTTTCAGTTTTTTTTTTTCATTTTACTGAAATATATTATTGGTTCTTCTTGTAAAAAAAAGATATAATTAAATATCTTTCTCTTTCCTCCAACACCAGAAATTATCTAGTACTTTAGAAACAAAAAGAAAGACTGTTAATTTACAGAATTCGCTTTTTACTCAAACCATTAGGGAAAAACCTGACAAAGCCATTAAGACGGAATAGTTAAAGAGTAATTATTATGAAATAGGTACTTTGTAACACACCTGGGGTCAAAAAACTAGTGCTTGAAGGTAAATCTGGGACAATATAGTAACAGTCATGCAAGCTTTGAACCATACTGACTGGTAAACGCCTCGTTTATGATGACATGAACCTTGTTACGACGCGGAATATGACTCGCTAAGTAGTCAATTCAAACATGACGATGTATGTTTGCCTGTGCTTCAATTTTGGGTTATATTTGGACCAAGTATCCAACTTAAAATATCATTTATTTATACGAGTATAATCAGTTACTCTTAGTACAGAACCCAATGCAATAGTGAAGCGTAATAATAACTATAATATGTTTTGTGGCGACTAGAATCAACTATTTTAATGTAATTGACGTTCCAAAGTGCCTTCATGGTCAAATGGAAATAAACGATTTGACTTTTGTGTAATAGAAAGTCTGACGCGTCGTGGTCCATTCAATCAAAACTGATTCTACCTTTTAGAAGGTACAGTCAGCAAAGCAGATAAGTATGCAGGGTGAAACTACTATGATTGACATCCATGGGTTTTTGAGAAAACCTTAATTGTAGACGACGGTCCTGCATACCTATCTTGCTTTGCTGACTGTACATACGACGTCACACACAGACAAACCTGTAACACCACTCTTCTCTCAACCAGAGAAACTTCGAAGGGTCGGGCTAGGTTTACAAGGTACTGTACTGCATTTTTTTTACAGTATTAGGTTAATAATATTTTCCAACAGTTAATAAAAATTATGCGACTACCCGCTGTATTTGCACGAGCTTTATCCCAAATAGACGTATACTGGCCATGTGAACGAGACCGTGAACGCTAAGCATCACTGGAAACCGAATGCGTCAAATTTTCCTATTTTGCTTGGCAAGCACTGTAAACATAAATGGTTTTGGAGGTATGAGGGACAGAGTGTAAGGCCGCTCATCCTCAGTTATAAAGGGAGAATCGTCTGACCAGACAAATGTCGTTTCTGGTGGGCTACTACTAATTGCCGAAAACTCTTCTATCGCGATGTAGGATTTGATTGTAGTTCACGTAGATATCGCGACATGGTCAACGTTTTTAGCTCGTGTGCAGTATAAATGACGTACCGGCGATTTTATGACTTACGATTGCGCCATTATTCCATACCGTCAACCTTTCAAAAACATGCAATGCATTGTAGTGAACCTAGCCTAACAAGGCCGTGTCAACAGGTTAGCGTGTCAAAAGATTAGTTCTATGCAATAACTCTGTATTGCACTACTGCACTTCGTGAACGCAACAAAGAAAAAGTATTAAAACTCCTTATCGCTAACTGACTTACTAATTACATTGGCTTTATAAGCAATGACTATATTTTAAATTAAAAAATGCTGTATTTTTTACTTGCAAATAGACGATTCTTTTCTGCACCTGCCCTAAAATTAAAAAAAATCGACTGCATTGTACGTCTTTTGGTTAAGGAAATCTTCTTAGACACCACCCATCTAAAGGAAACGGAGTTAAAAATCAAACTCTCACCTCAAAAGCACCACGGTTTCTTCTTCCACTATCAGTTGAGAACACAGCATGAATTGGGCAAGAGCCAGCCTGCGATTGCGCAATTGCAAATTCTTCTGGAGTGGTACGCATAGGTAAACTGGTTGAAGTTCGAACTGTCCATAGTTTGCTTGCTGCAGGGCAGGCCCTTCTAACAGCGGCCAAAAGGTCCTTCTAGACGGAAAATATGGGGCCTTCCTACAGAAATAAATTCCCTCTTTTTACTAGATCAACCTGACTTTTTTTTTTTTGAAAATCAGTATAAATTTTTTGAAGCGATGAGTTATTCGTCTACACTCGTTTCTTACATTACTCATAAATCTACGCTCAGTTTCTTGAATGTTAACAAAGCAGTTGGTCCATCTAGTTAGCTAAGTAACTATCCGATTATTAATCTATTTAGTCAACAGTTCAACATCAATCTGATTATTCACGACTACCATTACAGCTAATCGGCTAAACGGTGATTGACACTGTAATATAACAATGTCCGTATCTCCTTACGATATCTATAATATAATACTAGATCTTCATCCCAAGTTACTCTTTATAATGTTCGACGGAACGTAACATGGGCAAAATTGCAGAGGCAATCAGTTGATAAATTGAATAACTATCACTTCCTTGATGATGTAATACTTATAAAATTCAGACTATTTTGTTTAAACACAAATAAAACTGAGTTGATATAAAAGTTGATACAAAAAGAGCAACGATAAATTTTAGAACTACTTCCTAAACGGGTGGTCTCATAAAAAACATTTTGATCGAAAAAAGCATTTATAAAAAGCATATTGCCTAATGTGACAATGGATTGTTATTAAACATTCTTCAAAGTAGAATGTCAATTTATTATTCCCATTTCAAACGACAACTTAAACTAACAAAATACTCTAATGACAGACAACACACGACGAACTTACTTATAGGTGATTAAGTTCCAAATACACTGAAAGCCATCAAAAGCTAATTAACTAACAGAAACATCGCTGCGGGCAAAGGTGAATATAACAGAGACATTAATTAAACTGTCAATCAGGCTTCCAATACTCCGTACAATGGTCGCTTTGATACACAGCTCCGTCAATTTTACCAGCTCTTGGCACTAGGGATGTATCCTTACGCAATTTTATCGATACGAAACCGAAAAAGTTTCGATGATACCGATACCAATGAAGAAACAAGCAGTGATGGTAAAAATAAAATAAAAATTAAACCCTTATGCCCTTACTAATAATCACTGTGTAAAGTTATGTCATGAATAAAGCCTGTGTAACCATACATTTTTTGACGTATAAACCTGTCATAACTTTATGCAGCGATTATTAGTAAGACGCCTAATAGGGAAGCGATGAAAGAGGAAACAGCTAGTGACTTAAAAAACGAACAAAAAAGATTTAGATTCATGAAGAACTGCATGAAAATTTCATCTTCCATTGAAAAGGAAGAACTCTTTGACCAGGCGAATGTATTGTCTAATAGAATGAGTACTATGCGGCAGTTGTGGTAGGAAATTTGTATGTATGCTAACGCGATGATAAACTCTAATTGCATGATGTAGGATTCATCAGGTGTAACTGGCATGTGGAGTTAATTCACAATTACATGAATGAACTAAGTGTGTGGATTACTTTTTAGTCATCGTATTTTTAGCTGTTGTTTTATATTAGCAATTTAAATTGTAAATTTTGTACATATTAGTTTTTTTATACATCTATTTTGTTAAAATCTCTCAGAGTGTACACTAACAGACTAAAAAGTCGGATTTGACCAAATCGGTAATAAAAATACTGGTATCGATACTAGTACCCGATACATCCTTACTTAAAAGCTACACGCATGGTAGACGTCAAATTCTCTAATAACAGAACGCTTTTAGAACAAAATTGACTAATTGTCAAAATGAAATGATAAGGTCGGAATCAGGTGAATGAATTGTACGTTAAGTTGCTTTTCAGTTCCAATTAACGAGTGGTTCGTTTTTTAAATGAATGAGTGTTTGTTCACTAAAAAACGAACCACTCACAAAAGTTAGTTTTATAGAAGGCCATAGAACGTTTTGTAAAAACTAATCGGTGGTCAAATAAAAGGCCAAAGAAGGTGCATCTACAAAGAAAGTGGCGCAATTATATCTCCATTCAGTCTTAGAGTAGAACTATAACGGTATCAGGCATGACAATTTTGGCCCATTGCAGTTGATGTTACAGTAACACAATCTCTATTTGGAGATATATAAGCCACCGCAACACTACTAAAGTGTTTTTGGGTACTGTAAAAGAGTTCATTATTCCATTACATCACTAAAATTCATCATTCATTCATTTTACATTCGTTCACGCCGCTGTAGTGTCTCAATGTTTTAGAAGAGAAATAAAAGATTAAGAAAAGGAGACGAAGTATCATGGTGAGTAAGATATTATTTTGTACTTAATCGAATTATTCGTCTTTTACGAGGAAAATGTTGTGCGACTGTAGTTTTACTGATAAACTATGTATGGGTTTACGACATAATTTGAATGCCCCCTTCGAATTAATGAGCTTTTACTAAAACAATTACGTATTTTAAGTTATAAACATAGTTCCAGCTTCCTCAACTCTACTATAGTACTCGTTATGACAGATTACATCCACCATTATATCAAATTAGGGTTCCTTTTGAGCTTGTTTGTTATTTTTATTTTATTGTTTGTTCTTATTCCATAAATATGATAAATACTTTTTATTAAACTTATTATAGTTGTTTTTTTCTTTTTCAGTGTAATTGTAGTGGACGCCGAGCAGTAATCATGTACATATTAAAAGAAATATAGAATATAATTTAGATATAAGTATAATAAATTTAAGTATGACGAGTGTAAATAAACGGGTTAAGATTAGTAGTTTTATTTGCCACCAGAGGCGCCACTAGTGTCAAAGTGGTGCAAAACACTTTACCATAATGAGAGCCGTGTTACATATTTGTTGATTTTAAGTTGATTTGTAAGATACTTAAGTAAAATTTATGTTTATAAATAATATCCACCACCATCACATACCATCTATGTTTATATTGAGTGAAATTAAAGAGAGACTTCTATCAATAACTTCTAGATAGACTTCCCACGGGATGAGTAGTGACAGATTTTTTTGTATTAAAGAGCGTTCGTGGATCTTCACGCAATGTATTTGGTATTCGATCGTTTATTAGTACAATCAAACTTTTTATTGCTTCGTGTGAAATATTATAATTAATAGCCCAACGCTTCAAACCATCTCGTAGTTGCTGGTTTTTTTCTTCAGTTGAATCAATAAAACAATCTGAAAAACTGTCACACCTGGAATCGTTGTCCACAAATGAATTATTCTCCATTTCATCACTGTCGTGAACTGTATTTTATACGGAACCATTTTCTATAATTGGGTCTTCAACTTGGTGTTCACTATAATTACTGATTTGAATGCTTCTTGTTGATTCCTCATATTGTCTTTTCACTTCTCGTCTATAAGTCCCGCTGCGTTTGAATCGTTGCCAAGCTTCTAAATCCATTTCTCTTGTAATTTATAAAATACTGTCGCATTAATTACACTGAATCAAAATGTCTATATTGTTGTAGAAGAGCGATAGAAGTGCCTTTACAAAACTGAATTATCATTTAAAAGCATTGCTAGCCTACCTTTATACGCAATAATAATGTTTTTAAACACATAAGATCTCCGTTATAGTACTGTTGTGTAATAGGGGGACTATAATAGTTATAAAAAAACAATCCTCTTCTAAAAAAGTGTATTTGTGATAAGTTTATCACTACAACTATAACGAGCATTAACAACCCTTTACACGACAATTAAGCTATATAAATACAATTTGAAACTCAGCTGTATCACCAAATCACCCTGTTGTAGACTTTTTGTGCCCACTTATAGTACTGTGTACTGTAACGATGATCTTAAAACCCTCAATATTGCAATACCGTCCTATTCCTGAGTTGTCATCTCTACTTTAACAAACGACACATAAGAGTTCGTTTCGAACCTTTATTGCGCAAATCAGGCGCATTAAAGTGATGGTAAACACTGTTATGAAGTTTTATCGTTGCATACTAGTCACAATGGAGGTTGCTATAACGCCTGACTATAACAACTATATAAAGTCGTAAAGTAAACCTTTACATCAACTCTTAATAGGTCGTTTTTGCTATATAAACTTATAGAGCCATACTGTGTTGTCAAACGCTTTTACACAACAATCAGTCATCACCAAAACCTTTATACATCGTTTACCCAGCTTTTTTGAGATAAAAGGTTTGGTTATAGGGCAAAATTGTTGGTTGAGGATCGATTGTTCATGTTTGTTGCATAATAACGATATCAAAAGTGTATCAAGTTTACAATCTCTATTTAAAATTTCTACTCATTGTAATTTGACTTTTATCAGCCTATTTTTATTTCACTTTAGGACAAAATTCCTTTTCATAGACATAATCATTGATCACGACGCTTACCAAGGCCGACTGTCGATTTCAGACTAACAATAAAATTGTAACAAAGACGAAAGTGTCCATAGAATATTCTTAAAAAAATGGATACACCGTTTACAACCGTAGCCGAAGCCAAAAATATAGTTTTTAGATTTTTAATTTGTCTGTACGTTGGTCCGGGATAAGCTCAAAATATACTGCATAGATTTTATTATTACCATAACATCCTGAAAAATAACATCCTGTATTTTATTTTTAGCCTGTCCCTTTGCTACCCTCCAACGACGCCCTAAGCCGAGGTCCGTACCCCACAGGGGGTGCCCTTAGTGTTGTCGTTGTAGAATAAGTTTTTGCCCTGGCTGGAGGCCTAGAGTCACTCTTGGCAGCTACAGGATTGTCCGGTTAAGCAGTTAACAGCCTTAGCGAGCTGAACTGCGAGATGCCTTAGACAAAAAAAAACCTGTATTTTATGACATCAAACGATGGGTCACTTATAAGCATCAAATCTTTCAAATAAACATAGTAAATTATAATTTTCGGTTTTTTGAGATAATATTCTTTAATTTATGGTTTTTCGTTATCTTAGTAAACCAGGTTTGTTAGAGAGATTTGATCCTTATGAATAACCCTAACATCTGATGGCATAAAAATACAAGCTGTTAATTTTTTGGATAATTAGCTGGTTCGGTTCTCGAGTGTGGTACCGGTGGTACCTAAGCACAAAAATAAAGGAATGTTTCCTTTAAGTAAAATTATATACCTAAACGATTTAAAGTAGTTTTCCTCCAGGGCCCATTGAAACTTTCCTCCCTGTATACCTTTGTGGGATGAACAAAACAGTGATGCAGGAATAGTATTTATGCTGCTATCTAACGTCGCGGGAAGCAGTTATTTTGAAATATAGATCTAGATTTATCGCGATGTTGTCTCACCGATGTCAGTGATATCCAAGATAAACTTACTAAGTACATATGGACTAAAAAGTCACAATGTTACACCTGAGCTGTTGCCTTATTCATCAGGATATCATACGTATAAAAAAATAAACCGTAACATAAACGTATTATGATATTAACGTGTAAAAGTGTTATTATACATATAACCTATTTACAAAATAAAGTTCATTTAATTTTTTTAATTTTTTTTTAATTTTAATGATACGTTTATACAAGGTGTATTTCTGGTCTTGCTCAACCCGCTAGGAGATGATTCTACTCATGAAAACAAACAACTTTTATTATAGAACCATCTCTGAAATCGCGAAAAAAATATCAGCTGTTTCTATGAAAAGTTCATTGCCCTCCCGACCATAATGTATGAAACAGCTGATATTTTTTTCGCGAAATCCGAGTTGGTTCCATAATAAAAGTTGTTTGTTTTTATGAGTAGAATCATCTCCTAGCTGGTTGAGCAAGACCAAAAATACACCTTGTATGTTACGGTTTAATATTAAATCATAACAAACGTGTCACTCACTATGCGGGTCATAATAATCCTACCCTGCCACAATATTGTGTGGGTACAGACCCACGCGCCTACTACACATCTACCTAACCGAGCCTTTGATATTATTCCTTTCCGTTACAACCTATATATAATACAAGCATTATCTCGCAACTTCGACCACGTGGAGTTTTAAAGTCAAATCCGATCATAGCTATCGTTTCCTCTTCATAATCTACTCCTTTGCTAAATAATATAATCTACAGAGGTCGGTGAGTTTTTGTCATTGGATGGCAAACAAGTTGACTTTCACCAGATGTTAAGTGGGCATTGCTGCCTATAGATCTGCAATAACAGAGACCTCGTAGACGTGTCCTCTGAAAGATAAAGTTGAACTATATAATGTGCCTGTAACAACAACGCTACTTTGTGGCGGAAATAGGTAAGGTGGTACTTTTTGGGATGAGCTATTTCGCATAATGATCTACCACCTCTATTTTTAGGTTAATAGGATAATACTTTATACTAATGTTCTCTCAATGTCGGAAATTCATTGAATCTTCTTTTGTATCTTTCTGAACTTCTTCCTTATACATACAAGTATAAACACTGACTATGTATAACTGGCATTTCACGTATACACTATTGAATTTCAAGACGAAATTGCTAGCAATATCTTAATCGCATTGAATTGAATATTAAATTGTTATTAATTTATCGACGCCCTATCCATGAAAAAATTGCCAACTAATTTAATTTGACCCCGTGTAGCCTTAGAATGAAAATCCCTAAAGTATATTAATTAAGCCCACCCCACATCGCAAAGCTTGAAGATTTATTTTTATTAAAAATTTGATAATTCTTTGAAATTACAGTCAGCTATCATGATATTATAAATAACGAGATCGCGCGGAATCGTAAATCGGATTACAGGGGTCTGTCGTTAGGCCAAAACAGTTTTTGATGAGAAGCAAATAAAATGTAGGTGTTAGGGTCATGTCGCAGGACCATGTGTATGTAGATAAGTAAATATGTAGGTAGGTATATGTATTTTATCGTCGTGACAAATTGAATATTATACTAAGAGATTAGCGTTTAGGTTGAGATGAATAATGAAAATACGTTACTAATGCGTAGTTCGGCTTGGCATTTCCTTCTCTCTATCTTACCGCCGTCGTATAGTGGTGTAATAGTTGTTTAGTGAAGGTTGTGGAATGTTGTTAATAATAGTTACCGTGACGCTGGAACATAAAGGGCAACCGAATGAACATGAGTGGGTTTTAGTCAGTAAAAGTCTGACACGCCCTCCCGCTGCTTGCCGGGAGAAGACATTTGATGATTTACCACTCCTAAAAAAAAAGATTCGATTCGAAGAATCTAGGCCCGGTTCATGTATGAAACAAATAACATTCAGATTATTCTGTCTGGCCGTTTATTATATTTTTTTTTTGGACGATTACATGTTTTTCGTCTGTACTGCCTATGAAAACGCAGTGATGGTCTCAGTCTTATTTTTTTAAATCAATATATTTAAAAATAAGTCTGGCTATTTACAACATTTAAAAATCGATTAAGGCTGGAACGATTTGTAATCAAAATCAAAGTCATTAATTCGCTTAAAATGTGATAGATAAATATGTGGTACATAACATAAATAGTCCAAATAAACATTTCGCCAATTGGGTAGTTTCCACCATTAACCAATAAATGTTAGACTCAATTTCTATAAAACCTCTATTAATTTCAGCCCAATAAATTCGGTTTATTTTCAACTTCAACTTCAACTCTTAATGAATAACCTTTGTGGAGGTTTATTTTCAAATTGCTATAAAATTTGATTTATAGTTGCTTTGAAATCAATAAATAGATAGTCAACTTAGTTGTTATTTTAGTGACGTCATAGTTGCCATTGCCATACAAAATCTATTGGAGAATTGCGTTTTGACAGCTCATAAAAAGTACGTCAATTGATAATGGAGGAAACTACCGTATTGGTATTGTCATGCAAATATAAGTAGCTTTAAAGTAATTTAAATACGACTATGTTATTTATAAAACACACACACAGGATAAACCTAACTATTCCATAAAATAAAATCTGCTACCCTAAGAGGTGTATAAATACAACTGCGCCTAAATAGTTCTACCCTGGGTACAGGTAAATTCAAAAAGAATTGAGTGGCTTTTCGTTTTTTTTAATAATTGTTATTAGTTTCGAAAAGCCATTTCGAGTAACCATCCCAAATAGAAAAATAATTACTAAAACGTTAAAAAAATGCTACGAAAACTCAATGTTTACCATCCCTGAATAATGAAAGAAACAAAACTTGCACGAATATCAATATGGCATTTACCGGACTCCGCTAGTAGTTTAAATGTAACCAGTGATCCATTGAAAACTAAATTTTTTTCAAAAGCTAAACAGACCCGGAAAACTGAACGCAAACCAATAAATCGTTTATTCATATTTTAGGTCACATTTTAAAATAAATTGCCATACAAATTATAAAACCGCACAATTGCACATTGCCTGAACTGCGTTAAAACCTGTGTCTCAGGCTAGAAAGTGCTTATACATACTTAAAATTAACAATTACAAAATAAACAGCTACCTATAATATAAAATTAACAATTGTTTGATAGCTTAAATGAAAATGTTTACAATTGATTGAAACGCTAAAAACTTGTAGGTATACAGGGTGGTATATATGTTTGTTAGAGAGATTTAGTCCTTATAAATGGCCCTAACGTTTGACACCATAAAAAAGAAAGTGTTACTTTTTGGATTTTAGTCGGTTTGATTCCCGGGAGTGGTAAGTAAATTTTCGAAAATTTTTGAATGCAGTATTGTTTTAAAAACAAAGGAATGTTTCCTTTAAGTAAAATAATCTATCTCAACGATTTAAGGTAGTTTTCTTCCAGGGCCCATTAAAACTTTCCACCCTGTATACTTACATAATGTGATGGCTTTCCTAGAAATTTGCCTAGGCCATCCAAACTTCCCTAAATAGGTGATTTTATAATACTTGCTTACTTATTTTGTATTGTATGAGAAGTAGGTATAATAAATCACGTTAACAGGATACATATCAGGTTATCGGTATCGCACTTACCTACGAGTGCCTTCGATAAAGTGCTTTCCATTATCCAGAGCACTGTTACTAGATAATCGTTTTTCTTAGGGTTTGCGAAAGAGTTTTAAAAGGAACTGTATTTCTACGCACACAAAATAGTCTGATGCCCAATTAGGTGTCGGTTTGCAATCAAGCCTAGGCAAGTACCGATGTGGTGTTTCCAATTAGGTACATTTGTACTTTTAGTTTATCTTGGACACTACTGTGACTATCGGTGGAGAACACTGTGATCGTTGTTTAATTAACGCCAATCCCTGGAACTATCCTTTGCGCTGCACACAATCTATATAATACTCAAACTGCATATGATAGCCAGATTTAACCTTTCTACGGCCAAGCGACAGCCGGCTATCGTGCTGCTATTGTCTCTTTATTGTGTCTCGAATCATGTGTGTTCTAACGTTTAGAAGGAATGACTAGTTCAGATTATATAACATCCACGAGAGCAGAGCAGTAACCAAACGTAAGCGAAACTGCATCGTGAAAGGTCTGGAATTGGCAATATATCTTGAGCGAGTGATGCTAATAGGCGAGATGACAAAAAAAAAGTAATTAGTCCGTCAGTTAGATAATCAAAAAATTTGGGACACGTATTTTTTCTTTTTTCTCGTAAACAGAAAATGACGACAATACAGTGCGTTGAAGTTTCGTGAAACGTCACGCCTTTGTATAGTTTTTACTCAGAAGTGACGTCACAAGCCCCCTCTCCGGAACTTTGATGCTATTTATCTTTGTATTTTGTTATTAATTTGATCAAGCAAAAAATATGTGTCCAGTATTTTTGGACTGTCTAACAGACGGACTAAACAGAATGTCATTCTTTTGATGTAGTCAACATCCCTATTCTCATGTCTTCTTAGTATGAGAAGAGGGTATTTTCCATATTTATCGTAAATTTGACAGCAATAAAAAAAACTCTGATTTTACACGACGCGCGACGCGACGGTACGTTAATCTAGTAGCCTACGTTATTTGATGATTTACCACTCCTAAAAAGAAGATTCGATTCGAAGAATCTAGGCCCGGTTCATGTATGAAACAAATAACATTCAGATTATTCTGTCTGGCCGTTTATTATATTTTTTTTTTGGACGATTACATGTTTTTCGTCTGTACTGCCTATGAAAACGCAGTGATGGTCTCAGTCTTATTTTTTTAAATCAATATATTTAAAAATAAGTCTGGCTATTTACAACATTTAAAAATCGATTAAGGCTGGAACGATTTGTAATCAAAATCAAAGTCATTAATTCGCTTAAAATGTGATAGATAAATATGTGGTACATAACATAAATAGTCCAAATAAACATTTCGCCAATTGGGTAGTTTCCACCATTAACCAATAAATGTTAGACTCAATTTCTATAAAACCTCTATTAATTTCAGCCCAATAAATTCGGTTTATTTTCAACTTCAACTTCAACTCTTAATGAATAACCTTTGTGGAGGTTTATTTTCAAATTGCTATAAAATTTGATTTATAGTTGCTTTGAAATCAATAAATAGATAGTCAACTTAGTTGTTATTTTAGTGACGTCATAGTTGCCATTGCCATACAAAATCTATTGGAGAATTGCGTTTTGACAGCTCATAAAAAGTACGTCAATTGATAATGGAGGAAACTACCGTATTGGTATTGTCATGCAAATATAAGTAGCTTTAAAGTAATTTAAATACGACTATGTTATTTATAAAACACACACACAGGATAAACCTAACTATTCCATAAAATAAAATCTGCTACCCTAAGAGGTGTATAAATACAACTGCGCCTAAATAGTTCTACCCTGGGTACAGGTAAATTCAAAAAGAATTGAGTGGCTTTTCGTTTTTTTTAATAATTGTTATTAGTTTCGAAAAGCCATTTCGAGTAACCATCCCAAATAGAAAAATAATTACTAAAACGTTAAAAAAATGCTACGAAAACTCAATGTTTACCATCCCTGAATAATGAAAGAAACAAAACTTGCACGAATATCAATATGGCATTTACCGGACTCCGCTAGTAGTTTAAATGTAACCAGTGATCCATTGAAAACTAAATTTTTTTCAAAAGCTAAACAGACCCGGAAAACTGAACGCAAACCAATAAATCGTTTATTCATATTTTAGGTCACATTTTAAAATAAATTGCCATACAAATTATAAAACCGCACAATTGCACATTGCCTGAACTGCGTTAAAACCTGTGTCTCAGGCTAGAAAGTGCTTATACATACTTAAAATTAACAATTACAAAATAAACAGCTACCTATAATATAAAATTAACAATTGTTTGATAGCTTAAATGAAAATGTTTACAATTGATTGAAACGCTAAAAACTTGTAGGTATACAGGGTGGTATATATGTTTGTTAGAGAGATTTAGTCCTTATAAATGGCCCTAACGTTTGACACCATAAAAAAGAAAGTGTTACTTTTTGGATTTTAGTCGGTTTGATTCCCGGGAGTGGTAAGTAAATTTTCGAAAATTTTTGAATGCAGTATTGTTTTAAAAACAAAGGAATGTTTCCTTTAAGTAAAATAATCTATCTCAACGATTTAAGGTAGTTTTCTTCCAGGGCCCATTAAAACTATCCACCCTGTATACTTACATAATGTGATGGCTTTCCTAGAAATTTGCCTAGGCCATCCAAACTTCCCTAAATAGGTGATTTTATAATACTTGCTTACTTATTTTGTATTGTATGAGAAGTAGGTATAATAAATCACGTTAACAGGATACATATCAGGTTATCGGTATCGCACTTACCTACGAGTGCCTTCGATAAAGTGCTTTCCATTATCCAGAGCACTGTTACTAGATAATCGTTTTTCTTAGGGTTTGCGAAAGAGTTTTAAAAGGAACTGTATTTCTACGCACACAAAATAGTCTGATGCCCAATTAGGTGTCGGTTTGCAATCAAGCCTAGGCAAGTACCGATGTGGTGTTTCCAATTAGGTACATTTGTACTTTTAGTTTATCTTGGACACTACTGTGACTATCGGTGGAGAACACTGTGATCGTTGTTTAATTAACGCCAACTATCCTTTGCGCTGCACACAATCTATATAATACTCACACTGCATATGATAGCCAGATTTAACCTTTCTACGGCCAAGCGACAGCCGGCTATCGCGCTGCTATTGTCTCTTTATTGTGTCTCGAATCATGTGTGTTCTAACGTTTAGAAGGAATGACTAGTTCAGATTATATAACATCCCCGAGAGCAGAGCAGTAACCAAACGTAAGCGAAACTGCATCGTGAAAGGTCTGGAATTGGCAATATCTTGAGCGAGTGATGCTAATCCTTGTGTGTCTTCTTAGTATGAGAAGAGGGTATTTTCCATATTTATCGTAAACTTGACAGCAATAAAAAAAACTGATTTTACACGACGCCTGACGCGACGGTACGTTAATCTAGTAGCCTACGTTATAAATAAAACCGTTCAAGTGTGAGTCGGAGTGACACATAAAGCATTCCTTACTTACTTACATGATTTCCTGTAACATTGAGTAGGGAAAGAACTATTTATAGCATATTTATCAATTCGACTCAATTTTTTTGGAGACTTCAGGTAAAATAATGATGAATACCTCCTACTCGCGTTTCCATTCATAGGTACAGATTTCTAATAACCACTGACACGTAGATGACCCGTAATTTAGTCGTCACCACATTTATCGACAACTCCGTTATACTCAATACAAGGGGATTGTGACCACTAAATTTTCGCCCAGTTGCGGTCGCCGCCCTCCATGTAATAAGTATATGAATTATGTACACCCCGCGATTTAGTGATGGCGCGGTAGCCCCGCATCTATACTCCGTTGCATGCATTGGTGAAATATTGATGTTAAAATTATAGGATGGAGATGTGATTTTCGGTTCAAAATTGCTGGTAATCTAAAGTGGAATTTTCGGGTTGGTAGGGAAGCTAATTGTTATTTTAGTAGCGATGACTGAAATGCATAAACATGTTTGGAATACATAGTTTCATTGTTGTTCGTGCATTTCAATGTAGCGGCTAACCGTAGGAGTATCAACATTCTATGAGTGCGATATTCGATATGTCCGTTAAAATTGCTAGTGTTAACAAACAGAAGTTTTCAGATATTAATAACTTACAATAAAACAAAATAGAAGAAATACTTCTTTTATAGCTATTTAATTATATTTATTCGGAATTCCTAGGGTTCTAAATCGTAAAACCAATTGGGTTTGTACTATTTTCACCTCTAGGTACATAACTTTGTCACAAAAAGTCTTGCAATTCAAAAATAAACCCGTAACTTTTGCATAAAACACACCCAAAAAATTGAAATATTCAGGCAACCCCTGACTTACGCATTGACATATAAAAAGTAATGGCCGTTACATGCTATGGGAGCACTTCACCACGTTTTTCGCAAAAATAAACACACCAGTCATAAAAAATAATTGACACTCAAGAAGCCCAGCTATCAATATTGTGATAACCTCGTTATTATGTCTATAAACCAACAAAATAGCTATTTGACCCACTTTATCTAATGTAATATGGTTGCCGCGTATACCGTATATTAATAATGGCAAATGCTTGACGCTCGATCAAATGATCATTAAGTGAAGCATGCACTGTGATTGACTTGATTAAGTATTCAGTTTCATAACAGATTGGCCGTCACTATGGTTGATATGAATTTGATTGAAGGCATCTGTGGCATTTGGGACATCTCTGTCTAACACGTGTATGGTTTACTAGCTGTTTTCTGCTGACACAAACACATGAAACACAAGCAAACTTTCATTCCCTATTTGACGCTGTAAGGAATTAAAATTCTATAATTCCTTTTTGTTTTTTAAAGGTTTTTGCTCTGAAATAAATGCTCCAGTTTTTAAAAAGCGACATTATTCCTGAAGGCTTGGCTAAGCTTATGCAAGTAATTTACTTGCATAGTATTTCTATTGAATAGTCAACAACGGTCAACTTTAAGACTAATAGTTGTTTAGTGAAGGTTGTGGAATGTTGTTAATAATAGTTACCGTGACGCTGGAACATAAAGGGCAACCGAATGAACATGAGTGGGTTTTAGTCAGTAAAAGTCTGACACGCCCTCCCGCTGCTTGCCGGGAGAAGACATTTGATGATTTACCACTCCTAAAAAAAAAGATTCGATTCGAAGAATCTAGGCCCGGTTCATGTATGAAACAAATAACATTCAGATTATTCTGTCTGGCCGTTTATTATATTTTTTTTTTGGACGATTACATGTTTTTCGTCTGTACTGCCTATGAAAACGCAGTGATGGTCTCAGTCTTATTTTTTTAAATCAATATATTTAAAAATAAGTCTGGCTATTTACAACATTTAAAAATCGATTAAGGCTGGAACGATTTGTAATCAAAATCAAAGTCATTAATTCGCTTAAAATGTGATAGATAAATATGTGGTACATAACATAAATAGTCCAAATAAACATTTCGCCAATTGGGTAGTTTCCACCATTAACCAATAAATGTTAGACTCAATTTCTATAAAACCTCTATTAATTTCAGCCCAATAAATTCGGTTTATTTTCAACTTCAACTTCAACTCTTAATGAATAACCTTTGTGGAGGTTTATTTTCAAATTGCTATAAAATTTGATTTATAGTTGCTTTGAAATCAATAAATAGATAGTCAACTTAGTTGTTATTTTAGTGACGTCATAGTTGCCATTGCCATACAAAATCTATTGGAGAATTGCGTTTTGACAGCTCATAAAAAGTACGTCAATTGATAATGGAGGAAACTACCGTATTGGTATTGTCATGCAAATATAAGTAGCTTTAAAGTAATTTAAATACGACTATGTTATTTATAAAACACACACACAGGATAAACCTAACTATTCCATAAAATAAAATCTGCTACCCTAAGAGGTGTATAAATACAACTGCGCCTAAATAGTTCTACCCTGGGTACAGGTAAATTCAAAAAGAATTGAGTGGCTTTTCGTTTTTTTTAATAATTGTTATTAGTTTCGAAAAGCCATTTCGAGTAACCATCCCAAATAGAAAAATAATTACTAAAACGTTAAAAAAATGCTACGAAAACTCAATGTTTACCATCCCTGAATAATGAAAGAAACAAAACTTGCACGAATATCAATATGGCATTTACCGGACTCCGCTAGTAGTTTAAATGTAACCAGTGATCCATTGAAAACTAAATTTTTTTCAAAAGCTAAACAGACCCGGAAAACTGAACGCAAACCAATAAATCGTTTATTCATATTTTAGGTCACATTTTAAAATAAATTGCCATACAAATTATAAAACCGCACAATTGCACATTGCCTGAACTGCGTTAAAACCTGTGTCTCAGGCTAGAAAGTGCTTATACATACTTAAAATTAACAATTACAAAATAAACAGCTACCTATAATATAAAATTAACAATTGTTTGATAGCTTAAATGAAAATGTTTACAATTGATTGAAACGCTAAAAACTTGTAGGTATACAGGGTGGTATATATGTTTGTTAGAGAGATTTAGTCCTTATAAATGGCCCTAACGTTTGACACCATAAAAAAGAAAGTGTTACTTTTTGGATTTTAGTCGGTTTGATTCCGGGAGTGGAAAGTAAATTTTCGAAAATTTTTGAATGCAGTATTGTTTTAAAAACAAAGGAATGTTTCCTTTAAGTAAAATAATCTATCTCAACGATTTAAGGTAGTTTTCTTCCAGGGCCCATTAAAACTTTCCACCCTGTATACTTACATAATGTGATGGCTTTCCTAGAAATTTGCCTAGGCCATCCAAACTTCCCTAAATAGGTGATTTTATAATACTTGCTTACTTATTTTGTATTGTATGAGAAGTAGGTATAATAAATCACGTTAACAGGATACATATCAGGTTATCGGTATCGCACTTACCTACGAGTGCCTTCGATAAAGTGCTTTCCATTATCCAGAGCACTGTTACTAGATAATCGTTTTTCTTAGGGTTTGCGAAAGAGTTTTAAAAGGAACTGTATTTCTACGCACACAAAATAGTCTGATGCCCAATTAGGTGTCGGTTTGCAATCAAGCCTAGGCAAGTACCGATGTGGTGTTTCCAATTAGGTACATTTGTACTTTTAGTTTATCTTGGACACTACTGTGACTATCGGTGGAGAACACTGTGATCGTTGTTTAATTAACGCCAATCCCTGGAACTATCCTTTGCGCTGCACACAATCTATATAATACTCAAACTGCATATGATAGCCAGATTTAACCTTTCTACGGCCAAGCGACAGCCGGCTATCGTGCTGCTATTGTCTCTTTATTGTGTCTCGAATCATGTGTGTTCTAACGTTTAGAAGGAATGACTAGTTCAGATTATATAACATCCACGAGAGCAGAGCAGTAACCAAACGTAAGCGAAACTGCATCGTGAAAGGTCTGGAATTGGCAATATATCTTGAGCGAGTGATGCTAATAGGCGAGATGACAAAAAAAAAGTAATTAGTCCGTCAGTTAGATAATCAAAAAATTTGGGACACGTATTTTTCTTTTTTCTCGTAAACAGAAAATGACGACAATACAGTGCGTTGAAGTTTCGTGAAACGTCACGCCTTTGTATAGTTTTTACTCAGAAGTGACGTCACAAGCCCCCTCTCCGGAACTTTGATGCTATTTATCTTTGTATTTTGTTATTAATTTGATCAAGCAAAAAATATGTGTCCAGTATTTTTGGACTGTCTAACAGACGGACTAAACAGAATGTCATTCTTTTGATGTAGTCAACATCCCTATTCTCATGTCTTCTTAGTATGAGAAGAGGGTATTTTCCATATTTATCGTAAATTTGACAGCAATAAAAAAAACTCTGATTTTACACGACGCGCGACGCGACGGTACGTTAATCTAGTAGCCTACGTTATTTGATGATTTACCACTCCTAAAAAGAAGATTCGATTCGAAGAATCTAGGCCCGGTTCATGTATGAAACAAATAACATTCAGATTATTCTGTCTGGCCGTTTATTATATTTTTTTTTTGGACGATTACATGTTTTTCGTCTGTACTGCCTATGAAAACGCAGTGATGGTCTCAGTCTTATTTTTTTAAATCAATATATTTAAAAATAAGTCTGGCTATTTACAACATTTAAAAATCGATTAAGGCTGGAACGATTTGTAATCAAAATCAAAGTCATTAATTCGCTTAAAATGTGATAGATAAATATGTGGTACATAACATAAATAGTCCAAATAAACATTTCGCCAATTGGGTAGTTTCCACCATTAACCAATAAATGTTAGACTCAATTTCTATAAAACCTCTATTAATTTCAGCCCAATAAATTCGGTTTATTTTCAACTTCAACTTCAACTCTTAATGAATAACCTTTGTGGAGGTTTATTTTCAAATTGCTATAAAATTTGATTTATAGTTGCTTTGAAATCAATAAATAGATAGTCAACTTAGTTGTTATTTTAGTGACGTCATAGTTGCCATTGCCATACAAAATCTATTGGAGAATTGCGTTTTGACAGCTCATAAAAAGTACGTCAATTGATAATGGAGGAAACTACCGTATTGGTATTGTCATGCAAATATAAGTAGCTTTAAAGTAATTTAAATACGACTATGTTATTTATAAAACACACACACAGGATAAACCTAACTATTCCATAAAATAAAATCTGCTACCCTAAGAGGTGTATAAATACAACTGCGCCTAAATAGTTCTACCCTGGGTACAGGTAAATTCAAAAAGAATTGAGTGGCTTTTCGTTTTTTTTAATAATTGTTATTAGTTTCGAAAAGCCATTTCGAGTAACCATCCCAAATAGAAAAATAATTACTAAAACGTTAAAAAAATGCTACGAAAACTCAATGTTTACCATCCCTGAATAATGAAAGAAACAAAACTTGCACGAATATCAATATGGCATTTACCGGACTCCGCTAGTAGTTTAAATGTAACCAGTGATCCATTGAAAACTAAATTTTTTTCAAAAGCTAAACAGACCCGGAAAACTGAACGCAAACCAATAAATCGTTTATTCATATTTTAGGTCACATTTTAAAATAAATTGCCATACAAATTATAAAACCGCACAATTGCACATTGCCTGAACTGCGTTAAAACCTGTGTCTCAGGCTAGAAAGTGCTTATACATACTTAAAATTAACAATTACAAAATAAACAGCTACCTATAATATAAAATTAACAATTGTTTGATAGCTTAAATGAAAATGTTTACAATTGATTGAAACGCTAAAAACTTGTAGGTATACAGGGTGGTATATATGTTTGTTAGAGAGATTTAGTCCTTATAAATGGCCCTAACGTTTGACACCATAAAAAAGAAAGTGTTACTTTTTGGATTTTAGTCGGTTTGATTCCCGGAGTGGTAAGTAAATTTTCGAAAATTTTTGAATGCAGTATTGTTTTAAAAACAAAGGAATGTTTCCTTTAAGTAAAATAATCTATCTCAACGATTTAAGGTAGTTTTCTTCCAGGGCCCATTAAAACTTTCCACCCTGTATACTTACATAATGTGATGGCTTTCCTAGAAATTTGCCTAGGCCATCCAAACTTCCCTAAATAGGTGATTTTATAATACTTGCTTACTTATTTTGTATTGTATGAGAAGTAGGTATAATAAATCACGTTAACAGGATACATATCAGGTTATCGGTATCGCACTTACCTACGAGTGCCTTCGATAAAGTGCTTTCCATTATCCAGAGCACTGTTACTAGATAATCGTTTTTCTTAGGGTTTGCGAAAGAGTTTTAAAAGGAACTGTATTTCTACGCACACAAAATAGTCTGATGCCCAATTAGGTGTCGGTTTGCAATCAAGCCTAGGCAAGTACCGATGTGGTGTTTCCAATTAGGTACATTTGTACTTTTAGTTTATCTTGGACACTACTGTGACTATCGGTGGAGAACACTGTGATCGTTGTTTAATTAACGCCAACTATCCTTTGCGCTGCACACAATCTATATAATACTCACACTGCATATGATAGCCAGATTTAACCTTTCTACGGCCAAGCGACAGCCGGCTATCGCGCTGCTATTGTCTCTTTATTGTGTCTCGAATCATGTGTGTTCTAACGTTTAGAAGGAATGACTAGTTCAGATTATATAACATCCCCGAGAGCAGAGCAGTAACCAAACGTAAGCGAAACTGCATCGTGAAAGGTCTGGAATTGGCAATATCTTGAGCGAGTGATGCTAATCCTTGTGTGTCTTCTTAGTATGAGAAGAGGGTATTTTCCATATTTATCGTAAACTTGACAGCAATAAAAAAAACTGATTTTACACGACGCGCGACGCGACGGTACGTTAATCTAGTAGCCTACGTTATAAATAAAACCGTTCAAGTGTGAGTCGGAGTGACACATAAAGCATTCCTTACTTACTTACATGATTTCCTGTAACATTGAGTAGGGAAAGAACTATTTATAGCATATTTATCAATTCGACTCAATTTTTTTGGAGACTTCAGGTAAAATAATGATGAATACCTCCTACTCGCGTTTCCATTCATAGGTACAGATTTCTAATAACCACTGACACGTAGATGACCCGTAATTTAGTCGTCACCACATTTATCGACAACTCCGTTATACTCAATACAAGGGGATTGTGACCACTAAATTTTCGCCCAGTTGCGGTCGCCGCCCTCCATGTAATAAGTATATGAATTATGTACACCCCGCGATTTAGTGATGGCGCGGTAGCCCCGCATCTATACTCCGTTGCATGCATTGGTGAAATATTGATGTTAAAATTATAGGATGGAGATGTGATTTTCGGTTCAAAATTGCTGGTAATCTAAAGTGGAATTTTCGGGTTGGTAGGGAAGCTAATTGTTATTTTAGTAGCGATGACTGAAATGCATAAACATGTTTGGAATACATAGTTTCATTGTTGTTCGTGCATTTCAATGTAGCGGCTAACCGTAGGAGTATCAACATTCTATGAGTGCGATATTCGATATGTCCGTTAAAATTGCTAGTGTTAACAAACAGAAGTTTTCAGATATTAATAACTTACAATAAAACAAAATAGAAGAAATACTTCTTTTATAGCTATTTAATTATATTTATTCGGAATTCCTAGGGTTCTAAATCGTAAAACCAATTGGGTTTGTACTATTTTCACCTCTAGGTACATAACTTTGTCACAAAAAGTCTTGCAATTCAAAAATAAACCCGTAACTTTTGCATAAAACACACCCAAAAAATTGAAATATTCAGGCAACCCCTGACTTACGCATTGACATATAAAAAGTAATGGCCGTTACATGCTATGGAGCACTTCACCACGTTTTTCGCAAAAATAAACACACCAGTCATAAAAAATAATTGACACTCAAGAAGCCCAGCTATCAATATTGTGATAACCTCGTTATTATGTCTATAAACCAACAAAATAGCTATTTGACCCACTTTATCTAATGTAATATGGTTGCCGCGTATACCGTATATTAATAATGGCAAATGCTTGACGCTCGATCAAATGATCATTAAGTGAAGCATGCACTGTGATTGACTTGATTAAGTATTCAGTTTCATAACAGATTGGCCGTCACTATGGTTGATATGAATTTGATTGAAGGCATCTGTGGCATTTGGGACATCTCTGTCTAACACGTGTATGGTTTACTAGCTGTTTTCTGCTGACACAAACACATGAAACACAAGCAAACTTTCATTCCCTATTTGACGCTGTAAGGAATTAAAATTCTATAATTCCTTTTTGTTTTTTAAAGGTTTTTGCTCTGAAATAAATGCTCCAGTTTTTAAAAAGCGACATTATTCCTGAAGGCTTGGCTAAGCTTATGCAAGTAATTTACTTGCATAGTATTTCTATTGAATAGTCAACAACGGTCAACTTTAAGACTTCAGTTTCTAGAGTAGCGCTCGTCTATAACAATCGTTAGTAACTGCTTATTGCTTTCTCTAGAAAGAAACTACATTCACCAAAGAAAAGAAAATGAAGGATTGAATACTTTATTTAGATCAGTATTCCAATAAATAGTTTCGTGACGTCATTCACCAACTCCATTCGTAAGCTGTTTTTGCGGTCAAAGATGAAAGCTAGTTTTACTTTTTTAGGGTTCCTTATCCAAAAGGTAAAAGGGGACTCAATTACTAAGACCTTGATGTCTCTTCGTCCGTCTGTCTATAACCAGGCTGTATCTCATGGACTGTGATAGTTAGAGTGTTGAAATTTTTAAAGATAGTTATGTATTTCTGTTGCTGCTGTAACAATAAGTATAAAAAATCAAAATAAAGTCCATATTTAAGGGTGTTGTGACCGTGATTTTTTGTCATTTTTCGCCGATAATGTAAAAAAAGAAAAAGTAAAATGAATGCGTGTTCCCATACAACGACCGTGTTTTTTGTCGTTTTTCGCCGATAATATAACGGAACCCTCCGTGCGCGAGTCCTACTCGCACTTGGCCAGTTTTTACTATCTTCATATTATGTTTATATGATCCATCGCAAAATCAGTTTAGCTCTACATCTATTACTGGTATATTTTTAACAACCAATAGTTAACAGAGCAGTTTATTTAAAGAATTCTAGTGCTGTCCCTTTAAGCTTCACGCGATATTTAAACATCGCAAATAGTATACACACTAATAGTGCAAGTAATGCTCTATCTATAAAGAGTTCTACACCCAATATTATAATATGGGCATGGTCTGAAATAAAAGCTTATTTATTTTATTTTTATTTTATTTAATTATGTGTGCACTATATATTAATGTTAATGCAGAAAATAACCCTGTACCCATTACTTATTCACGGCTTTCTCATTGAATCGATTTTAATTAAGTTTGGCACAATTAAGCTTAAACCCAATGGAGGGACCATAAGCCACTTTTTAATCTGGGGCTTTACGTGAATCCTTAATAACCAACATTCACACGAACCAAGTCGGGTGTAAAAGCTAGTGTACATCAATATTAAACAATAATTTGTAATACACTGATTTATCTAGAAAAGGTTTCTTGCAATATTAAAATATTGGTAAACTAGTAAACTTCCCCCGTCTTGCTACTAAGAGTTATGACGAGAAAAGTACTTTATGCTTAATAATAATTTTCCCTTCACTTAATGCTTATGGCTTCCGGGAAAAGATAAGGAGGTCCTTATTGTTTTTATGAGTTTCATGTAAGAAAATAGGTCAAAACGACACTTAAATGCGACGAACTATCAATCGATTAGCAAGTCCCTTGTCTTTACCCAACTGGGTTAGGGTAGCCTTCAGTCTACGTGGAGCGACCGCCTTTCAGACCTTCACAGCTCAGTTACGAATACGATACCTCTTGGTTTGGTTGACTGTAAGAGTTTCTAGCTCCCACCAACGGCTTTTCGTGTTTTCTGAGAAATGGAATGTATATTCTCACTTGTCCGGTTTCGAACCCAAATTACTTGCAAGTTGGCCCTTTCAAAATTTATTTCAAAGACGAGTTCGTGACACAACAAAGGTGGTCTTTTTATAAACAAACCATAGCAGTGGCATCCTTGTTAAATAAAATGAATACGGGGATCGGTAGTCTGTACATTGTACGTGATGGCAGTAAGATAAACAATAAGGCGTCACATGGAAAGAAAAACCATACAATGAAACGGAGAGGAAACGTATATAAATATCCAAATTGATTTCCGGTACCTTTTTATTTAGAATACAAGAAACGTCCCACGGAACTCGAAGCGAACTCAATTGTAGGGGCCTGTCAGGGCTGTACATACGCAAATTTGATTACCAAAGTCGTCTGAACTCCTTGGTCCATCGAAAAAAGTTGCAATGGCCGTCCTTCTCAGTTGGCTCTCTAAAGATTATTGAATTTTACCAACATAATCTGGCAAGCGCCAGATGCGGCCTCTCTCTCAAGCGAATGATCGCCCATTCCTCTATTTACTCTAGTGGGGTGAGCCCGGATAATGGTATATTTATTAAATAGAGAGACACATTTATTAGCCGCGGTAGTTTTTGTTGTTTCGCGACTTTTATGGGATTATTGTGATAATTAATAAAGTTTAATTTATTGCGCGGAAGCTATTGTTTCCGGCGTCCTCGATAAAATAATAGTGTTAGTTTGGTGTTTTGAAAATGTATTCAACTCGCATGAAAAATGGGATATTTTCACTTATATTATTCATGAAAGATAAAACAAGAGCTGGGAGTTGAAAAAACCCTTTCAAAGAATGTTGTTCGACAAATTGTCTGGCGTCTAGAAGATTTATATTTGAATTTGTAGGCTTCAGAATTTATTAAGGTTAGATCGCGATGTAGTCTGTAGTTATCGTTATTGTAAAACGACGATTTACTTAACCTAAAAGAAGATTTGTGTTTATGATCGTATATACTTTATAATGCTTTGTAGCCGATGGTGATTAAGACTTTTCTATCCGTCTATCCATCCATCTCTTTGTCTGACTGTCTGAAGGATGTGTTATCAGTGAACTAAAATCATAACCCGAAATGAATAGAGTTAAAAATATAAAGAGTATTTATTGTTGCTATAACAAACAATCCATACTAATATTATAAATGGGAAAGTGTGTCTGTCTGTCTGTCTGTATGTTTGTCTTTCTTTCACGGCAAAACGGAGCGACGAATTAACGTGATTTTTTTAAGTGGAGATAGTTGAAGGGATGGAGAGTAACATAAGGCTACCTTTTGTCTCTTTCTAACGCGAGTGGAGCCGCGGGCAAAAGCTAGTATAATATAATTTTTATTGTGGTTTGTGTACGATTTCGCCTTTCACGCCCAGTTTTTCGAACACATAACATAAATAACCACAACATACACTGTAAACAACACACATCCTCACTCTACCTTACAATCTTCATCGCAAGTCACTTCGCCGACTCCCATTGTATTTGTATCGGTATATTTGGATCGGAAGGATCGTCGGGGCCGCAGATTTCCGCACATTAAGCACCCAGACAGACTTCACGTTCAACGATCTACATCAAACCTCAAAGGCAACCCGAATTCTCAAGAATATTTGTGTTGTAGTTCTAGTTTATCGTAACTTCTCAATCGTGATTTGAATGGATATTCAACTGTTTATTGATAAACACGTCATTTTTAATCTTCATGTCAAAAGAAGGTTGTTATGTTTTTGACCGTTATGTGTAGGTATTTGTTTTCTTGTCTGTCTGTCTGTGGCACCGGAGCTCTTACATGGGTGATCCGACTTGTATACTTTTTTTTTCTAAGCTTGTAGTGAGATGGAAATCGCCAATCCGCCTTGAGCAAGCGTGGTGAAAAATGTTCGTGCTTTCTTTGTATGAAAAGGCAGAGAGACAATTTATTATAGGCTGGTATTTTTTTGAATATTTTTATATTAATGCCTGCGTCCGTCACTCGCTCAAGGCGACGCGTTTTATGCCTACCGCTTCGCGTACCGTCGACGGTACAACGAACACCGGGCTGTCGCGCGCCCAGCTGAATGCTCGCGCGTCACGGGAACAGCGCTGACTATCAAAATGCCGAAACCACGTAATTATTGCGTGATTATTGTGCAATTCCCCTGTTTCCCAATTCTCCTGTTTCCCTTTTGATTATTTATTAAAATTATTTACGCGGTTTTGGATATTTTTGACACTAAAATATAATAACCGGGAATTCAAGGAACGAAAAATATGCATCAGTCATTTTATTAAACTACAAAATATTAATGATCAACATTCGTTTTATTACTATTATCATCATACGTATAACCCTAGCACATTTACTGGATGGTACGCACACACGTTAGTCGCGCGGCGGGCAAAAGAATCTCAACTCTCTTTGTGCGCATTTATGGTACATTTCTCCTCGCTGCAAACAGCTGGTATTATTATTATGATTTTGTAGCCTATTATAGCGTAGGTATTTTAGTTTTTGTATTGGAGTGAAGTATCTGTTACGTAGAAAATATTTAGTAATCTGTGGTTAAAGTAAGTAGGTTACTTAGGTACTTGGTACGATGGTTGTTAGACATGTTTCATCAAAATCGGTTTTTATTTTTTAATTAATATTTTTATCTAAAAAGTGCTGTTATTTTGAATAGGACAAGGGAATTTTCAGCTGAGAAACAATTGAAAACGATGCCCGACAAACCATTTCCATGGTTTTCCTTCACCTCATAATGAAAGAAACTAAGAATGATTAACAACATAATATACTTATTTTAATGGTTTCGGTACAAAGCAACCAATGATGGATGACCAACAGTTCTTTGTAACTCATCTATCATTAGATTCTTTTATAAATTAATGCTACACGCCTGCCCGTCATAACATTTCTTGTTAATAACGTGGCTATGGATAAATACAATTTAATAAAATCAAGGACTATTAGGTGTTTGATTGTTGTTATTTTTTGAAATTTGACGCAAGAGTGGGGTGGTGGCCGCTATGTGTGTGGCACCGTTGCACTTAAAAGGGTGAACCGATTTGGATGCTGTTTTTTTCGAAAGTAGATTATCTAGCGATGGTTGGAGACAGTTTGAGTTTTATGAAAATCGGTATGCCGTTTCAAAGATATCTACTTTTTTGCTAGCTAATCTCTTTCCAACTTCGCGGGCGAGAATTCAAATTTTTTAATTAAAAATTTTTCCTATTGTAAATATACGTGATTCTGTGAAAACTGAGTCAATCAATGACTAAATCAATTTGAAGACGCACTTTCTTGATGCTGCTCCCGTTCCCTAGTTGTATGTTCGTTCGATTTGATTGTTTGTGTGTAAACACCTCTGTTTTTACATGAACACAAAAAGTAACTATTTTTCACACTAATTATACCGAGCCAACCAACTAACACTTTCAGAAATAAGTAAAAATATTTCAAATACTTTTATATTTTCACTATACTCTTATATTTTCACCACAAACTAGGGAAAGAAAGACAGTTCTCTATCAAATAATTGGCTGAAGGAAAAGTTATAAAGATATGGGCCGACAATAACGAACGGCGTTGTTTTGTAATCTGAGGAGACAACATTGCCATAAAACATGGTCCTCATAAAGTTATCTTACGTACCTTACAGAGTCAATTCTTATGAAATTACAGCTGTTGCGTATAATGCGAGAAAATGTGTGTTTTTCTCTTTATAATTTTAACTAGATGTCGGAGCTTTTTATAAACTAGCGTTCCCCCGCGGCCTTATCCGCGTAATTCCCGTACCCGTGAGATTTTCGGGATCCTATGTACTATCTCAATACCAAATCGGTTTAGTAGTTTTAGAGTGAAAGATTAACAAACATCACACCTACACACACTTTTTTTTTTTGGTGAGTGGGAAATCATCCAATGACTGCTCCCGTCCTGGGTGCGGCGGGAGGGCGTGTCAGACTCTTACTGACTATAACCCACTCATGTTCCTTCGATTGCCCTTTATGTTCCAGGGTCACGGTAACTATTATAAACATTCCGCAACCCCAGCAACCTACACACACTTCACATCCTACTAATATAAAAATGTGAAAGTTTGTATGCGTGTGTGAAAGTTGTGGAAGGCGACGGCGTAACGTGCGGTAGACATACAACTATAGTCAATATATGTTTCGTTACTTTACCGGATTTCAGACTTATATTCAACTTAAGCCCAAGTTTCCTCACGTTTTCCTTAACCGCTGTTTGTTATGTCAAAGATAAACTTACTAAGTTAATTATTATAACTATTTCTTATGAATCAAGCTATCATAAACAAAAACAATTATTCCGATCCGACTGGTAGTTCCAGAGACTAACTTGAGCAAACAAACAAAAACTCTTCAGCTTATTATAATATTAGTATACTTGGTAAAACTTTTTGCTCGTACACAAGCATTGTCCTCGATTTAGTTTCCTGGACGGTTAATTTGACTTATTATGTTAAATCATTAATTTTTTTTTCAGTAGCAGCCCGAAGTTTGTTTATTGGTAGTCTGACACTCTCGTAAAGTATGAAAATTCGTTAAAACAAGGTGTATTGTGTCAAGAGCGGCATTATGTACGGCAAGCAGTCATCATCGCAAAACAAAGGCCTACCTCAAAGATTTTCACATAATTCGGACCTGTGCCACCCACATTCAACGTGGCCCAGCAGCCTTGACGACATCGTCGGCTCATCTTGCCTACGCTGCGTTTTCATGGTCGCCACTCGAGAACCTTTCCGGCAGGTGCCCGACGTAAAATATCTATACAAAATATATATGTCTAGACACCATGATTGCATGACTACATTTTTTTTTTTTTGGTGAGTGGGAAATCATCCAATGACTGATCCCGTCCTGGGTGCGGCGGGAGGGCGTGTCAGACTCTTACTGACTAAAACCCACTCATGTTCCTTCGATTGCCCTTTATGTTCCAGGGTCACGGTAACCACTATAAACATTCCGCAACCCTGGGCGTTGGCCCTGTTGGGCCCCTTCCTGTGCTGACTCCTTCTCTTTGAGGCGCGCGTGGAACACTAACGCGCCGTCGATGCGGTCCTGGTCCTAGCCGGGCGGCGAGCTACCCATCGCTTGCCATCCGCAGAACCGCGTCTACGGTGGCCGGTAGTCGTCTTGCGACTCTCGACGTCTTCGCCTGGGTCTTAGTCCGGGGCGAGAGGCTCGTCGTTGCCTCTCGCGCGCCGCCGCTTCCTTCACCAGCATAACTGCTTCGCAGAAGGAGACGACGGCATCCCATTCCATCTCGCCCCGAAGCATGGCCTGAACCAGCGCCGGGCTTGCATGACTACATGGCATTCCAATAAAACAGGGCCCGTATTTTATTTTTTGTATTTTTTTCCATACATGCATGTAGTCAGTATTAAAGGTACTGTGAATTAATTACTCACACCCTAATTTACACACACGCTATTTTGACTTCAATAACACTTGCTAAGATTATGTTACGAGTTGAATTTCATAGTACTTAGCAGAATAAGCCTTGTTGCGTCTAAGTGTTATTTGTCCGTTTTTTATTACAACAATATTGGACTCCTGAATACATCTGAAACACATCGGATGGTCTTAGAAGAAAAATATTATTTTTCATTGAACGCGAATATGAAAATCATTTTTTCTTTTTTATAGGTATTTGCTTTGAGAAATATTGTATGGTTTCTTTGTCGATAATAGGCTTTCCTTTCAACCAGTGATTATGGAATGAATGTTTTTAAACAATTTTTCTGTATAAATATTTTTAACCTTATTTTTAACAACCAATTTTATGTAGGTCATTATGGGTTTTTCCATTTGGAATTTTCTAAACGTACAGAGTTTTGAAAATTTATGGTATGATACCGTGCTCCGGAAAGTACATAATCGCTGGGTCCGGTTGTCTTTCGCTAATATTTTGCCAGTCGCTACGGTTACTCAGAATTCAGAAAATTAGTCTTACTAAGGTGTACCTTGTTACCTAGTTCCTAGGTTATGGACGTCTGATAGGCTTATCCGTGAGAACACGAGATAAATAAACGTTACTAAGCACTGACTTTGACTTAGCACTACTTATACCTATCACTGTTACACAACTGACAAACAACAAGTGCCACGATAGAGACGGGAACATGGCTAAGCCAAAGTCAGTGCTTAGTAACGTCTATTTATCTCGCCATAATAGTCAGCAGCAGATTAAACTAAAAGGCTACCCTAATATAATGGCAAAAGACTAGGAAGATGATGTCGACTTTCATCATCACGAAATACTTTGGGTATTGTTAAATACTGTTACATATTCAATTAGACCATGTTACTCTACAGAGACGAAACAAAACGGATAAAGCAAACAAAGTAACAACAATATACTTACTCAAAACAAAACAATTTGCAGCCAACAGAAACATTCCTCAATAAATACAATGTATGAAATAATAAACGTCAAAATGTTCCCAGTCATATTTCAAAGTAAGCTTCAGTAGAACTATCAGGACTGCACACAGACAAAACCCGACCGCCCCATTTCCATACGATATAATGAAATTGTTTCTAACATCTAACATCAAAAGCCGAGTACAATACAATAATAGGAAATACCAACACTTCCCCAGCTGATATTCAAAAGAAAATCGCGGCGACACAATGCAAAATCTGGGACGGCTCTTATTGGAAATATTTCTATTCAGACGGAAATAATATTGGACATATGAATAAAATTCTCATACGAATGAGACAAAGGCCTTCCGATCTATCATAAAGGGTGCCTGCACAAGCTAAATCAAGTAATTGATAAATTCTTGCTTGTGTAAGACGTTCGTGCCAGCGTTTGTTGCCCGTCTTAAATAAAAGGGATTTTTAATAAAGCGATGTCTGTAATTCTTCAAGTAACCCTTATTTTTTATATTCGATAATATTTTACTTTCGTGCCCTTAGGATAACGTAAAATTGGTCGGTAAGAAAATCCTTAAATTTTTAATGAGTCATTGACATCAAACATATAATTATTATGTTAATATGAATAGGTCTCCCAAGTTGCAATGTCTCATGTAAAGGACAACCGTTACATGAGAGACAGGCTCCTTAACCAACTTAAGTTACCACCTATATTTTCCTAAATATCTGCCATACAGCAGATACTCTGCCTGTAATTATACTGCCATCCACATTTTTTACTGGTTCATCAGTCCCATTACAAGCAGATACATCCACTTCGCAAGTCACCTTTTTTATGGGAAGGGAGATCATCAAATGACTTTTCCGCTCTTGGCGGAGCGGAAGTGTCAGACTTCTACTGACTAAACCCCACCCACGTTCTTCTTAGCCCGTGTGTCCGGGGTCGCGATATTCCTTTCGAACAACCCGTAGCTTCGGAACAACCCGCAGTCCCGGTTCGCAAGTCACCTTCACTTTGTTTCTCATCACACTTGTGATTGTTGTGATATTCTTTATATAAAATCAAGGCCGTGCGAAGTGAAGTGAGTTTCGAGAACACTATTGACTTGAAAAATCGTCAAAATACTGACTTGGAGCAATTTTTCTTACTTCCGTAATGACGCGGTGGCGCTAGTGTCAAACTCGTTAAATTTAGGATTAAGAAAAATAATGTCACCCGTGATCTCACTGCGGATTTCAAAGTGATTTTGCGACATGAATGTTCAGGATAGCTACTTTGTGCCAGAATAAGTCCAATATTTTTTATTGGTATGGAACCACCATCTTTAATATCAACATATGCAATATTAACTGCATAAAAAAGATATACATGTAATGTAATACCACAGCTTCAGGCGATATATGAACATAGAAATAGCATTTTCATCCTCCGACTTCATAAACTAGAAACATATTTCCCGTTTACTCACGGTCGTGTTTACAGCTTTCTTGATTCTTTGTAAAAAGAACACATTTTAAGAATATTTAAGTTGAGTTTCTTTGACGCGGTGTAAACAGCAGTAAAATTAAATTTTGCCACCGCTTTGCTGTTCTTCTCCCACGAGATTTCTCTTTGTCGTCACCTATTTGGTTTAAGTTTATTTATGCTGGGATTTCAAAGAACTAGTGACAAATTACAGCGCTGTGTTGTTCTGTGAACGTTTTAGAGAAAATGCATTTAATTTGGACAGTTGATGGACATTTCGCCAAGTTTATTTAACTGGAACTATTGTCAAGGAGTTGATTTATTATCAATGAATACGAACCTTTTGTGGAGGTAGCGAAATGGAATATAAAAATGAAATAGAACATACACAAAAGAATATGAGAACCACACACCGTATAGGTCTATAGCGTTTTATGACAGAATAGTTTGTACGCTGTCATCTATGATGAAATAGCGAAAGATGAAATTTTCACCAAAGACACAAACGAGATTACCGCTCGTTCGCACCCGCCTATCTGACGTGTTGTATAAGTTTTTTTTATCCGAATATTGCTTGCTCTATTTACCCGCTGCCAGCAACTAAATAATCCGTACATCCTCCGCAGATGTAATCCTGACATGCAATCTCCGGCGCCATCAATCAGGAGAGGGGGCAAAGACATCGAGGAGGGGGGGACACCACCGACATCAGAGACACGGCCAGGATTATACGAACATAATTATTCCCAAAACGTTCGCCGATCGAACTGGGATTACATCTTGCACAATTAAAACCATACTTTGTTGTGTTATTCGTTCGCTCGGGAATGAACCTCGGTTGTTACCTAACAAATCTACGACCGCATCGATAACAGCTTCCACCGCAAATAAACGTATAACGTAAACATTAATTTAAACCCATTTTCTACAACAAATACTGTCAGCAACAGTGCTGTAATAACAGTATTAAATCGTGTTTAATCGCAAATCGAACTCATGTTTGATCTACCGCAATGAACACCGAACCAATCCACTTAATGATAATATCGCATAAGGGCGGAACTTGGAAGGTTTTTGATAGCCATCTCAGTTGGAGAATGACTAGCATTAATAACGAGTATTATAGGTACGGCGATATTTCTGCGCCAACCGACGATACCTACCTCCTCTCGCCTCGTTACGGGGATTTTGGATGAAATTAATACGGATCGTTAATCAAATACCCTCTAAGCGCTGTACGATGCGGAACGACTCAGATAATAATATTTTTTCGAGATAACTTACGTTACTCAGACGGTGAGCATCGGTTGTGATAAGTAGAAGTACCCAATTTGCAGTCAATAACAATGTTCTCAATTTATTTACATTTGTTTGAAGGGCAGCTAGTTACTTTACTAGGCCATTCGTCTTCGTCAGTCCGTAGATATAAGAAGCCATAAATCAGTTGTTTGTGCTAGGATGGAGGTGAGTTCTCGTCGCGATGTCGTTCTACAACCGCCTCAAAAATGACACTAACGTCAAAACATTAGTCAACGTCTCTGCCACAAATCTGAAAATGTTAAGCTTTTATTTTTATTTAACTTGAAATGGTCGACGTTCTGCTTTCCGATAGCAAATCTTTATACCCTCGCTCGCCACGACTTGGGTAACAAAATATCATGTAACCGTTCAATCACTAGCATGCCGAGAGCTTTTAAAATGTGGCTCGTGGGTTGGAACGTTGGGGTGCAAAATTGGCACGTCAAATAAATTCTTGTCAATCGTAAATACTTTGCATAAATTGGATTCAAGGGAATTCCCGCAACAAAGACGGCAGACGGCTGTTTCAATAAAGAGAACGATTGGATCGCTTTTGACGGAGAGGCAGAGCGGTGATTCCACGGGCACCGCGCTGTTTCCCCTTTAAACTTCCTTTTTTTTTCAAAGAAATCGTAAGTAACGATTGTGACCGCAAATCGAGTTGTTATTGTTCATTCTGCATAAATCGAAAAATAAACTTTGCGTCGATGCCAATTTTGCTTTATGCTCTTTCCGTTTGCATTTATTTCCTGTTTCTGTTCAACTAAAAATGAGTTACTTGGTCTATCTATCTGGTGGTTTATTGTGCAAATATGTTGGTGCAATAAACATTTGTTTCAATTCTGAAAGATTTACACAGGTTTCCTAGAACAGTCAACTTGTGTTAAGGTTCTGCCACACTAAACATGTAACTTACACCCTGCATCTACTTACGCCACGGCTGTGTGGCACAGCCTTAATTTTATACAATCTTTTCCGATCAAGTTATGGGAGCTCGGTTTATGGTGAGTTGTCAATTTCCTCATCAAAAGATATAAATAAATCTTCGATATGCAACTCCAGTACCATACCGGTCAAAATAATAAACAAAAATAATAATGAGCTTCCATTTCTCATTTCAACTCAGTATTTTCCTTATGAAACTTGGTCGTTACAGGTAATTTATAAACTCACTTGATAAACTTATTTGATTAATGTCAACCTTTTTAGAAGAAGAAGGAGGCCCTTGTGCTATCAATTTATTAAGACGTTCGCTCAGATCTTTAAAGACCGTCTTCTCTAACATACATTAAAATAATGGGACACCCGGAGAGCATAATTCTAACATCTCTTAAACAGGAAAATTATGTTGAAGTTATCTAAGCTAATTAACATCATTCATCTATTCTGCTCAAGAATTAAGTCACATTTAAATACTCCAGTCAAACAATTAGTCGCTTAATGAAATTAAATAGAATTTGCCAATCATTTGCTCGTCGACGACTCTTTTTATACGAATTAGTAGCGTACATCAATCTTAATTGCCTCAAAATTTTTCAGGATCTTAATTTTATTTTTTCCACACCGAAACGGGAGCTATCAGTCAATTACGCCATACTTTTTTGACGTTTTGTCGATTTTAACTTAGTCCCGTGAACGGCAACTAATATTGATGAATCATGTAACGGGCAGCCTTCACGGCCTTTGGAAATCCCTCTCAACTTTTCTGATTTATTTTAAGCCTTCGAAAATAGTCTACAATGTGGCTACGGATATTGTGAAACTGAGAACGACAACTACCAGGATGAAACACACAACTGAAATTACACGTGCATCAGAAATACGTTCTACAAAGTAATATCTACTGGCACGAATTCTGCTCACGGCTACAAATCAAACGAATAAACAGCCAGAAATTTTCCACCAGACGTAACACATTCGACAGGCGTGATTCAGGCCCAAACTGTGCACAGAATGGACACGCCACTCTGTAATCTGTCCCAGCAAACCGTGCACTGCATAAATTAGCTGTAGTTAAAAGCTCCCTTTTAATGGGAAGACCAAATGAATGGGCAGCGTTGGCCGACGCCAGCGCTTTTCCCAAATTTTCGGCCGAAATCGTAGGAGAGTAATAGTAGATAGAACAAACTGGTTGTGCCAACCGCAAGCATTTAAAATTGCGCTTCGCATCGACGCGCCCGCTGTAATCGACGGTTTGAACTGAATTGAATCTGTTCTGAAGTACTTTCGTTTGAACTTTTACGGCAATTGGTGTAATCGAGTGAAACGAAAAACGCATCCATGATAACACGTGCCTCGTGTTTTGGTAGCGGAAAGTGTCATTTGTTTGTTGAGAATTTGTATGCAGTAATGTTTACTTATTATTTTGAGCACGTACACGTACAATTTAATAAATTGAATGTCACGAAAATAATTTTAAAGTTCAAACACGTTGATATATCGGTTTGAAAAATCAAAGTACACAAAGATAAAAATTTAATATCCAGTAACACCGAAATAAAATTATTCATGAACACATTTCATCTCGAAGTAAAATGAAAAAGTAAGGTCATCACAATCCGGCGGAGTCTGAAATATTTTTATCCCTAACAATAATTGTTTAGACGCGCCATCATAACGACGCAACTACCGACAGATGGCGCAGTTAGGAACACGTGCGACGAACTCCATCTCCACCACTTTATTTACGAGCTGGATATAAAACGTCAGTTACGATGCAATTGTCAACGGTGATGCACGTGTCTCATTGTTCGGTAATGTGCTTATTTGAATTGAGCTATATTTTTGTCGGCGTTTTTAGAAAATTTTGTGTATTTTATTTGTATTTCATGAAAGAAAATAAAAACATTCATCAATGTTTTTCTTTTGAGTTGTAAATTAAGTAGTTCATAAATTACAATTTACTCTATCTTAAATAACGAAAACAAAAATGAACAAGAAGTATTTAAATTTAAACTGAACAAGTAAGTTTAGGCAATAACCGCTGAAACTTTACAAACAATAAAAATAGTTATTATCATATTCATATTGCCAACGTTAACGTTTATACCCAATGATAAAAGGCGAAACATTTATAACTCTCAAGGCAGCCTTAAAGTTTTAAAGCCTTCAAGAAATTCGTATGATTTTCATATACATTTTCACAGCAGTCGTTTTCTTAGCACTTATCGTTTGTTCACCTCTAAAAGCACGAATATGCGGTACGCATACTGATTCTTCTGAGACACGTAAATCTCTATGTAATTCCTTTGTAAAATGTTTTCGTAAAATGTCGTATATTTTACCGTTCACATGTTTTTAATAAACAGCTTCGGTAAAATACGAAGGGTTGGGAAATAGAATAAAATTGAGAATGTTTAGAATTTCAAAAATATTTGTAGGTATCTGAAAATTTGCGTGAGAGATATTGATTCTGGCAAGTTTATATCAGAAAAACATTAAAACTTACAATGTATTTATTTGTTTAGCAAATGTGTGTTTTTATTTCAAAACGAGCTACCAGTACCACATTCCCTCAAAACCTTGCATCAATGTTGGAAAACCTAAGCTTATTTTTGGATTTTTTTAACATAAATTATCGTAAATATGATATGTCAAAATATAAATAGAATATTTTGACAAATTGTGAAAGTATATGGTGTGGATCTTTTTGGTTGAAACACTCCCAAATATATAAGAACAATCTATACGTGTTAATATTAAAGAGGTTGTTCGTTTGAGTTCTATAATCTCCGGAAATACTGGTCATATACATAATCGGCTTCTAGGGAGTTAAGGTTGAGAGCAAAAAAATATTAAACTGGAACAAGAAACATAAATGAAGTAAAAAAAGAACACAAGCAATCACTTAAACATCGACTATTCAAAACAGCCATTCTTCCTTGAACATTCTGAACAGTGTACGGCAATCATTACTCCGTAGCATTAACATTTACGAGAAAGTGATCCCCATTGAGATATAAGGACTATAATAACGCTCAGGTGTATGCTAATGAAGGCCTTCGGTGACGAGGTACAGCCGCCATTACTGGCGACAAACGCTTGGGAGGAGACGAGCGTTTTTTAGTCGCAGTGACGGAATAAGAATTTGATTTTTTGGTTGTTTGTACCTGATTGGTCATAACTACAGAGGTATGCATTTTTGAGAGAGTTTATACAATTAGTACGTTGAAGTAGAAATGGGCTTTACATGCTTGGTGTGACAGACAGTTGGAGCAGACTTGTTGTGTAGTGGAGACCAAGCAAATGTTGTGTGACCTGCCGAACAATAGATTTGCGGTTTATAGATGGTGATGGAAGGGTTGATGCGAACTGCCCAAGACCAGGGCTGACGATATTAGGAGCCTATCTTCAGCGGTGGTTTTGGTGGTGTGATACATGTTAATGTTGGATGTTGTTTGAAAATGATGAACAGCCTTCAATATCTGTAATGGGAATCAAATTTCAGGCAAAATTATCGTGTAACTGCAATAGTTACGATAGTTAAGAATTAAACGAACTTACCTTGTGAAGTTCGATTCTAATTATACGAGTACCACGAACGAAGATGATTACCAGTTTACATGCAGCAGTACGTAGTATGGTGCCGTCCTTGTCACACTCTTTAAAGCCTAGAAGAAACTTGTTTTTGTCTCACTCCCTCCACCTCTCGGCCCGCTCGCCGCCGTGGTGGCCGACACTAGACGCCATTAATTTTAGAGCTACTAGGATCAAATTTTTTGACATTGTGTAAAGGGTTAGAGACTGGGTTGGGTGGGAGTAGGTAATCATCTTCGTTCGTGGTACTCGTATAATTAGAATCGAACTTCACAAGGTAAGTTCGTTTAATTCTTAATTATACTTCGTACCCCTTTCGAAGATGATTACCAGTTTACATGCAGATGTTTAGAGTAAGTTCCAAAAATTTGATCTGGTTAATATGCATTAAAATCAAAAGAAACAAAATATTTCATTCAACCAAATACTTATTATATTATCTCATTTTCAGATAAGAAAAAATAACAGACAACAAAAAGTATTTTTGTAGTAAATATTCTGATAAAAAAGGTTAAACATAAATTACATAAGTATATCTTTTACTGATTAAACAAAGAGTTAGCAAATTCATTACTGTTAGAAACAGCATTCACATCCCGATTATAATATTTGAGGAAAACATTAGATTTGTCACTCCAACCTGCAGCCCTACGAACCACCTGCAGACTGACGCCGGCACGGCGCGCCGCCGACGTGGACGCGTGACGGGTACTGTGAGCGCCAAATATGCTAGTATCTATTCCACTTTTATGGAGGGTAGTTTTAACCCAGTGTGCGAGTGTTTGCGAGCCTACTTTATGATGCGGCTTTCGATAACTAATAAATAAATTACCGGATGAGTTATTTCGAATGTTTGAAGTTTTAATGATGTAAGATTGCAAGGTTAGAGCCGGACAGATTTTTGGGTTTTCTAGAATAAAAGGTAGCCTTATTAGTGGTTGGTAGGCTCCAGGTCGGGATGTTTTTATCAAGTCTACAATTTTTATTATGATACAATTATTTTCAATAACAATATTATCGATTTTAATCAAACTTAAGGTTTGCATTCGCTGGGCAGATGCGATTGCCAGCAAAGTTATAGTTTTTGTTGATAAATCACGCAGACTAATATTATCATATGGGTATAAACTGCTTAAGTAATTAAGAACAATAATTGGGTCCCATGTTACGTCATACCTGGGTGTAGGTGGTTTAAGTTTGAAAACACCTTTTAATAGCCTAATAATCAAAGCGTGTGATGTTACTGATGAATCTAATAGCAACGATAAGGCTGATCTCATCGTATTTAATGTGCTATAACTGGCACCTGAATCAAACATTTCTGTAAAAAATTTAATCACCTGTGATACATTAGCTTTAGAATAGTCGTAATGATTGGATTGACAAAAGTTCCACCAAGATTTTAGGGATGAATTGTATTGATTCAACGTATTTTCAGCGAAAGAAGCCATAAGTAAATTTAATGAAGCCGGTGGAGTACCTCGCTTCATCAGCGTCTCCCGGATAATTTCGACGCCACCAGGGAAAGATCTGCATGAAGAGGATGCGCTTCCCTGAAAGGAGAGTGAAGCAAAGACTTATTGGGCTGAAAAAATATTTCCCGGGAAATAATCATTTTTTGGTAAATGGGGTACCATGGCTGAGACGGCCAGAACGGTACGACAACAATGCCTTCCGCTTTGTCACATTTGATTTTGTGTAAAACTTTATTTATCAAACAAAAGGGCGGGAATGCATAAAAATCTAAATTACACCAACTAAAAGTAAATGCATCTATTATCTCCGACTGGGGATCTAACTTCCATGAAGCATATCTTTCGCATTTATAATTTTGCATGCTCGCAAACAGATCAAAATCAGGATTGCCTAATGATTTTACTATTTGCTCAAAAGCATAATCAGCAAGCTCCCATTCGGTATCAATTTTTAATTGCCTAGATGCACGATCAGCCTCGACATTATCAAGAGATTTTATATATGATGCGAAAATGTATAAATTACGATCTTCACACCACTGCCAAATTTTACGCGACAAGTCATTTAGATGGGTAAACCTTACACCACCCATTCGATTAATATAGGCTAGGGCAGTACTATTGTCAACTCGGATTAGTATGTTAGAATCGCGTAAATGCTTTGCAAATGTTTTTAAAGCATAAAAAGCTGCTTTAAGCTCTAAATAATTGATATGCTTCAATACTTGGGATGAATTCCAGTTGCCCCCAGCTGTCTCAGCATTACAAGCTGCACCCCATCCTGTGCTAGATGCGTCACTAAATATGACTAAATCGTATTTATCTTTGCGAATTGGATTCATACGTTTTCCTATGTTAGACTTCCACCAATTAAAATCTTCATGTAGGTGACTTTTAATATGCATTATTTTGTTATAATTTTCAGAATTGCCCAAAGCTAAATATTTCTCTCTTTCCATTAATTTTGTATAAAGCCACCCATAGCTTACAGCCGGACAAGCCGATGTTAGAAGTCCAATAAATTCAGCAAATTGTCTGATTGTGCATTTTTTAAGTTTAAGAAAAAGTTTCGCTTTTTCTTTTATTCGCAATCTCTTCTCTTGTGTTAGAGACAAAGTCATATAAGATGTATCAAATACGAATCCTAAAAATTTACACGACCTGCTAGGTGTGATTTGGCTTTTGTTATAATTAATTATAAATCCTAGCTTTTCCAAGAGATCTATGGTGGTGCTGATATTGTCAGAACATTCTTCAAATGATGAACCAATACAACAAAAATCATCTAAGTAATTAACAGATATATAACCAGTAGAGCGTAGTTTACATAAAATTGGTTTTAAAAGTTTTGTAAAAACAAACGGTGCAGTGCACAGACCAAAAGGAATAACATTAAATTCATAAAAGTTTGACCGCCATTGAAATCTTAATTTTTTGCGGTCATCAATATCGACATTTAATAAAAAATATGCGTCCTGAATATCTATTGTTGCCATGTAATCATTGTGCTCAATGAGTTTCAAAACTGTACGGTAATCCTCCATTTTGAAGTGCTGGACGTCTATGTACTTATTTAAACCTTTTAGGTTTAAAATAAATCTATGCTTACCGTTTGGTTTCGGAACTGTAAAAATTGGCGAGATAAACTGACCGTCACTAGGACTACAAGCAGAGATAAATTGAGATTGCAATAAATCAGAAACGCATTCATCAATAATTTTTGCCTCAGCTGTGGAAAAACACTTGTTTGGAGGTATTTCGGCTTGAATGGGGGTAGTTGTAAATGGAATTTTATAACCTTTAATCCATGATAATATTGTACGGTCATTTGTAATGTCCGCCCAATTTTGATAAAAATAACGTAGTCTGCCAGCGACAGGTACCTCTGCTTCCGAAGTTAATTCCTCCTCCCGCGATGACGTTGCGTAGTCCTGGAGGTGTAGTTGTGCCGGTCGCGCGCCGGCGCCGCCGGTTTCTTCCGGAACGTGGGGGTCACTCGCGTCTCGGCGGCTGGTGCTCGCGGCGCCCCCCTCGCGTTTAAAGTTCCACGGCGGACCATAGCAGCCTGCCCAGTTGCGAATGATTTAGGCTTTGGTCGGTTATCTATAGTTGTCGGTCTAAGTTCCAACCCAGACTTCGAAATTGCCTTTGAAGATTTCAGGTGTTCTGTAAGATCAGATCCAAATAGATATTCATCGATTTTTGTATTTTTGATGATGTCCCTTGTATCTTTGTTCAAGGTATTAATAATAGCGTATCGCCTAGACTGTGATTCTTTGAAGTGGTAATCACACAGAAGGCGGCCAGCGTCGCTAAGTGACTTAATTAATTCCTGTGGAGAATCATTTTGCAATGTCCAACTTAGTGCTTTTCCCAAAGCTGACAAGCAGCTGGCTAACTGATTTTGTTTGGCCTGACAATAAACCTCTTTTTTATTGTTAACTTCGGTCAAGGCTGCTTTTATTTCTAGATTTAACTTAGGAGCCTTTATATTCGGGCAGTTTTCCGGGATCAGATACATTTTCAACAGGTCAAATCTGTTTTCCTTTGCCAAACCATTTAACAATATGTGTTGCCACCTTGAAGCAATATCTTTGTGCAGATTCTCACCGAAAGCCTTTTCCGTTGAATGGTCATCACCCAATATATTTAAAATATCTTGATTTAATTCCGGAGGTTCCTCCATGGCATCAGAACATTCAGGTTGGGACTGATTATCCATTTGTATTTCACCTGAAAGGTTGGGTGAATAATTAACATCTATCCATATAGGATGATTGACTTTGTATTCGTATAGAATACACATTAACGCTCGTACACGATATACGTGGAGCTATATTGGTGTCAACTATGCGAGGTACTTACTCAACACGGTATACGTGGAGTAAAAAATAAATAACTCGATCTGTTTTACAGCGAGTAAGAATAAAGAAGTCAAAAATTAAATAAGGTAGGTAGGCAACTCAACACGATTTACGCGGAGAAAGCAGTAATTTGTGCTAGACCTTGCAATGCGTGATCACTAGGTAAACGTTGTATTGATGCATATAGCAAACAAGCACAACGCTTTAGCAAATATATAAGTAGCTAAGTAATTACAAAGCACACAGCGAAAAAAAAAAAACACCGACACGTTGGCGCCAGCTTGTTGCCAAGCGCGGGTGCGGTGCGCCGGCGCTGTATAATATGTAGGTTTGCACGGATATGTATAAGTAGAAGTACTTACCACTAGTAATTTCTATGTCTGGTTGCATTAAACCAGGTGAATCGTCACCAATAGAATCACTTTCTGAACTCGATGAAATCCGACGGCGTCGTGATTTTTTTAATTGTTTTTCTAATTTACGTAATTTTTTTCTTATATGACTATAATCGTCATGGTCAGGTGATCGCGGCCTTTTCTTTCCTGGCATGATATATTTTTTAGTACGACGAGTGGCTCGGACGACACAAAAATACGTAATGGCGTCTAGTGTCGGCCACCACGGCGGCGAGCGGGCCGAGAGGTGGAGGGAGTGAGACAAAAACAAGTTTCTTCTAGGCTTTAAAGAGTGTGACAAGGACGGCACCATACTACGTACTGCTGCATGTAAACTGGTAATCATCTTCGAAAGGGGTACGAAGTATAATTCCCAGTAATCCCATGTTAAAAAATTCCGACTGTTTAAAAGCATGTAACTTTTTGTAATTTTAATAAAGTTTAACCATAAGTGTTTTTAAAAAAAATACTGGTTTTGCAAATAAACTGCAATCGTTTCGGCTAATTAACATTGAACAACTTAAAAATTCATTCAGTTCACTACGAACTCTCATGACTTTTGTTTTACTCTGTTAAATACGACTATAAATTATGTAATTCAGTACGAAACTTGAACAGTTGTTTCACCTTCTATTTGAAAGCCTGGCCCGCCCACACTCAGCGCCATAAATGCAATACATTGCTTCATTTGCATGCCACAAGTAGGGGACGAAGCCAGAACTATTGCGCACGACTCAACCATAATTCAACAAAGTCTTTGTCTTTTATTTTCCCCCAAACATACCATGTTTATAATTATTTTAGAGGAAACACAAGTAACTGTGTTGTTTTGTAAGTATTTTGAACTGATATAAGGGTGCTTTTTCTGTACATTTTCTTGTGTGAAAACGTGTCAGTGAATTTTACTATACAAAATGCAAGTGATAAAACTAGAATTATTATTTTTAAGCAAAGTTTTTCTTAGATGGGTTTCAACATTTAAGAATATAATATATATTAATAAAAAAAACTTTTTCAGTCTCAAAGCATTTCTATTTTCTTAAAGGTAGCAACGTGTTTCTAAGCACACAAACGTAACCAAAGAAACACTGAATGGTGAAATTAGTCTTATACAGGGCGTCCCACGGCTATGCCACATGGAGGGGAAGTATCTTTAATATTGTAGATAAAACATTTTACTGAAAGAAGACATTATTTGAATTTTTAAAACAATTTAAACTGCATTCATAAATAATTAAATGGTTGAACTACAGGCTGATTAATTTTCTCGAGTAACAGGTTCGATTTCTGGTTAAACTATGTATTTATTTAAATATCAATGAGTACAGTTTAAAATGTTTAAAAAAAACAAATAATGTCTTCTTTCAGTAAAATGTTCTATCTACAATATTTAAGGCACTTTCCCTCCATGTGGCATAGCCGTGGGACACCCTGTATTTACTTGACTCGGTGGACACAAAAATAAAGAAAATACTATGGTTACAGATACATTGCTTAAGCCTTATCGAGCCATATCATCATAATAGCTTATAGTTTCCATGAAATAAACAATATTGTACCTATAATTAGATTTACAGGCAGATAGTAATTTTAATATATTTTACGTTTCGATGCTTGATTAACTGAACTGATGTTGATGAAATTTGATTTTTAGTGACTGCTATTTGGACGAGCGTCGTTTTCATCCGTGATAACCATTATTCATAATTGCAGTCATAAACAACGATAATAACGTTATAGTTCTTATCCTTAGCTAAAATCAGTATTATATAAGTGGCATTTGGGTTGTATTTCACAAAGCCGGAATATAAAAAAGGCAATGCAAAACAACAAACACAACAGGAGCCACAGCTTACCGAATTTTAAGTTATTTTTGTTTTTAGTTTTTGAAGGCTACTGCTTTTTTTTTAGTTTATTATTTTTTACTTTTGAGTCCAAATCTAGTCCAATTATGGGTTGACGCTAAACTGATTATCAGGTTGTCGATATAAATCAGACAAATATTAAAGACAAAAAGGTCATAAAATGAAAACTACTGGGAAATCATACATAAGAATCACGTAAATCAAATCATAAATCTCAGTGTAATCGGTTTACATACATACATAAATAAAAGACAAAACTACTCCTTTTTGAAGTAGATTAAAAAAAATATACTATCAATAAAAATACATATCATTTTCGACCATATTTCAGTTGAGTTCCAGTCTAACCGTATATAGCTGCATTCCAGTATTTTACACAAAGAGACTTTTTTGGTGAGTGGGAAATCATCCAATGACTGCTCCCGTCCTGGGTGCGGCGGGAGGGCGTGTCAGACTCTTACTGACTAAAACCCACTCATGTTCCTTCGATTGCCCTTTATGTTCCAGGGTCACGGTGACTACTATACACATTCCGCAACCCCGGCAGGCGTTGGCCCTGTTAGGCCCCTTCCTGTGCTGACTCCTTCTCTTTGAGGCGCGCGTGGAACACTAACGCGCCGTCGACGCGGTCCTGGTCCTAGCCGGGCGGCGAGCTACCCATCGCTCGCCATCCGCAGAACCGCGCCTACGGTGGCCGGTAGTCGTCTTGCGACTCTCGACGTCTTCGCCTGGGTCTTTGTCCGGGGCGAGAGGCTCGTCGTTGCCTCTCGCGCGCCGCCGCTTCCTTCACTAGCATAACTGCTTCGCAGAAGGAGGCGACGGCATCCCATTCCGTCTCGCCCCGCAGCATGGCCTGAACCAGCGACGGGCGCGAGAGGTCACCGCCGCCGATCGCCTCTACGAGGACACGTCTATGGTCCGCCCATGCGTGGCACACCTCCACCGTGTGCTCGACCGTGTCCTCCAGGCGACCGTTGCTGCAGTGGTGACACCTAGGCGTCGCTTCCGCCTGAATCCGACACAGGAACCTCCCGAACTGACCATGTTCGGTGAGGACCTGTGTCAGGCGAAACGTGAGAGCGCCGTGGCGCCTCTCCAGCCACTCCTCAAAGAGGGGTCTTACCGCCGCTATCACGGCGTGCCCATACACAAAGAGACTGCCAATCAGACCTCCACAATCCAGATACTAAGTAACACGATACTCTTTTGTATTATATTTTCATATCGATTGTAATTATAGCTAATATTTTTACAATAACATTTGTAGTTCCAGTAAATATAATTGTTTATGCAGCAACACGATCTTTAAATAAACGAAATTGCGTCGAATATAAATATTTTACATATTTATTTAAATCAGAACTTAAACAAAATATTATTCCGATTACCTACTTTTTGTACCTAGAACAAATGAATAAACGAACCTGTATAATATTATTTATTCACACGGTTGTGATGTTCATACTGGTATACATTGTAGCGTTACCCTGGGTTGTAGAAGCCCAGGGAAACAACCACACAGGTAGGTTCGTCTAGGAAACCAGAACCATAGAGAACTGGAGTCCCAGACGAACAGAAAGGTAGTAGAAGAAATTAAACAGTTAGGAAATTTACAGATATATATTTAAAATTATAACAATGAGAGTACCTGATCACCCTACACTTTGGCCCAAACTCGTAGGATTTAAAATAAATAGGGCAGGGTAAGCGCCTCGGCAACGGAGGCCGGAGGCCGGAGGCAGAGTAGGCGCCTCGACTACGCTGGCTGGAGGCAGAGCAGGCACCCCTGCTCAGCCTCCGGCCTCCGCTATGGACCTATAAGGAAGTTTTTTTTTTTTTTTTTTTGGCGGAGTAGGCGCCTCGACAGCGGAGGCTGGAGGCAGGGTAGGTGCCCCGACTATGCAGGCCGGAGGCAGAGTAGACGCCTCGACAGCGGAGGCTGGAGGCAGAGTAGGTGCCCCGACTATGCAGGCCGGAGGCAGAGTAGGCGAGGCGCCTACTCTGCCTCCGGCCTCCGGCCTCCGTTGCCGAGGCGCTTACCCTGCCTCGTGACGACGTGAAGCACCTCCGAATCCTGGTTTTTAACATCCTCTCCTATTTATTTTAAATCCTACGAGTTTGGGCCAAAGTGTAGGGTGATAAGGTACTCTCATTATTATAATTTTAAATATATATCTGTAAATTTCCTAACTGTTTTATTTCTTCTACTACCTTTCTGTTCGTCTGGGACTCCAGTTCCCTATGGTTCTGGTTTCCTAGACGAACCTACCTGTGTGGTTGTTTCCCTGGGCTTCTACAACCCAGGGTAACGCTACATTTTGGGCCCTCCTCTCCCTCCTCTCTAAATTCTAAATTACACTTACACAAGTTTCCCTGCTATTTGGTTACTTACTTGGATTTCTAAATTTATTTCCTACCTCTTCTAAAATTCTACCTCTCTATTCCTCTTTGAAAGAGTACCCTACCTACACTTGGCCCTCACTATTTAACTGCAATACTTAAAATTTAAATTTTATTTTTCGTATAATTTGTATTTAATTGTCTAATCTGTTTTACTAATATTTTTAGCTGAATTTTCTAATTTGCTAATAACTTTGCAATCTATTGTGAACTAATTTTTGTACTAATTACTGTTTACTAATATTTTCTTTTCAACACAATGGCTCATTCTCGTGTGATAGATTACAAACTTTCCTCTTCCTCTAATAATACTCCTCTTTATAGGTTGTCCTCTCTCTTCCTCTAATAATCCTCTACCTCCAATAATAATCCTCCTTATATGTTCATAAATATCATTTATTGATTATATTATTATCTATTTTATTCTACAAGTTTTGACTTCAGTCTTTAGGCTATATTTTGGCAATTTTGTTTTCTTTCTTCTTACTTCTTTTCTTTCCTCTTATCTCTTCTATCTTTTCTCTCTTAGCACTCTGCAATAAGTGTATTGTTAATGAGTGTGGATGTTACTTAAGGTCTACCCCTTAAGGAACCCTATAATTGCTTAAGGCCCTACCCCTTAAGTAATTTTTATCTACTTGAGGCTCTACCCCTCTTGTAGGTAAATCTCCTAACTACTTGAGGCTCTACCCCTCTTGTAGGTAATCTCTTATTTACTTGAGGCTCTACCCCTCTTGTAGGTAATCTATTATATTATGCTTGAGGCTCTACCCCTCGGGTAACTACTATTGTCTTTCTTTACTTGAGGCCCTACCCCTCGGGTAATCTATTTCTATTTTTTCTTCTTTCTCTATTGGGTTTTCATATGGAGCGGTTGACTACTCTTTAAATAAGCCTTAGGTCCTACGCCCCTCCTGTTGGGCAAGAGCGGATGACAACTCTATAAATAAGCCCTACAGTCAGAGCGGATGATAACTCTTTAAATAAGCCTTATGGTCAGGAGCGGATGACAACTCTATAAATAAGCCTTATAGTCATTGTTATCTTTTGAAGCATCTTCTCTGGAGTACGAGTCATTGAATGTGAACCGTACCCCATCCTATGATTGTCTGACGTATGTTTGCTGATGAATGACTGAAGATTATGAGTTTGTTTGTGTGGAGATTTTGTTTCTCCTAAATTTAACAAAAATTTTCTCTGAAGTCGAAAATTTTCCGGGGTTTTTGGGGTAATGTAGTACTTACGGTTTATATTTTATCATTCTATGTGATTCTCCTTGTTTTTAATAGTATTTCTAATTAGTTATAACATTCTGAAAAGAAATAATTTATTTGTAAACAACGTTTGACACTTTTTCACTAGACATTTGTCAATCATTCTATTTGTTTTCTTTATAGGTGGAGGTTGGTTTGTCTTCGTGAAGTTTGCATACGTTTTTATAGACCTGTCCGCCTAATTTTGTTAATGGCACCCTCATTTTCTTTACTATTTCAAATTTTTGATTCAAAACATTGCGTTCCTAACAAAGTGTTCGAAAAGAGTCTTCTTTATCGATATTTTTGCAGAGGGAAGTCAGTCTTGTGCCGGCATCGAAAGAAGGAGTAACTGGGAGGTCTAGAAGTGAACCCTCTCATATATTACTGCAGAACCTCTGAGTGACGTTTAAACCTCTAAGTGAACCGGCCTCTCTCTTGGGTTCACCTCCCAGTTTACTCCTGCACGCGCTTCTGCGTTATCTATTTCTAGCCTCCAGCCTCAGCTACCGAGCTACCGAGGTACCTGCTCAGCCTCTGGCGTCAATTGCCGAGGCCCCTGCTCAGCCTCCGGCCTCCGCCGCCGAGGCGCCTACTCCGCCTCCAGCGTCTGCTGTCGAGGCGCCTACTCTGCCTCCGGCCTGCATAGTCGGGGCACCTACTCTGCCTCCAGCCTCCGCTGTCGAGGCGTCTACTCTGCCTCCGGCCTGCATAGTCGGGGCACCTACCCTGCCTCCAGCCTCCGCTGTCGAGGCGCCTACTCCGCCTCCGGCCTCTACTGCCGAGGCGCCTACTCTGCCTCCGGACTGTGTAGTCGGGGTGCCTGCTCTGCCTCCAGCCAGCGTAGTCGAGGCGCCTACTCTGCCTCCGGCCTCCGGCCTCCGTTGCCGAGGCGCTTACCCTGCCTCGTGACGACGTGAAGCACCTCCGAATCCTGGTTTTTAACATCCTCTCCTATTTATTTTAAATCCTACGAGTTTGGGCCAAAGTGTAGGGTGATCAGGTACTCTCATTATTATAATTTTAAATATATATCTGTTCTTTTCATAATTGTTTATTTTCTTTTCCTAACCTTCTGTTCGTCTGGGACTCCAGTTCCCTAAGGTTCTGGTTTCCTAGACGAACCTACCTGTGTGATTGTTTCCCTGGGCCTCTACAACCCAGGGTAACGTTACAACATATAATATACCAATTAGGTAAAATACTTACTAATGGTAAAATTAGATAACTGTTTAATTGTTCTGTTAATTGGCTCTGCTAATTTAATGTTTTATGCTGACCTTTACCTTTCAAATTATTTTTATATAAATGTATAATGCTTGACGGGCCTGTTGGTCCAGTGGTTAGTGACCCTGACTGCTAAGCCGGAGGTCGTGGGTTCGATTCCCACCCAGGGCAAACTTTGTGTGATGAGCATGATTGTTTGTTCTGTGTCTGGGTGTAATATATTTATAATTTTAGAAATAAATAAATAAATGATATTAAAATTAAAAGTTAAATTCCAGGGTTCAAAAGTCCTTTGTCCTTAATTTCTCAATGCTTTTGTTAACACCCGAAAGTTAAGTGCTTAACCTGTACCTATGCATATGTCAATATGTCCGTCCATCGTAACCAAAATAAACTGCGAAACCAATTTTGATGAAAGACATTAAGTCTTTTTTTTTTATTTAAATCTGAAATTGAAATGAAATGATGTTTTTATATGGTAAAAGTAACCAGAAACTCTACAGTACATTATCATCATCTCCCAATCGTGTTGGGGTCGGCTGCCAGCCTTACCGGATTCAGCTGGATACCGGTGTTTTTTTTTTTTTTTTTTTTTTTTTTTTTTTTTTTTTTTTTTTTTTTTTTTTTTTTTTTTTTTTTTTGGTGAGTGGGAAATCATCAAATGACTTCTCCCGCCATAGGGCGGCGGGAGGGCGTGTCAGACTTTTACTGACTAAAACCCACTCATGTTCCTTCGGTTGCCCCTTATGTTCCGGGGTCACGGTAACCATTATATGCATTCCGCAACCCCGGCAGGCGTTGGCCCCGTTGGGCCCCTTCCCAGGCTGACTCTCCTTGGGGCGCGCGAACACTAACGCGCCGCCGCAATGGGGCCATTACTGGCACTCCATTGCGGCCTCGGTAGTCGCGGCGGCAGCGGCGGACGCGGCAGCAGCGGGGGCGGCGGGGGCCTCGGCAGCAGCGGGAGCGGGAGCGGCGGCAGCAGCGGGAGCGGCGGCAGAGGGCTTTCCTCCCTTTCCTCTGGTCCTGGCGGGCGGGGCGCAAGCCCTGCCCCCAGCCCGGTGATCGGCCGGCTTGCCAGCTGCCGCACATGCGGAGCAGTGCGGCGCGGCGGTGCACGAGCCGGCCTTGTGACCGGGCTGACCGCAGCGGAAGCAGTCGCCGCTGCGGTCTACCTCCGAGGTGCAACGGACACCGACATGGTGTCCTACCTGGCACCTGAAGCACCTCAAAGGCTTAGGCTCCAGCAGCTTGACCTGCGCCGAGGTCCAGTCTCCCACCAGTAGTTTGTGGCCCTTCCCCGCAATTGCCTTTGCCGCCGGTACGGGGCAACTCACGATGACCGCTCCCAACCCGGAGCGGTCGAAGCGGATGGCGCCCACCCGCACGTCGCTAGCAGGACAGCTCCCCGCCTTGGTGACGGCGGCCACCAGCTCCTCGCTCGTGACGGAGTCGTCCAGGCCCGTGACGCGCATATCAATGCGCATTGTAGGCCTGGACACTCGCACCTCCTCCGCCTGGAGCGACGCCCGCAGCTTCTCGGCCAAGGCATCGGCGACGGGGCCGCTGGCCACCCCTGGGACCTCCAGCATGCGGGCTCCAGTCGCCGTGACCCGCACCCGCACGCCCTCCGCCGCGCCGATCTCGGCCAGGTTGACCGCCGCTTTCGCCTTGGCCAATACCGCCCCGTAGGTCACCCCCTTCTTCTCCGCGTCCGGCTGCAGGGTGATTACCACCGCTGCAGACTTAGGGGCGCGGAGCCTGGCCGCGAGGCTCTTGGCCTTGCGGCGCTCTTGCCGCCGCTGCCGCTTCTTGGCGGCCCTAGCCGCCTTGGCCGCCTTTTTTCCCTCCCCGGCGACGCGCCAACCGGGTTCGGTTGGAGTCTCGGCATCCGTAGGAGGAGGGGGAGGCGGTGAGGAGCGCTGTGCAGCTGCACACGCTGCGGGTGCCCCCACCACTCTAGGCTTCGCCGCCTTGCCCTTTGCCGGCTCCGGCGCGGTGGCACGCCTCGACGTCCCCGCCACTGGTGCCGCAGCCACAGCGGCAAACGATGCCGCTGGCTCTGCCGCCGACGCCGCCGGGACCGCTCGACTGGCCGCGAGCGGGGGCCGGAGGGCAATGCCTTCCAGCACCGTGAACCGGCGCTGGAGGTCTGCCATGCCCTGCACCAGGGTCTGGATCTGGGCCTGGAGCACCTCCATAGGCTCCTCCGTGCGGGTCCCATCGCCCCGGAGCCCGGCCAAATCCGCGCGCAGCTCGCCATTCTCTCTGCGGAGCGCCTCTATATCCGCCCGCATTGCGGCCAGCTCCTGAGACGCCGGCAAGCTGGCCTCCTCCAACACTGCCTTCATCGAGGCGGTGGCCTCGACGATGGCCTTGTCTTTCGACCCTTTCTTCTTTTTGTAGGCCACCGACGTCAGCGCCGCTCTCACCACCCTCTCCAATTCGGTCTGGTACTCCGTGGCGCCCGTCACGGCGGCTGGCTCATCCCGCGGAGCTGGCGCAGAAGCCGCTCCGGGGTGACGCCCCTCCAGGGCGAGCCTTTCGGCTCGCTGCGCAGCCTCCTGCGCGGGGAGCTTACGCCCCCCTCCTCCAATCCGGCCCGCACCCCGCCTGCTGGTGGGGATTTTGGGAGCCGGAGCCATCGCCTCACTGTCGGAGGACGACGACGCGCCCTCCGACATTGTCCGCTTCCTACTGCGGTCTCTCCGCCCACGCCTCGGGCTCTCTGAGCTCGAGCTTTCTGAGCTCGGGCACAGCTTCGCCGACCGCACTACCTTCTTCCTCTCCTTCCTCTCTTTTTTATTTTTCTGCTTAAAAGTGTCCATACTTGATCCCACGAGTATGGGGGATTTAAAATGTACACCCAGGGCAACCCCCTGTCCCTGGCAAGTGTACATTTGTAACCCAACCAGAGGGTCCACCGGTTCCCTGGCTGGGGGTGCGCTAGAGACTGATGCGCCGTCCACAAACAGACGACACTACTCCTCAGCCATTCGTACCTTCGCCACGCACCAGAACTTGGTATTAGAGGTAATTTTTTATAGAGGTTGTCTACCTCGCGGCCCGGGCGGTTAAGCCAAGGCCCTCGACCCCCGTCGAAAGTCAGAGACATGACCGTAACAGACTACGGGGCTACGAGATCAACGGGGGCAGCTAGGGATGACGACCCCCAGCTGCCTGCTCTGCGGCAGGGTGAGTGCACGCAGAGCCCGTTCCCCGACTCCAACACACACTGCCCTCTGCTACTCAGAGGGACAGGTGGTGGAGTCCTCCGCGACAGAATATTGGCAAGTGGGCAACGAGACCCCACAGGCACAACGTACCCAATGACGAGTCGTTGCCCACCTCCCAGGGTGCACCGTCCCTCGGACTGGTCTTCGCCCCGGAAGAATCCATAAGCGAACTCCAGCCCTCGGGCACACGAGGAGGTTTTCTGTCCAAGCACCCCAAACCCGATACCGGATACCGGTGTTTTACGTGGAGCGACTGCCTACCTGACCTCCACAACCCAGTAACTGGACGACACGATACCTCTTGGTTAGACTGGTCATAGTTTCTTGGCTAACCAGTAACGACTGTCAAAGTTCTACGAATGACAACCGGGACCAACGGCTTTACGTGCTTTCCGAGGCACGGGATGTCAGTGATGTCTAAGATAAACTTCAGAAAGTACATATGAATTGAAAAAGTCACATTGGTACTTGCCCGGATTCGAACCCACAACCTCTTACACGAGAGGCGCCTTATCCACTGGGCCATCACGACACTTACACACACACATTACATTTACATTACATTTCACATTACATTACATTTCTACAGTACATTATATTTTTTAAAAATCAGGAACTCATATCCAAGCGAATTTAAAACTTGTTGGAAAAAAGTGGTAACGAAATTGAAATGGGCTTCATCTGTCATTCTAATACCTCTTTTACCTTTTTTATTGAACATTAAATTGTTATTTATTTATTATTATTTTCTCTTTCTAAATTAGACACGAGAAAGACCAAAGTTAAAACAAAAGCTACAATAGCATTCGCTTATAATCTTTTCCTGTTCCATCAGACGTAATCTTCTCTCTTCCCAAATCAGCATAGTAATTTGTACATAGTACGAGCCAACGTGGGTATCTCGTAAAACGTACAAGAGTAATCCTTCCCGCTTTTACGACTTCAGAGAAAAACCAGCTGACACCGTATGTTTTTATTTACAGAATAAGCATCAAAACTGTATACGCAAGACAGGAAAGAAAGGAATATGTACACAATATATTCTGCCACCTACAGTGTTTACCGCGTCCCTAGGCGAAAGGAGGGGAAATATTACTTTATTTTACCTGTTTTTGTAGTATCTCTTTTAATATTTAAAGCGTAAACGAATGCTTGTTGTTACAGGTTGTGTTGAACGGTAATTAGGGTTGTCTATTGTTTGCCCGAAGATTATATGCCATAATCATCATTTTCCCGAATTTCATTTACCCGAATTTCATTTGCCCGAATGTTTCATTTGCCCTAAAAGACATATGACATACTTTTAATTGCCCGAATTTTAGATACCATAAGATACGAATGCCATAAGTATTGTTTGCCATAATTTTATGTGCCATAATAATTATTAGACATAATATTTAAATGGCATAATATTGAAATGGCATAACAAGTATTAGACAAATATTTAAGCCCCGTAATGGTTTTTTTTTTCTGTGCATGGTTGATGGTGGGCTAGGTCGACGGAGCCCCGCTTCGCGGGGCTCCTACTTCTGTGTGGTTTATAAAAAAATAACCACGAAGGGGATGGCGGGGTCTATTCGCTCGCTTCGCTCGCTCACACGACCCCGCCATCCCCTTCTAACCTAACCTGTCCGAGTCGGGGTGCCCTAAAGTCCCAATTGCATCCAATTTCTCTTGATATAAACAACCGTTATACACCCGATGTCGATGGCAAATTATGTTATGGCATATCATAATTATGGCATGTGATAATTAGGACATGTGATAATTATGGCTTACAATGATTATGGCAAATGATGTTATGGTAAGTGACTTTATGGGAAACAATGATTCTGGCACGTGACTATTATGGCAAATGAGAGTAGGGCAAATGAGTATTATGTCGTATGATATTATGGCTGTTGACTATTATGGCAAATGAAATTAGGGCAAATAAAATTCGGGTAAACGGCGGTATACCGGTAATTAGATGTTTTTGTGATGTGATGCCTTTTATTTTTTAATACGAAAGTGTTTAAATATTTTTTAAGGTTAATAATTTACGGTACTTTTCTATTTTTTTTCTGTCTTTTACTCGGTATGCTTGACTAATTTAGCAAAATGGCTAACGCGATTTTGACGAGACTTTAACCTTTTTTCAAATGGTGTACATTAAGTTAGCAAACATCCCAAGTACTAGTGAACCCAGCATATGTAGTTAGTGCCTGCACGTTATCTACCGAGACCAATTATGTTTTGGAACCATCTAGGAACTCATTGTATTAAAAGCATACAATTTTATCCAAATTGCTCCGGCCGTTTAGTAGGAGTTATATGACAAGCACACGTGAAGAAGAATTTTATACATTATTTATATTTAGCGAATAATTCTCTTCTGTTTGTTGTAACCAATCTAAGAACGCATTAAAAGCGATTCCTAACCTGCAGGATTTAGCTTTAGAAGTATTTTTCAAAGAAATATGCTAAATATCAAATTAACACAAACGCGAATCGTTTTCGAGGATAGGTTTACAGCAAAAACCGTGTGACGTACTTAATTTATGCTCAGTAAATTTATTATTGCACAACCGAGCCAACAAAACCGCAGAAAGAGTTATTCGTGCTATAAATAAAAAGAAAAACGTCTGTTTAACGTACCGCGGTGCATTTTGTTTAATATTAATTTATAAAACTTATCTCCCAGAACAATACTTTATTGCTTCCAATATTGATGTGTTCCAGTTTTGTATTTCAACTCCTCGGTATTCGTACATATTTCTGAACATTAATAGCTTTCAAAATTTACTGCAAAACATGTATGTCCTAGTTACAAACTGAATAACTAAATAAATTCAACGCATTCTGAAAGCAATCGCTTTTCAAATAAAGCAAACTTATTCCGCCAGCTCCGTCTAACGCAAGTTAATATGATAATAGGTATAAACCGTATGATCTAGAGCTTAGAACGCGAAGGCTCTGTTCAGAATGTTGACGTTTAATCTCCTCTCAGAATAACGTGGTAAGGAATGCAAGCGGCCATTTCTCCACGGGAAATAAATACGGGCGGCGGAAGAGCTTACTTTGTACAAATTGCAATAGTGTACGTACCTCTCTACCCGCTCGCTTCAGTAGTGATAAAGAACTCGCGACTACACTTGAATTGTACTTCAAAAAGTTCCAAATTCCGAAATAATTGTGTCTAATTGCATTAGTTGAAGAAGTTTCCTGTGACTGCCTGGCATCGTGTGGCCAAACGTCCGGCTTCGAGTCGGAAAGCTTCCAAATTTTATGCAACATCCCCGCAGCTCGGATTCTATTAGAAATTCAATGTCTTACTCTTTATTGAAATCGTGAGACGCATTTTAAATTGTGAATTTTGGGTCAGGGAGCTGAGAGACTACCAAATATTTTGATAAACGTACTCAACTTCTTTGATCTTTCTGTGCTTAAGAGGAATATTTTCGAAATTGTTTCAAAATTGGAAACTACCGATCCTTGTTGGAAGTGAACAAGCTACAACAAGTACTAAATTTAGATAACAATATGCAAACTAGACGAGGATTTTCAGCGCTTTCAGAAGGAGAACGTGGTTTTGCGGGCTCTTTACCTACAAATATCTTATTACAAACAAACAAGTTATCGCTGCTTCGAGTTTTCCTATCGTAAGCCTTATTTTGGCGAACATTTTATCTCATCTTTTACATGATGAAATTCGACAAAAGATACAAAGAATACCAATGAAAGTAATACTCACTAGAGATCGAATTTCGTCAAGAAATAATCGATTCAACATGTGCAATCATTTCAGTTTGGTTTTCACCAGGACGGATGGGTTTGTGTTACTTTTCATTCTCCTTCCCGAACTCTTCGTAAAAAAGTGTAAGTGCTTTTGCTTGTGTGTCGTTTTAACCTTACAACGACCAAGCGACAGCCAGCTGTCGGGCTGCTATTGTCTTTCTATTGTGTCTCAAATCACGTGTGCTTGCAGGTTTAATACCTCTTCTATAAATAGCTAAAAATATTATTTATTATCTTTATAGCACCTAAGTGTCTCATTTTGTGCAACAAAATGATGGACACGTTACTTCGGTGCTAGGCGGCAGTCCAAGATCGAGGTCTTAAATTCTAATGATTAAGAGCACTAAAACAGTTCAAAATAACTTGAACGTAAATTGTTTGTCAGGTAGACAAAGAAGCTTAATCATAGTGATAAAAAAATTATTGTTCATTCATCTTTACAAGGTATTGTAAATGTGAAAGTTTGTATGTACACTGTACAGATTTATACTCGTAATAGATAGAAATATAAGTAGATGTATAGATATCGATATAAAGAAGTTTGTTGTTCTTTTACGCAAAATCAACTGAATAGCTTAAACAACGCACGGAACCAGAACTGTAACCAAAAATCCCTTTCCCAACTGTATTGGAGTCGGCTTCCACCCTAACCGGAGAAGTTTAAGAAGGATAATCAAATAGGTTTTCCTAATTTACAAAGACTCATGAAAGAGTTTTTTCATCTTCAAACTTGCCTTCTTCTTCTTGCTTTTTTGGTTGTCATGTCCAAAAAACTGGTGACGACCAATATCTGTTCAGAAAAATAAGAAATCTATATATATAAAAGAAAGTCGTGTTAGTTACTTCACTTATAACTCAAGAACGGCTGAACCGATTTAGCTGAAAATTGGCAGGGAGGTAGTTTAGAGCCAGGAGAAGGACATAGGATACTTTTTATCCCGTTCGACATCATTCCCGTGTGACTTGACATGTAACGTCAGTCACTATAAAACGTGGTATAACAAAAAAGAATCAGACTTGGAATAACAAAATTGACGTATAATGACAGCTATGTAATGACGTATGGATGATAGGTGGTAGGTAGGTAGTAGGTAGGTAGTAGGTAGGTAGTAGGTAGGTAGTAGGTAGGTAGTAGGTAGGTAGTAGGTAGGTAGTAGGTAGGTAGTAGGTAGGTAGTAGGTAGGTAGTAGGTAGGTAGTAGGTAGGTAGTAGGTAGGTAGTAGGTAGGTAGTAGGTAGGTAGTAGGTAGGTAGTAGGTAGGTAGTAGGTAGTGAGTAGGTAGGTAGTAGGTAGGTAGTAGGTAGGTAGTAGGTAGGTAGTAGGTAGGTAGTAGGTAGGTAGTAGGTAGGTAGTAGGTAGGTAGTAGGTAGGTAGTAGGTAGGTAGTAGGTAGGTAGTAGGTAGGTAGTAGGTAGGTAGTAGGTAGGTAGTAGGTAGGTAGTAGGTAGGTAGTAGGTAGGTAGTAGGTAGGTATAGGTAGTAGTAGGTAGGTAGTAGGTAGGTAGTAGTAGTAGTAGGTAGGTAGTAGGTAGGTAGTAGGTAGGTAGTAGGTAGGTAGTAGGTAGGTAGTAGGTAGGTAGTAGGTAGGTAGTAGGTAGGTAGTAGGTAGGTAGTAGTAAGGAATTAAGTGTAGGTAGTAGGTAGGTAGTAGGTAGGTAGTAGGTAGGTAGTAGGTAGGTAGTAGGTAGGTAGTAGGTAGGTAGTAGGTAGGTAGTAGGTAGGTAGTAGGTAGGTAGTAGGTAGGTAGGTAGTAGGTAGGTAGTAGGTAGGTAGTTAGTAGGTAGGTAGTAGGTAGGTAGTAGGTAGGTAGTAGGTAGGTAGTAGGTAGGTAGTAGGTAGTAGTAGGTAGGTAGTAGGTAGGTAGTAGTAGGTAGTAGGTAGGTAGTAGGTAGGTAGTAGGTAGGTAGTAGGGAGGTAGTAGGCAGGTAGTAGGTAGGTAGTAGGTAGGTAGTAGGTAGGTAGTAGGTAGTTAGTAGGTAGGTAGTAGGTAGTAGTAGGTGTAGGTAGTAGGTAGGTAGTAGGTAGGTAGTAGGTAGGTATAGGTAGGTAGTAGGTAGGTAGTAGGTAGGTAGTAGGTAGGTAGTAGGTAGGTTGGTTGTAGGTAGGTAGGTAGTAGGTAGGTAGTAGGTAGGTAGTAGTAGGTAGGTAGTAGGTAGGTAGTAGGTAGGTAGTAGGTAGGTATAGGTAGGTAGTAGGTAGGTAGTAGGTAGGTAGTAGGTAGGTAGTAGGTAGGAGTAGGTAGGTAGTAGGTAGTAGTAGGTAGGTAGTAGGTAGTAGTAGGTAGGTAGTAGGGAGGTAGTAGGCAGGTAGTAGGTAGGTAGTAGGTAGGTAGTAGTAGGTAGTAGGTAGTAGGTAGGGTAGTAGGTAGGTAGTAGGTAGGTAGAGGTAGTAGTAGGAGGTAGTAGGTAGGTAGTAGTAGTGGTAGGAGTAGTAGGTAGGTACGAGGTAGGTAGTAGGAGGTAGGTAGTAGGTAGGTAGTAGGTAGGTAGTAGGTAGGTAGTAGGTAGGTAGTAGGTAGGTAGTAGGTAGGTAGTATGTCAATTCGAATTCAATATTCATACTTGACAAGACAACGTCTGTCGGGTCAGCTAGTAAAAAATAAAAACACAATAATTTGGCATTCGACGAAAAAAAATTCGACGAAAGAAGGCCAGCAATCCTAAATTATAAATCAAATCAAAGAAGATCCAGTGAGGTTCTATTCGAAACAGTATTAGAACCCCAGTATTAAAGATTTTCCCGTAAGAAGTCTAAAGTCTTAAAACTATTAGAATCTGCCATTGTATCCTTATGCCATTTGTGTTTATTTTTTGTTTTTATTTGTCACTTGTTATAAAAAAACTAATTGTAATAACGTACGGTCTGTTTGAAGTTTCCATAGGTTGGCTAAACAACTGAACATCATTCAATCACATCCAATCACTTTTCTTTCTCATTTTTTTTATTTGATTTTGGTAAGAATAGTTTTATTACAAACCTTGTTCCTAAATAAAAAAAAAACACAAAAAAGAAAGACTCATCCAAATTAGTGCAGTAGTTCGAAAGTTATGACTATGAGCATAGTATAAAGAGAGGGAAGTAGGTTGTCCTTATACAAACGCACCCCCCGCGGCTTGTAAGTGTGCGCCATAGTATCTATGCGTCGACGCAATCACACTTAACAAAATCTCGACGCGTTTCTCCTGCCGCCAGTCGGGGCTAACACTGCACGAGGTTCGCGCGTCACTGCTTTTCGACACCGCTAAATGAAACCAAAATGTCTGATAATCGCAGGAGAACGTATTGCTGTGTGTTTGGGTGTCTTATTAATTTATGGATTCCAGAATTGTTTCTGTTCAGATTACCTATTGAACAAAAAAGGCAAGCTAGTCACTCATTCTAGCATATAATTTTTACTTGATGTTTAGATACCAACTCTTATTTATTTTTTGTTGTAAGTATTAGTTTTCTATCACACAGAGGAGGTAGGTAGGCCTAATTAAATTTCCGACTAGAATGTATTAGGTACTTTTGATCTGTTAATTGATTTACTGCTATTGCTTTGTTTACGTTTACTTATGCCGATTTCTCAGTATTGTAGGTAAAGTAACTAAGTGCCTACCTAATTACAGTTAGATAATCGTAATTGTGTCGTGTGTAAAGGTGACAACCCTAAGACAGTAGGCAATTATAACGCGAATTGGGCCGGAGATAGCCTACTTCTCTCTCTTTATACTATGCTATGAGCGCATTTTTGATTAAATTTCGGCCATACATACTTAGTAAATTAACAGTTATAGTGTCAAACAATTGACCTATCGTTTAAACACCAAAAGTTCAACTGTTCACAAAAAAGTGGATTAGATTTTGAAACCACTTAATCAGAGGCACTCGTACCGGTTCCCGGATCTAATATTTCATCTATGTTTAAAAACTTACATTTACCGATATTCCGGTATTCGATTTAATATCGCCACGGTACCAGGTAATCCTATAAACCAACGGAAATACTCGCTTTCAAGAACTTCATAATACTGTTATTTTCTTCTGTACCATCTGCGGTATACGATACGCCCGAAATAGTTATTGATAATACTAAGGATCAAAGGATAGCTATTATTAACTGTTATTTTTGCGATATTGCAAGTATTTATTCTGCTCCGAACTTTTTTGTTTGATTTAGTTACGAACGTGAGTGATATTGGTTATTAGTTATATTCCGGTGTTTGTATGGTTTTGAACCTCAGATTACTAAAGTATTTTTTTTTAATGTTATGGTCTTTATTTTCGACAGTTGCCTTTTATTTCGGATATTATTTTACATAAATAACACTAGTCTAGTGGCTTTCTATTGTGGGCAAAGACCTCTTTTCATACAGAGAAGGCACAAGCATTGATAACCATGCTTGGTCAAGACGGACTGGCGATTTCAAACCTGTATCAATAAATAAGTCTAGATTTCTTTTTAAATTTGCTTTATTCAAAACTAAAACAAAAGAAAGAAATATAAATAACCTAGGACATCAAGTTGCACAAAATAAAACCTTCTATTTGAAGTACTAACTTCTTAGATTGTTCGTGGCCTCACTCTGTTATTTCTATCTTGGCATCAAATGGATCTTCAGCGTACAAACTACTATGTTCTTTTCCACTTTCCTTATTCTATGGCATTTATTCGAATATTTTTGTATATATTTTTTCTAGAGGGTTCGTCGAAAATATATAACAACATTATAAATAAAGAAAATAAACTTTTTTCACAATATCGAGCATGTTTTTCCCTTTAGGTACCTCTTATTAAAAATAATCTTACCTGCTTTTTATTAACATTTACTGGTAAATTTTGTAGTTCAATTCGTTTAAAATATACTTAACATAGGTACCTTATTCTTTATAAAAAACCGGCCAAGAGCGTGTCGGGCCACGCTCAATGTAGGGTTCCGTAGTTTCCCGTCCGTCACAATAAGTGTTCCCACTTATAAGTTTAAAAAAAGGCTTTTGTTACGTTGACATACTAAGTACGCAGAAATTATTTTGTACAACCTTTTTGTTTTTTTTGTACAAAAACTGTTCTTTCTATCAAGTTCAAAATAATTTTCCTAGAAAGTCCTTATAAAGTTCTACTTTCCAAATTTTTTTCATATTTTTTAAACCTACGGATCAAATGTTAGAGGGGGGGGGACGCTTTGATTTTTCCTTTTGGAGCGATTATTTCCCAAATTATTGACATTATCAAAAAATGATTTTATTAAACCCCTTTTCATTTTTAAATACCTATCTAACAATATATCACACGTAAGGGTTGAAGTTAAAAAAAAAAATCACTTCCCTCTTTACATATAGGGGGGCTACCCTAATAAAACATTTTTTTCCAATTTCTATTTTACCACTTTGTCGGCGTGATTGATATACATATTGGTACCAAATTTCAGCTTTCTAGTGCTAACGGTCACAGAGATTAAGCGAGGACGGACGGACAGACAGACAGACATGGCGAAACTATAAGGGTTCCTAGTTGACTACGGAACCCTAAAAAGATCTTACTAAATCTTATTATACGATTCCCGGTAACTCTAATAATTATGATCCTACAAAAGTATAATTTCGAACTTCAACGTTATATAGAACGTGCCCTATATAAATATACAAAGAAGTTCAAAATGACAAAGTAGAAAGTTTTACACAAAACGCCACAAGCTCTAAAGGAAATTACATACTTGTGCCTTTACGCTACATCCGTACTGGGCAAGGAAATGAACGTAAATGTGTCTTCGTACTCCTGAATGCCCTGTGTCAGGCTTTAATTTGTTCATTGACTGTTTAGTTTGTGACAATTATATGTTTTCTTTACGAATTTTTTTCTAATAGTGGTAACTTTGTATGTATTGTTACAATCCGGTATTTGACACCATCATCAATTGACGTACTTTTTATGACCTGTCAAAACGCAATTCTCCAATAGACTTTGTATGCCAATATCAGCTTGTGACGTCACAAGCTAGCAACCCTATTGACTAACTATTTATTGATTTTAAAGCAATTAAAAATTCAATTTTACAGTAAATTAAAAACAAATCCGATGCTTAGGACTAATAAAAAGATAGGTTTTATAAAAATATGTCTTAGATTTATCGGTTAATAGTGTCAAATACCGTATTTCTTTGACACTTCTATTAAGGGGCCATGACGATACTTCTGTGACGTACGATGCAAGCATTTGATGTCTTAAGTTAAGGTAGGTCATGCATAAGCTTGCAGGCCCAAAATGGGAAACAACCCATGTGATTCTTTCAGCTCATTATGTGCCTTCTAATGTAGGAAATCAATGCAAAGAAAAGGTTAGAAAAATGGGTTGTTGGTATCGGTTCCTAATTAACATTCATCAGCGCTTTCATCAGCGGCTTCGCCCGCGTGAATGTCGGAACATCTACCCCTATTTTCACCCCTTTAGTTTTGCAATTTCCAATAATCATTTATTGATAAACACTTACTAACTCTTCGCAAAGAATATTATACCCTTCAAGATTCATGTCGCTAGCAGCTTGGGCTGTATATATATAGTTGATATTTCAACATTCAATCTGTTTTCCATTTTATATAGTGAGCTTAAAACCTCATCATCATCTCCCTAGCCTTTCTCCCAATCGTGTTGGGGTCGGCTGCCAGCCTAACCGGATTCAGCTGGATACCAGTGTTTTACGTGGAGCGACTGCCTACCTGACCTCCACAACCCAGTAATTGGGCAACACGATACCTCTTGGTTAGACTGGTCATAGTTTCTGGCTAACCAGTAACGACTGTCAAAGTTCTACGAATGACAACCGGGACCAACGGCTTTACGTGCATTCCGAGGCACAGTATGTCAGTGATGTCTAAGATAAACTTTAGAATTGAGCTTAAAACCTAATTTCATTATAATACCTAGCTTATTTTTTAGATATGTCTAAAAAAGGACGCGTTTAATCCCATTCTCATTATGGAACAATCAGTCAAAGATAAGGGAGGGAAGGAAGTTAAAATTAAATCATCGCCATTATAAGGTAATATATTTTCATTCAAAGCTTATAAATGAGTGTTTAAAAGTGCCCCCCTAAATTACCGTTTAGTTTAACGTACCTGCCATTGTGAAGTAGAAAAAAAGAAAATGGGCCTAATATGTAAGTTGTGAAAGATTTAGAAATCCAATAAAATCTATCTCTATACAGCTCCGCTGAAAATGTTCACCCTGTATAACTCTTGAATAGATAATTTTATAAACCTTTTTAGTTTTGATTTTGAGGATAAGTTAGTATTGCTTAACAAGAGCTTCGGCTAAGCATTATACCAGTCACTTTCGCACTACGGTCAAACTACGATGGCACGATAGAGACGTGAGATTCTAAGTCTGAAGTATGTGCAAAGTAAGGTATGTTTATGTAGATCTCGGAATGACACCTACACCGCGTTAGGTAAGTCGGGGGACATATTGATGGATGCGATAAATGCTTACATAAGACTAATAAAAATGTAATTAATAATAAAACAATTTACAATCTTAAAGTAGAACGCGCTAATCTAAGGAACTACTACTACTTCTAAAACGAATAGATTGTCAAATGTATAGTATTTACATAAGCTATCGCTAAACAATTTGACATCTCCATACATTTGAAAATCGTTTTCGTTTCGCTGTCTATTCTACAATGCAGGAAGGGGCCCAACAGGGCCACGCCTGCTGCCTGGGTTGCGGAATGTTTATCATAGTTACCGTGACCCTGGAACATAAAGGGCAATCGAAGGAACATGAGTGGGTTTTAGTCAGTAAAAGTCTGACACGCCCTCCCGCCGCATCCAGGACGGGAGTAGTCATTGGATGATTTCCCACTCACCAAAAAAATAAAAAAATCTATTCTACAATGCCACTTGTCTAGGGGGGCTTGTCCGAATTGAACAAATATAAAAAAATATATAATGTGACGCTACGACCTACAGGAGCGCAGCAGTAAAAACACTAGTATAACCGTGTTAAACAGCTAATTTATAATATTAAAAGTTTATAACAATAATAGTGTGAGTAAGGCAACTCCTCCACTCTGGCTCACTGTGACGTGTGGGCACTGTGGACTAGGGTTGTGCTGATGACACATACACTATTATGACTCAAACTATACGTCTATAATAAATCCGAGTGCACAAAGCCCAGTGAATGAAAATAGATAGCAGGACGCGTCACACTCAGGGTGAACTATTGGTCGACACCGCGATATTTGGCGATAGTTCACTCCCATTCGGAGTTCTCATTCATTACTTCACCACAGAACTGTACAAGTTTCCATCTATATACCAATTTCCTCATCTCAGAGTTCATCTTACGCCATGTACAGACCCACGGAATGTAGCAAGCATTGAAAAAATTTGCCGTTCGCATTGATGCAATGTTCACGAGCTTGGTGTGCAGGGTTCGTTCGCGCAAGTCAGTGGAAATTATGATACATTGAATGTTATATTTCGTTAGTTAAGATTGAGACCGAAATGTTTGTATCAAATTCAGTAATACATTTTAAGTAAATCATTTGACTGGTCTGATGAATCAAATTGATTTGATGTCATATTGTTAGTTATACAGTCTAAAATATACACAGTTAAAATTCTTTTTTTTTTTTTGCTCCTGGCAGATTAGCAATCCTAGCAATTTTTAATTAAACAAACAAACAGTTAGTTGTTCATTTTTAAGTTAATTTTAATTATGTAGGTCCCGGTCTAGCATTAGTGTAAATATAAAATTCAGTCGACTTAAAATGGAACAAAAGTAATGAGTATAGAAAACTTTATCAAGTATTGTCATTTGTTTCTTATTTTTTATTATTTTCTTTATCTTTGGCGCATATACAAACAAATATAATTCACATATCATACCCAGTTCACCTTCCTACTTGACCTCTCTATTCCAATATTTATGCTCTGCACACAGTAAACATCTTCGCTCTTCCAATAATCGACTTTTGCGATGTCCTTCTCACCGCTCTGGTTTTCTTAAATCTTCTTTCCCTATCCAAGCTGTTTTTCTTTGGAATGCGCTTCCTCAGAATATCAGGATGGCCACTAGTCAGTTTACTTTTAAGGTAAAAGCTCGAGAACATTTACTTAAGGAGTTGGCAGACTCATCTCACTCTTAATGTATTGTACATGTACTTATTTTTATCTCTCTCTACTTTGTATGTATAGTATTTATGTATGTATATAAAAATTTATGTATGTATATATGTATATATTTATGTATTTAAGTAACTATTTTATTTTAATTCATTTTATACCTGTAACTTTTCTGTTTTCTTGCACCTACTATGTTTTTATCTCTGCATCACCCTAAGGTAGACTGGTAGAAAATGCCTAAGGCATTAAGTCCGCCTATGTACTGTGTTCGTACATGAAGTTTAATAAATAAATAAATAAATATCACAATCAAATCAAATGACTGTAGGTAAAAAAAGTATACTTATAAAAGTTCTGTCATGGAATCAAACTGCTTGACATGCAGCGCAGAAGTCAAACGCACAACCACTGCACGAACCGTGGCGTCTATTTTTTCTAGCGTGAAAATGTACAATCTATACTTATATTATTAAAAGTGAAAGTATGTCTGTCTTTCTGTTACGCTTTCACGCCAAAATTATAGAACAGCCCCCCTAAACGAGTAGCATTGTAGAATAGATTATTATCAAATGTATGGAGATGTAAAATTTCTTAGCGAAAGCTTATGTCAATTCCATAATTATATTTGAGAATCTATTCTATTCCTCCATCTTTTCTACAATGCCACTTGTCTAGGCCCTCTGATTTAAATAAAATTTGTAACAGATGTAGTCCATAGCCTGAGAGAGACATAGAATACTTTTAATTGATATTTTTCGACATTCATAAGACCTAAACTGCGGGCAAACGCTAGTTACAAAATAAAACAAAATGTTATGAATAAAGAAGACCTATCTAAATATTTGAACGTCGGAGCACTCGTGTTAGGTTTAAAAACTACTTAAAAATATTAGATTTTCAATAATTTATTGTGCGTGCAAGAGTAATCATTTCAGCTATATAGATGAAACTTCAGCGCAACACTTTAATATCTTTACTCAAACATTTTTACAGAAAACCGACCAAGTCTGACTTAGATATGCACATTGAGGGCTCCGTACCATAATTGAAAAAAAAAATTGAAAAAAAAAAAACACGTTTGTTTTATGGAAGCTCCACTTAATCAGTAAAAGTCTGCCACTCCCTCATGAGAAGTCATTTGATTAATTCCCATCCTTTAAAAAACATAACGTGGGTGAAACTGCGGTATATAATTACATATATAATATTAAACTCACTGACTAATATTAAACGCGTTTGTTATTTAACTAACTACAGACATGAAACTTGGAAGGGTTATTCTTTGTGAAGAGTAAATAGCCACTGATCATTTAACACCTTCAGGGTTAAAATAGAGGACAGAAGTACGACATCCACGCAGGCGAAGCCGCGGGCGAAAGCTAGTATAAATAATAAATACATAGATAAATTACACCCAGACACAGAACACACAATCATGCATCATTAACTGTCACTCTTCATGAGATCCAGCCTGATGATAATCAGATTATCAGACTGTCAGACAGCGGAGTCTTAGTGATAGGGTCTCGTTTTACCCATTGGGTACGGATCCCTAAAACGAGATTATGATTTCAGAATATAACAGAAGAGATCTACAAAAATGAAGCGTCTCAAAAAAATACATTCTATTGAAATATTACAAAAACTTTTATAAAATCCTCTAACAAATGGTTTCCATTACAAGTCTAATATCGTGGCGGCTTTCTTTCATTTCTCGTAACCTCATTCTTTATACCAACCAAAGAATCCCTGAATTTCTAGGTTATAAGAGCCGATGACCCGTTTTATAGCTCGTTAGCCAACTGGACTGATTAATGAAGTTTTTAGCGAGATATATTTTGCTACTACAGTTACTTTCATAAAGTTTATTCATAAGACACTAGACTAGACGCTTTTGCCCGTGACTTCGTTCCCGTTATCGGGGGATTTCCGGGATAAAAATTATCCATATCCTTTCTCGAGTCCCAGACTATATCTGTACTAAATTTCATTTAAATCGATAAGGTAGTTTAGGCGTGAAGAAAAGACAGACAGACAGAATTACTTTCGCATTTATAATATTAGTATCTATTTGCTGGAAATCTGTGTGATGGAAGAAATGTACTTAAATTATGTCACTTAGGTACCAAACCTATGTGATTTTGTCCATGTAAATGGTTAGTATCTTCCAGTTTCTATAATATACATATTATCTATAGATTGATCCAGTAAAAACTCTTGTAGACGACAACGGACATCGGACTGATTTACATAACGGGCGATGACCTGACACGCAGTATCTAATAGGTTATTGTGTGTAATACTTAACGCGACGGATACAACTCAATGTGCGCCATCCGTTGATCAAAACGGTCGTTAATTATAGAGGTAAAGCTTCAAATAAAATTTTGTAGTAGTCACAATTTTACATCAAAAACAATGAATATCATAGTTTAAAAAAACATGGCTAAATTACAGCGAGATAGAGTTGCAGTAGTTGCAAAGATGCTGTGTCAAGTATCTTGCCGTACTAGAGAAGTCGTACAAAAGGCTAAAAGATATGGCTAAATTGAAGTATGGACGACTAACCCAGCTTTATTAATTAATTTATCACGATAATTCATGATGTACGGTACAGCTTTAAGGTCTGGTGGGTAAAAAATAGTGGCAAAGAATATTGTTAATTGCCATTGGGAACTGTAGTACTCTGTAGTTTATCCGTCCATCTGCTAGTAAATTAGCAGTCCGTTAATTTGATACGTGAATACTCTTGACTAAGTCACAACAATTTGCTCCAGATATTGTGTTAGGAAACATTCTTCCATCTGACTAATCTTTTCAAACTTACGTTCTGAATACCAATGTCTATTATACTTTCACAACTCAGATATTGGATAACACGACACCCCTAGATTAGACTTATATTCAGACTTTCTGCGGCATGGGATACTTATGATGTCCTAGATAAACTTAGCTAGAAGCATTTTTATTTTCTATCTATGTGGCAGATTGTTAAATATATCAACGCACCTCCCAAATCACGGGTCCTAAATACATGAAATTTGGAGGGTGTGTTATTTGTGAATAGTTCACTAAGAAAGGGTTTTTGGAAATTCAACCCCCGAAGGGGTAAAATTTTGGTAAAGCTAGTAAGCTAAGTACATTTTTATCAATACGCAAACACTAAAACATCTATATAAACTTTCTCATATATGATATAAGTAGGAAGACACACAAGGATCTATTTCCTACCAGAAACCGTATAATAGCAACATTAATCAATGAAACGCGATACAATTTTACACTTCATATATAATATATTCAGGAAGCGTCGAGTGATGAGGGGGAGACAGCCTTTAATCAAAGCTTGATACGAGGTCAAGGTCGCAGGGGTGAAACGGGTCATTTGAGTAGGTACAAGAACAAGGATGGAGAATGTTATCAGAAAGTGGTAACGTTATCAAGGTTTGACAAACGGTATAATTATTACCATCTGTATTATCTACTACATAATGCGTGATGAGAGAATTTTTAAAAATATTGGGTGGATAAGAATATGATATTTGAAATAGTCAAAGTTTATATATTTATCAGGTGTATTTTTGGTCTTGTACAACTCGCTAGGAGACTACGATTCTACTCATAAAAACAAACAACTTGTATTATGGAACCAACTCTGAAATCTCGAATAAAATATCAGCTATTTTATATATTATGGTCGGCAGGGCATTGAACTTTTGTTAGAAACAGCTGATATTTTTTTCGCGATTTTAGAGTTGGTTCCATAATAAAAGTTGTTTGTTTTCATGGATAGAATTATCTCCTAGCGGGTTGTGCAAGACCAAAAAAACACCTGGTATATATTATAAACTTTGACTATTTTATTGCATTCGCATAACTTTTGCACCATTGGAAATAATGAGATTTACTAGGATTTTTAAAGGCTTACGACTGTTTTGATTGCTTAAACGAACTCTTAAAAATATAGGGATGGCGTGGTGATGGCCTAGGGGTTTAGGCACCCGCCTCTCGTTCAAGAGATTGTGGGTTCGAATCCATCTAGGCAAACCAATGAGACTTTTTAAATTCATATATATTTTCTAAGTTTATCTTTGACATCACAGACATCGGTAAAGGAGAACATCGTAAGGAAACTTGGAATTAGTTAATATTAATCCGAAATTGCCAATCTGTCTTGAACAAGCGGGTCAAAGTTCGTGTCTTCTCTGTGTAAGGAGAGGCCTTTGATCTGCAGTGGGCCAATAATTGGCTAATATTATAAAAACAAACTCTGTAGTAATTATTCCTATATAAATAAACCCTTATATGTTATACAATTTTACAGTAGTTTTAATTATGGCAAATAATAGAGACCTTTTCCGCGCATGTAGCGATTGTCCTGTTGCGCATGTGCTTCGCTCTCCCAAAAATCACGTGTCTGTAGCGTACCACCTCCACTTGGTTCTGACCGGAAGAAGTTTCCTCGTTTGACAGCGCCTTGAAATTGGTGGTGGAGTCGGTTCTCAACGTCTCCTTAGATGGGCCCCAGTGGAGACAGGCCACTCTACCTGTCCGATATGGTGGTCTCGGGGTGCGGTGTGCACGAGATGTGGGTCTGCCGGCATTCTTGGGATCCGCGCATGGGGTTGCCGACCTGGTCACTGTATTACGCAGTACTAATGGTGACGGGGAGAGTATGCCCTTTGTGTCGGATGCGGTGTCAGCTTGGGTGACTTTAAACTCAGGTGCACCAACCCCCGAATCAGTGCATGTTCAACGGGCGTGGGATGACACGGGAGTGAAGCTGTCAAGAGCAGTTATTAGAGGGTGCATTCGGAGCCGACAAGGCCAGATTACGAGCAGTGTCGCAGCCCGAGTCCGGGGCATGGTTACAGGCGATTCCTTCGCCTCACCTGGGCACTCTACTTGACGATGACTCTTTGCGTGTGGCGGTGGCTCTCCGCCTGGGCTGTAAGGTGTGCGAACCTCATACATGCACCTGCGGTTCTTTGGTAAAGGCCAACAGTCATCACGCACTGAGCTGTCGACGCTGCACAGGGAGGTTCCCGCGTCATCATGCCTTAAACGACATAGTCCGTAGGGCTCTTATATCGGCAAAAGTACCCTGCCTGCTTGAGCCCCCCGAAGTGCCTGGTCTGGGACGCCACTTGTGTCAGCACTGTCGCCGCCAGTTACCTGAGTCGCTCCATTCATACTGCCTCTGCAGCTGCTGAAGACGCCAGCTCTAGGAAGAGGCTGAAGTACGCCGCCTTGGAAGGGTGTTACCATTTTGTGCCGGTTGCTGTGGAGACTCTGGGCAGTTGTAGTACGGAGGCAAAAAGTTTTGTGGGGGATTTGGGCCGTAGGCTTGGGGAGGCCACAGTTGACTCCCGGTCCGGGTCGTTCTTGGTGCAAAGAATGGCCATCGCTATTCAGCGAGGTAATGCGGTGAGTGTTATGGGCACTTTTGCACCGAAAACGTTCAGAGGCGGGTTAATTTTTGATAGTTGACGTTATTTTATTTTATTTCTTATTGTAATGAATTGTATTTGAATTATATTTTATTAAACATGAAATATTTAAATAATTATTTATAATATAATTATTAAACTTTTTGATTATCAGCCTCAAAAAAAAATAGAAATTGTAAACAAGTAAAATATAATTATCTGAATACAGGGCTGAAATTAATTCAAAAATAACATGGGTGTATTTAAAACTTTAATTTATGCGCATTTACAAATAAATAAACGAGAATAATTATTAAACTATTCGCTTTATTGCTCGTCATCTATCCTAGACTAATATCAAGAAGAATTTGTTAGTTTGTTTGGTTGAACAAACTAATCACTAGAAATGTTGTTTCAATTACTTGAAAAAAAAACTGTTTATCTAGAAAAGCTAAATAACCACGGGTAAGTGAACCCGCAGGGTTGAGTAAGTTCAAAAATAAATAACTTTATCTTAATGTTTTCAATTCGTGTTTAAATTGCTTAGCGTTAAGAATCGTTTCCTTGTAACGACTATTGTTATGTCCTAAACTTTTATTTGAAGTTAAAGGAACTTGAAATAATGTTTAATTGCCTTACAAATTAAATGGACTGCAAGTTCCAATATCTTGACGTAGAAAAAAAGTGCAAATTAAAAATTCAAAATCCCTCCCCTTTTTTTTGTGAGTGGGAAATCATTAAATGACTGCTCTCGTCCTGGGTGCCGCCGGAGGGCGTATCAGACTTTTGCTGACTAAAACCCACTCATGTTCCTTCGGTTGCCCTTTATGTTCCGGGGTCACGGTAACTATTATAAACATTCCGCAACCCCGGCAGGAAAACCCTCCCCCTGAAGTTATCAAGATCGCAACTGCAACTAAAAGAATGGTATTTCAAAACGGCTGAATCTGATGAAACATGTCCAAGAACCATTGCTAGTTAACCTATTTTGAGATAAAAAAAAAAACTTCCGTTCGATGTTTTGCCCCTTTAGATCCTTAAAGGGATCCTAATGTTCAATTATCCTTTCTTAGTCGAAACCTCCTCTTTACAAAGAACACACCCAAGTTTCATGTCTCTAGGTACAGCAGTTTGGACTGTGCATTGACATATAATCCAGTCAGTCAGTTCATTTACGTATTTTTCCGCGGCTTCACAGAAATCAGTATTAATATTATAAATGCGAAAGTAATTCTGTCTGTCTGTCTCTTCTTTACGCCTAAACTACTGAACCGATTTAAATGAAATTTGGTACAGATATAGTTTGGAACCCGAGAAAGGACATGGGATTATTTTCATCCCGGAAATCCGCCGGGAACGGGAACTATTATTCCACGCGAACGAAGTTGCGGGCAAAAGGTAGTGTAACATAATGGTAAATTGGTCGTGCCGAAAAAAGCCTACAATTTTAAAGATAAATATTAAGCCTATGTAATAATAAGTCATTGTAACTCTAGATCAAAAGTAGGCTAATCGGTTTAAGCTCCACTAGCACTTATGCTAAGATTGTACCTGTGCTATAGTTGCCAGCAGGTATTCATTGCAGATTTTAAAAAGAAACACAAAAGAAAATGGAAATATAACGCACTTGTAAAGCTAAAAGAGACTCATTCAACTCCAGTCGACCTTTTTAATTTAGGGTTCCAGTAATAAAGTGAAGTAAAGTTGCCAGAGCTTAACAAAAAGGAAAAGAAACTGGAAAACAACTGACATATTTTATACTTTCTTGAGAAAAAAGCAAGTTACGAAAGTAAACTTTAAAATAAGTACAGTTTATTAAAGTGTAAGGTAATCAAGGTGTATTTTATACACATTAATGAGAATATAATAATAATTAAATAAGATACGTACACTGACTGACTGATTAATTAGGCGATATATCAACGCACAGCTAATATCGCTCGGTCTTAGAGACATATTACTCACAATAAATATCTAATAAGAAAGAATTTTTGGAAATTCGACCCTTAAAGGGGCAAATGGTAGACAAAAGTTTGAAATCCATACAGGCGAAGCCGCGAGCAGAAGCTAGTCGTGAACAAGCTAGGAACTTTAAGGATTCAATACTGAATGAATTTAGATGAGAAATTGTCTACGACGTAGGTGAAATGGCTACGAATGCTACGCTCTCGTAGCAAATGACTACGCACTGCTACGAGTTACTACGCGCGACGTTTGATAGAATATTGATTTATGAATTTTCGATCCGGGTATTATTTAAATATTCTTAAATAATTTATTTATTAATTTATTTATCGCTCACGAAGTGATGTCTTAAAACTAAATAACGTCAAACTTTGAATGCCATAATAAACTTATCAAATATCGTGATTATCACATGCATTTTAAAATCTTTTTTAAACTTTGTCCATGCTGGTATATTTCCTGTATCGTGACAAACACCCACACTCGGAACAAGTATTTATAAGTCATCAGAATATAGCTTGCGCTAACCACTCCGTCAATATTGTGGCGGTTACCTAGTGTCATACATGCAAAACATTTTTAAAACCCTACCCTATTTGAACAATTCCAGCAACACGTATCACGCAACGCAACATACATCTCCAATTTCAATTAAAACCAAGTTGCTAAAGTAACAAACGATCTGTTACCGCAACCAACGCCAACGTAATCGAGAATACCGCCCGCTGGGGTATAATAATTATCATGTGAACGCGTGGCCCGCAGGGAGTGATCCCTGCCACGGATTAGTGCTGCGAAATCCCGGGAAGCGATAGGACCCCGCACCCCGGGCCCCGGGCCCCTGGAAATTCATGACCCCCAGGGGTGGTCTTCTTTTTGTCACGTTATATTGCTTTTGCTAACTCTCTCTCTGGTTGTATGAGGGTGTGTAAATGGTACATTTTTCTTTCTCTGTAAAGAATGTCTTGTATTCTTGTGCAAGTCTGATGTTTTATTCGGCAAATAAAGCTGGTGATTCTAGAAATGTTTGTGCTTAAATTTTTGCATCTGGGATGTTTATGTTGCAGTTCTTAGATAAATAAACGTGTTATATTAAGCGATCTGTTATTTTAAAACGTGATTTTTTTCTTGGTTTTGCATTCCTTTCTGCAAAACATTAAATTTTCAACAATTTCGTGCACATGATAATAGAACATGTGAACCATTGTTCACACGTTCTATACAAGTACATTTTTGATAATTGAAAATTGTTTTTTTCTTTTAAATGATTTATTTTATCACTAAAGGCGTGTTGAATATATTTACTAATGCCAAATTATTTCCTAGTACTCAGAATCTAGTACACTAAGCCGCTGGCAGACTGACAACCACAGAGAAAATTTGATTTAATTAGAGTAATAGAATTTCCATCACGAGTTTCTCCCTAGCAACCCGAAGGTTAAACATTGGTCTGACACGAATCGTACTTTCATTACAGTACATTTTTTTATGTATTTGTATAGTCTTATTTGAGACAGGACCTAGGGCCGAAAAGATAAAAAACTGAATATATAAAATGGTAAACTGACTAGCTAATTGAATGCCTGTTAACATAATCAACGGATAGTCCAAACCGCTGTCGAGACATGCGACTTGCAGGGTGTTCTTTGTGATGAGTAGGTAACCAACAAGAAAGGTTATTCCAACCCTAATGTGGTTAACCTTTTAAGGTTGGAATTTCAAAAACCTTCCTATGGGTAGCTATAATAGAAGTGTGTAAAGTTAAGTGCTTGTACCTAATTAATTATTGACTAGTTGACTCTTCTCGTGACCCGAAGGCTGGCTTTTATCTTGGCCAGAGGCTTAGCATTGCCATCCAACGAGGCAATTGCAATGCTGCCAGCCTCTTGGGCACTTTACCGGTTGACAGCGATGCGGAGGAGTTTTTTGATGCCATTTTATTTTAATTCTTTATTTGAATTCTAGTTTTATTAATTTAGTTTTGTTTTAAATATTGTGTATTTTGATTAATTAAATATTTAATAAACTTTATGAAGTAAATTAAATAAAAAAGAAAGTTTATTTCAGAGTACAATCTACATCACTAGCAGATATTCCAGTTACGGACCAGGAACATTAGTCACAAGTCCAAATGCTAGCCGTTTTAAGACTTAGTAGGGATAACATGTAGAATATAAGGCGCGTAGTGGCCATTTAATTCCGAGCATAACCTTGCAAGCAGTATCCAATGATATATTATGAACTGGAGTTTGCTAAGAGCGCCGTAATCGTCCGTTTTCCTCAATTGGTTCTCGCTACTGAGAGAGGAAATTAGTATTTGATACTTTATGTTTTTTTACACTTTGTGTGGTTATATTATGAAAAATGAAAATGAAAAAAAAACCGGTCAAGTGCGAGTTGGACTCGCGCAACGAGGGTTCCGTTAATGGAAAATACCCTATAGGTTTTGAATCCCTCGCAAATATCTAAATGTAATATAAACCGCCCTATCTTTTTATTGCGTTGATTTAGAAACTTAAGTTTTTCACTGCTTTAAGAGATAGCAGACCTAAGTATGTGATATTAATTTCAGCTTGATATCTCGACGCATTCCTAAGAAAAACGTTCTTGACAGACGGACGAACAGACGGATGCCTGATGTGAACAAACTACAAATTTATAGTTTTCGGAGTTTTCCCTTTACTTGTGCTGCATGACCTTGCTTCATGCCAAATTTTATGATTCTAGGTTAATGGGAAGTACCCTGTAGGTTTTGAGTTTTGGTTCCCTTGAAAATGTCTAAATATGCAATATAAACCGCCGTATCTTTTTATTGCGTTGATTTAGAAACTTCAGTTTTTCACTGCTTTAAGAGATAGCAGACCTGAGTATGTGATATTAATTTCAGCTTGATATCACGACGCATTCCTAAGAAAAACGTTATTGACAGACGGACGAACAGACGGACGCCTGATGTAAACAAACTACAAATTTACGGTTTTCGGAGTTTTCCCTTCATTTGCGCTACCTGACCTTGCTTCTTGCCAAATTTCATGATTCTAGGTCAATGGGAAGTACCCTATAGGTTTTGATTCTCTTGAAAATGTCTAAATATGCAATATAAACCGCCGTATCTTTTTTTTGCGTTGAATTAGAAACTTGATTTTTTCATGGCTTTGAGTGATAGCAGACCTGAGTATGTGATATTAATTTCAGCTTGATATCTCGACGCGTTTCTGAGAAAAAGGGTCTTGACAGACGGACGGACGGACGGACAGACGGATAACAAAGTGATCCTATAAGGGTTCCGTTTTTACCTTTTGAGGTACGGAACCCTAAAAATGGTTTATTTGGCAAAAAATACAACTCTGACAGATAATATATAAGCACTTAATAATTGAGTTTACAGTTGTTCAAAAGTTTGAGCCCTGTCTCCTAAACTAGGAAGATCCTGTATCTTAGGAGGCAGTGTTCACGCGTTACATAGGTAGCGGTCGAGCTAGTTATGAGCACATTTCTGACTGTCAAAGACAAAAATATTTAGTTATATAATAAAAAGGAAGAAAGACAAAATTAAAAAAAAAAAAAAAATACTTTAACTGCAGATCTAATATTTGTATGTATTAGGGTTGAGAATGTGTGTGTGTGTCTGTGTAGGTGCGTGAGTGTAGTGTATTATGTGTGTGCGTTAGATGTGTAATGTGTATGCGTGTGTGTGCGTGTATGCGTTTCTGTGTGTGTAAGGGTGATATGGTGAGATGTGGTGTTTGGTATGTGTGTGTGTGCGTTCGTGGAGTTTAGTACCAGCTGCTTCCGTCGGGTATTTTAAGACTGAAATGGTTTATTAGCAGGTCCAGGTAAGTAAATTTTCTGTTTCCTCGTAATCTAGATTCTTTATCCATTCTTTAACTTTTACTTTAACCTTATTAGTAGTTAATTCACATATGTTTTTCTTGTTATTTATTCTTGTGTATAAGTGTGAGCTTGGAATGTAGTGTTGGCGCCTAGCGAAAGCAGTCTTATGCGTTACTGTGAAGATAAGGGGTTTTTTCTTACGTCGTGTTGGGTCTAATGGGGGGACCTTGGTATGTTTTCTCAGTATAGATCGTAGCACAAACAACTGTCTAACGGTGAGTACATTTGCCTCTTTATACAGTTGTATAAAGAGGCAAAGAGGTGTTGGGTTGTATTATGGTTGTTCATCACTTCTTTCTGTTTCTTTTTTTTAATTATCAATTTAAAAATAAGGTTATATCATTCCTGAAGGCGATAGGCTATAAAATAAGCAATTTGAAAAGAGTTTTATTATACAAATTAATTTCGTCAAAAATTATAAATATAATATATTAAAAATGATAATAAAATTATACTACTCCTGAGTGCAATAGTTTTATAACACAAATTAATTTCGTCAGTAAATTGAAGCCACAGATGTAATGGTTATCTATAAGCTCACAAAATATTTAAGTTAGGCTCGTCTCTAATTCCAACCTAAAAAATAGACAACTTTTCCGACTGCGCCCGAAACCGCACCTAAAAGTTACTCGAGCAAAAACCTTTGGGTATTAATTATTTCTATACACAAAAAGGGATCTGCCCACGCAGTTTTATCAAAACAGCGTAGTTAAATTTTAAGACCGTCACTTTTGTTCGAAGTCGCTTTCTATGAATTCACTTCAACAACTTATTAAGTCGCGCCATTAATACGTACAGTAACAAGACAAAGAAAACAATGAAATCGCCAAATAAAAGACAGCAAAATAATATTAGGACTAGCTTTTGCTTCGTTATTGTCTGACAAATCAGAATGACTGTCGAAATGTAAGTACTTTATTTTTAGTTATGATGAATTGGGTATTGTTTTTTTTACGTGTATTTTATTGTATGATGTTAGACTAGGCTTAGACTGTTATTAGACAAATATTTTTGACACAATTTCTATAGTAATAATAACTCGCGTAGACAATTATTTCTTGGACGCCATATATAATAGAAAATATGAAATACTAGTTCCCGTTTCCGAGAAGTTTCCAGGATGAAAATATGAAATACTAGTTCCCGTTCCCGAAGGGTTTCCAGGATGAAAACTATCCTATGTCCTTTCTCGGGTCCCAGACTATATCTGTACCTAATTTCATTCAAATTGGTTGAGTGGTTTAGGCGTGAAGAAGAGACAGACATACAGACAGAGATACTACTTTTTTTTTTTTTTTTTGGTGTTTATCGTGCCTCAGAACAATTGAGCAACTAAGTTCTCCATTGTTCTGAGACAGTAAACACGCCCTCGGCTAGCGCTGAAAACCAGCGCCGTGGACTCGTACCTGTGTACGGGCCCGGCATTATGCTGAGCGCTAGCCCTTTCGTGCAATAAGTTTTATACCTACATTTTAAGTTCATGCTGTAAAACTTTAGCTTAACTTAGCACGAATAAACTGTTTTTCTTTCTTTTTTCTTTCTTTCTTTCATACTTTCGCAGTTATAATATTAGTATGGATTACGCATTGCTGTGCACCGTGTCGACGACGGCGCGTTAGTGTTCCACGCGCGCCTCAAAGGGAAGGAGTCGGCACAGGAAGGGGCCCAACAGGGCCACGCCTGCCGGGGTTGCGGAATGTGTATAATAGTTACCGTGACCCTGGAACATAAAGGGCAATCGAAGGAACATGTGTTTTAGTGAGTGGGTTTTAGTCAGTGGGTTTTAGTCTGTAAAAGTCTGACACGCCCTACCGCCGCACCCAGGACGGGAGCAGTCATTGGATGATTTCCCACTCACCAAAAAAAAAAACTACTATAGAAAAATATTCACCTTATTAAAAATCCATTCGTCAACCCTATATTCCTGGTATTCTATATTATATAAGAAATGTGTTTAAAATAATTATAATAGAAATATCCTTTTATAAAACAATGTTTTTTTTACAATTTTAGACTACTACTATAATACTAAACTAACACCAGTTTAAACTACAAATTATTAAAAAAAAAAATATTTCGAACCTATATTTTACATTACTGGTTAAACAACAGCGTGACCTTAGCGTGCAACGCCCCTTTCACGAGTCACGCCTTTTTAATTCTTAAAAGTAGCTCGTGTAACCATCCGTGCTATTCTTCGAAGTCACCTTATTCTAAAACTTGAAGCGAAGACGGTTTGTGACTTCAACGACTTTTAAACTTTATGCATGACTTTCAAAGGTAATGAATTTTTCATCGTAACTTATATTTTAACTTTGCCTTACACCAGGTTTATTTTTGTATTGTTAATCGACTTCAAAAAATGTTAGACTTTGTAACATCTCTGGAGCTTGAATTTGAAAGTTTTTAATGACAGAAATATATTCATTACATTAACTAATAACTTATTAAACAACACTACTACTTTTTATCTGCAAATGTTACAATATAATATTACTATTATAATTCACTAATATATTAGTACCTATTTACATACAACACACACAATCACTGCATACTATGACATTATGTACCCGGCAAACAAAAATAAAGCAAACAGACTTCAAAAATTACAAATTAAAATTCATCATCGGTGGTGGTTGAAATTTGGTAAAGGTACCAGAATTTTTTTTGAAGTGAAAACTTCTTTAACGGCGTTGAGCACTTTTTCTGTAATGGGTATAAAATCTTAAACTCGCGTCAGGACACGTGACCTGATCGAAAAAGCGTAGGACGGATGGATAGTAGACAGCTGTCACCATCCATGGATGCGCGTGGCACGCTGTTAATAATCAAGTTTTCACTTCTGCCGGCACTCCCGGAGTGCAACCCGTCTTTTTTTTTTTGTTGATTTTACATACGTCGGAGCAACATTTGAACCCGTGTCTTATAGCACAAAAGTCAAAAGTCAAAAGCCAAATCGTTTATTTCCATTAGGCCATGAAGGCACTTTGGAACGTCAATTACATTAAAATAGTTGATTCTAGTTGCCCATTCCAAAAAATTGCTTATATGGAGAAGAATGGGCAAAAAACTCCATATATACTCTTTTAAAATAAATATGTTACAATTAATTATATACATGACTAGCTTTTGCCCGCGACTTCGTCCGCGTGGAATAATAGTTCCCGTTTCCGGGGGATTTACGGGATGAAAACTATCCTATGTCCTTTCTCGGGTCCCAGACTATGTCTGTCCCAAATTTCATTCTATATTGGTTTAGTGGTTTAGGCGTGAAGAAGAGACAGACAGACAGACAGACTGGCAGAGTTACTTTCGCATTTATAATATTAGTACGGATTAACTCTGGAACTATCTTGAGCGTACACAAAAAGATTATTGGGGTTGTATAAGCGTGAAAGAGCTACATTGACCATGGTAAAAGCATCCAAAACATATCCAAAAGCGTTTTTTTTATGGATAAGAAATCATCAAATGACTTCTCCCGCCCCTGAAGAGGGAAGGAGGGTCAGACTTTTACTGACTAAAATCCAATAATGTCCCTTCGGTTACCCTTATATATTCCGGGGCCGCGGTAACTATTTGAAGCATCGACGCGCCGTCGACACGGGTCTGGTCCTAGTCGGGCGGCGAGCTACCTACCGCTCGCCTTCCGCAGGCCCACGCCTCCAGTGGCCATCATCTTGTGACTCTCGACAACTAAGCCTAGGTCTCTGTCCGGGGCGTGAAGCTTGACGCTGCCTCACGCACCCCACCGCTTTCGTCTCCAGCGTGTCTGCTTCGCAGGAGGCGACGGCGTCCTATTCAGTCTCGCCCCGAAGCATGACCTGAACCAGCGCCGATCGCCTCTGCAACGACACGGTGGTGGTTCGCCCAAGCGGGGCCTACCTCCACCGTATGCTACACCGTATCACGCAGGCGTCACTTCCGCACGAATCCGACATAGGAACCTCCCGAAATGTCCGTGTGCGGTGAGGAGGATCATCATCTCCCTTGCCTTTTCCCAACTATAGTGGGGTCGGCTTACAGCCGAACCGGATTCAGCTGGATACCAGTGTTTTACGTGAAGCGTCTGCCTATTAGACCTCCACAACCCAGTACCTTATAGATACCCTTTGGTTCGACTGGTCAGACTTTCTGGCTTCTGAATACCCCTAGCGTCAAAGTTCTACGAATGACAACCGGGGCTTAGCATGCTTTCCGTGGCACGGGATGTCAGTGATGTCCAAGATAAACTATAGAAAGTACATATGAATTGGAAAAGTCACATTGGTACTTGCCCGGATTCGAACCCGTAACCTCTTACACGCTCCTTTATGACGACCTAGATGTGTTATTCTGATGTTTAAGCTACGAATATCTTGCAAAGCCATCGGCCAATATTCTTTATTGTGCACCAATAGGACAAAAACAGTAAAGAACAATACAAACAAATATGCAAGAGTACAATAGGCGGCCTTTTTTCGCTAAAAATCAGTTTCTATTACATACCTACTATCATTTATAGGTATTGCTTGCTGAGGAGTAATTTTAAAACTGTGAATATCTTCAAAGGTAGTTTTTGAAATTATAAATGACTTCCGCACAATGAAAATTACGCTAGGGGCACTTTGCGTTTTAGTAATTTTATATTATCTCCGGAACTATATGACCAATTGACATACTGTAAATGGCAAATCTTATCTGTATGATGTCCTTGTGATACTGAAATAATTTATTGTCATAAGAATTAATATTTTGTTGCTCAAATAATCAACCAAACGTAAGTATGCCGAAAAAACATTTTTTAATGCAATAAAAGAAGTATAAAAGATAAAATATAATAGATAGAGATATGGTATCGCGGACTTTTTTGAAGAAATAATTAAGACAAACCAAGTTGCCATACATTGTTTTTAATTTTAAGCAACTGTTTAGGCAGCGCACGCAAATAATTCTGTTTCATGAGGTAATTTTTTCCGACTTGCTAGACAAAAGTTGCAATTGCTCGGTTAATATACATGTTATAAAAATAATTTATAGCCTATAGCACTCAAGAATAATGTAGCTTTCTGTCAGTGAAAAAATTTTTGGAATTGGTTCACTAGTTCCAGAGATTACCCCAAACATACAAACTTACAAACATACAAACTTACAAACTTACAAATTTTACCTCTTTATAATATTAGTATAGATTACATTCTGTAAAGTAAAAATGAATACAATCTCAAAGTAAAGAACAAGTCAAACTTAAATAGCAGTAGTAGCCCTTAGTAATTGTAACCCTGTTCTATTGTTCTTCGCCAGTAAGCTGGTGGTCAATAGTCAATAGTCAAATCGTTTATTTTCATTAGGCCAAAAAGGCACTTTGAAACGTCATTTACAAAAGTGATTCTAGTTGCCCATTCCAAAATGTAGTTTCGTATGGAGAAGAACGGGCAAGAAACTCCATATAACTCCTCCTCGGTGGTGATATATAATATGTATCTTTCGCAGGCATTTTGTGTGAAGCCGCTGTTTATATAACGCCTCACCTCGACGGATTTCTGTAACATTTTGCCACGGCATATAACATACTAGCTTCTGCCCGCGGCTTCGCTCGCGTTAGAAAGAGACAAAAAGTAGCCTATGTTACTCTCCATCCCTTCAACTATCTCCACTTAAAAAATCACGTCAATCCGTCGCTCCGTTTTGCCGTGAAAGAAAGACAAACAGACAGACAGACAGACAGACGGACAGACAGACATACTTTCCCATTTATAATATTAGTATGGATTATAATCAAGCGGTTATGCCGTACAAAAATGCCTGGCATTATTAAACAGCCGATTCATACAAAATGCCTGCGACATATATAATTCTTGTTATCTAGTACTGGGAAGCAATAACAGTTTACTTGAAGACCGCACCATACCATTTTTGCCATACCATGAGTTCCTTGACAGTTCATTTTTTTCCGTGGCACGCATACTACTTTAGACTAAAAAAAATAATATGGCAAAAAAAAATAAAAATTGAATGATAAAAAACAATACTGCCTTTCGTAAATTACAAAGTAAATTATCATGATTATAATTAACTGTTAATAAATAAGGTAAATAAAATAAAAAAGTAAAACTTAAAAAAATGTGTAATGCGTTGAACGGAACTTCTGCCTATAGAGATTGGCACTACCTACTCGACAATAATCGACAAAAAATATAAAATCGGAGCGGTTGGAGAAGATTCCGATTCCGATATGGATATGAGTTCAAATTCAGGAATCAAGTTCTAACAGTGAAGAATAAATATTTTTTTAATATTTCAACATACTGCCTTTTATTTACCACTAGCTGTTCCCCGCGGTTTATCAGGTTTCATGCTCTGCTCTCGTGATGTTACGTGAAAGAGTAACAAACATCACATATACATACAAACTTTCACATTTATAATATTAGAATATTAGTAGGAAAAAAAAAATCGGAAATTGGCAATTCGATTCCACTTCCTTTGCCAACTGAATCGATATTATAAAAAAATCGATTAAATTCCGTTAGGTCGCATCACTATAATTGTCAGACAAGAACTGTCAAGGAACTCTTCATAGGGCAAAAATGGTATAGTTCATACTTCGTGATAGATTACAAGTAAAGCGAGACACTACGATCAAAGATGGCTTCCCATACCGACATGTTTGATAAGTGACTTGACGGCTTTATAGTTTTAGTAAAACATTTACGACAAGAAATTATAGTTTTACAATAAAATGTTGGAATTTGTCTCATTCCGAAAGTTACGTATATTATTGTAAATGGCAAATTGCCAGTTTTAATGTTTTATGGACTAGCTATCCCCTGCGATTTCAGCCAAGTTATGTTAGGGTTTTTGGATATATAACTCCGCTCCTGTAAATCGTAACGTGATAATGTGTGATTTTAATGTTAAAGTATAAGCTACATCAGTGTGAAGTTTCAACAAGATCTGTTTTGTACTTTTTGCGTAAAAGAGTAACAAGCGTCTTCCGATTCCTCCTCAAAATTTTTGACCTTTTCATTTGTAATAGTAGTAGAATTCTATTTGTTCTCAAATTGCTACAACACTACCTTTTAATACTTTCTGTATACGAATAGGGATTAAGTCCAGTACCATTAAAGCGTTTTTCAAATCACCCATTACGCACTATTCAATTGCCACAAAATAGATCAGTTATTCAATTTGGAGCGACTCATACCGGAAAATATGTGTCCATCCATGTAACAAAAAAAACCAAACACCAAAACTATCACACAAACCCGGCTCCGGAATCGATACAACAAGAATTCAAAGGCAAACAGGGCCCGCAACATCAAACAAAGGTTGTCAATATCGAGACCGATCCGTCAAATGGAGGACAATATAATTCCCATCAAGTAAACTGCTGAAGGCTCATCGTGGAAACTAAACACGACGTTTAGCTCGATCCCCAACTGCAGTAATTGTAATTGTCTTTGCGACCAAAACTGTGACGGATCACGTTCTGATCCGAGCACGTTAATCACAGTGAATAATGTACCATTTCGGATGTCCAATGAATAATCCTGATGGATCTGGCAACTCTCCTGCCACCCAAATGAGCGATTTCACTATAATTCGCTTTTAGCATCGTTTTGATGTTTACGGTGTGGATTTGGTCTTTGTGGATGTTATATATCAATAATTTTTGAATGAGCGATGAGGTAATGAAGCGTTTTGTAATAACCAAATGACTAAGTTGATTTATCAGTTAGGTATCTATGGAAAATCAAGTGACTGTATGTTGTGTGACAAAACAAGAATTGATTCGACTTTCAATTATATATCATCTCCTTGGTTTATAAATAAATCCGAAACTTCTCCATATAAATTTAATATTGAACAAACAAGTCTAAAGTGACATTAGACATCCTACTCCCGAAGGATAGCCACTTTGCATCTTTTCTTTCAAGTAAAAAAGAAAACATTTTAAAAGCCAAACCTGTAAATTAGGTACATAATTTGCTGCCGATTATCGTGAAGCGAGTGGCCGATGTCAAAAGACAGGTTGAGAATAAATAATGCCTTCTGGGAATAGCCAATAGAACGCGCCGGGCAGAAAGGTACTTAAATGGGGAAGCAAAGGAGCTTTTACTTATCTTTTCTTTACTTTGTGCCCCGGAGTGCCGAAAGTACCTAAAAGGTGATTAAGATTCAGCTGATTAGTTGAACTTGAGAATAAGATATTGCTTTTACTTTTGCACTGAGTTTGGGAGGGGGCAGGTAGATTTAAACTTGACGACGGTAGCTGTCTTCGAGCAATTTTTTTCGGAGCTCCGGGTATTTTTTTTGGTATGAATTTTTATATTTTTCTACTATTGTTTTAGTCTTAATTTCTTTTTATGAACGGAAAAGTCTGTGTTAATAATTGGGTGCGTTTTATTTAACGTTAGAATAATCTTGTAGCATAAATTATTCTTGTGTAAAAAAATAAGCATCTAATTTTCCTATTACGCACAATGCGCTTAACAGTAATAATCGTTTTATTATAAACGCTGTAAATGCGTTTTAAAATGATACTGAAGCAAAGCAGATCTTATCCGTGTAAAACAATGGAATGAAAAAGGCACTTTGCACAGAAAATAAAGCTGCATTTCTAACAGAGATATACGGGGATGTGTAAAGAGGGAGATGTGTGTGAAAATTAAGGTTTTAAAAATAACGCTACTACACATTATACACACAATGCACACACAACGTATGTGTAAATAAGAGTTTTCACACCAATTATGATGTAAAAATAATTGTTACAGTTAAAAACACCCGTATTCACTCTTCGGCCACCGTAGGCGAAGGTCTACGGACGGCGAGCGATAGGTACCTCTCCGCCCGACTGTACCAGGCTCGTTGTGTTCCACGCGCGTCTCAAAAACCAGTCGGCACGTGAAGGGACCTTCTTATACATTTTTTGACGGGCCTGTTGGTCTAGTGTTCAGTGACCCAGACTGCTAAGTCAGAGGTCGTGGGTTTGATTCCCACCCAGGACTAAATTTGTGTGATGAGCATAATTGTTTGTTCTGTGTCTGGGTGTTATTTATCTATAATATATGTGTATTTAAAAATTATGTAAGTATGTATATCAGTTGTCTGATTACCATAACACAAGCTCTGCTTAGCTTGTGATCAGATGGCCGTGTGTAAGATGTCCTAGGATATTTATTATTTATTATTATTTATTACATTGAGTGTATGAAATATATAGTGTCTTAATCTAGCTTTAACGCTTCTATACGGTGGCGGTAAAGCTTAGATACCTATTCAATTTTATAACTAGTATCATGTACTGTTTCGTTCGATTCAACCGGTTAAGAACAATAAAACCCGGTTAATTTGGTTTTGCTTTCGTTTAATTTACTACATCAGTTTTTTCAGCTGTAAAAATAAAAATAAGAAATTTGCAACGTGTTTATGCCGGTTGTAAACCAGTTAAATTGGTTTTTTATAACGTTCTTAAACCTTCAAACACGTGGTTCGAAAAACAAACAGTAAAACGGATTAGGCATTAATGGATGATAACCATATTATTGGAATTCATTTGATTATAGTGTCAGAAATTGTGCTTTCAGTAAATAAGCTGTATTGGTAAATGGTATGAACATAAATTTCATTTTACTTGTTATGTTTTGTACTTTGTTTTTTAAATATTAAAATATATACACAGCCATTCATTTTTATTTTACTACTTCACCGAAATGTGAGTTTAAGTTTTAACGTACCTACATAATCTATACTAATATTATAAAGAGGTAAAATTTGTAAGTTTGTAAGTTTGTATGTTTGTAAGTTTGTATGTTTGGGGTAATCTCTGGAACTAGTGAACCAATTCCAAAAATTTTTTCACTGACAGAAAGCTACATTATTCCTGAGTGCTATAGGCTATAAATTATTTTTATAACATGTATATTAACCGAGCAATTGCAACTTTTGTCTAGCAAGTCGGAAAAAATTACCTCATGAAACAGAATTATTTGCGTGCGCTGCCTAAACAGTTGCTTAAAATTAAAAACAATGTATGGCAACTTGGTTTGTCTTAATTATTTCTTCAAAAAAGTCCGCGATACCATATCTCTATCTATTATATTTTATCTTTTATACTTCTTTTATTGCATTAAAAAATGTTTTTTCGGCATACTTACGTTTGGTTGATTATTTGAGCAACAAAATATTAATTCTTATGACAATAAATTATTTCAGTATCACAAGGACATCATACAGATAAGATTTGCCATTTACAGTATGTCAATTGGTCATATAGTTCCGGAGATAATATAAAATTACTAAAACGCAAAGTGCCCCTAGCGTAATTTTCATTGTGCGGAAGTCATTTATAATTTCAAAAACTACCTTTGAAGATATTCACAGTTTTAAAATTACTCCTCAGCAAGCAATACCTATAAATGATAGTAGGTATGTAATAGAAACTGATTTTTAGCGAAAAAAAGGCCGCCTATTGTACTCTTGCATATTTGTTTGTATTGTTCTTTACTGTTTTTGTCCTATTGGTGCACAATAAAGAATATTGGCCGATGGCTTTGCAAGATATTCGTAGCTTAAACATCAGAATAACACATCTAGGTCGTCATAAAGGAGCGTGTAAGAGGTTACGGGTTCGAATCCGGGCAAGTACCAATGTGACTTTTCCAATTCATATGTACTTTCTATAGTTTATCTTGGACATCACTGACATCCCGTGCCACGGAAAGCATGCTAAGCCCCGGTTGTCATTCGTAGAACTTTGACGCTAGGGGTATTCAGAAGCCAGAAAGTCTGACCAGTCGAACCAAAGGGTATCTATAAGGTACTGGGTTGTGGAGGTCTAATAGGCAGACGCTTCACGTAAAACACTGGTATCCAGCTGAATCCGGTTCGGCTGTAAGCCGACCCCACTATAGTTGGGAAAAGGCAAGGGAGATGATGATCCTCCTCACCGCACACGGACATTTCGGGAGGTTCCTATGTCGGATTCGTGCGGAAGTGACGCCTGCGTGATACGGTGTAGCATACGGTGGAGGTAGGCCCCGCTTGGGCGAACCACCACCGTGTCGTTGCAGAGGCGATCGGCGCTGGTTCAGGTCATGCTTCGGGGCGAGACTGAATAGGACGCCGTCGCCTCCTGCGAAGCAGACACGCTGGAGACGAAAGCGGTGGGGTGCGTGAGGCAGCGTCAAGCTTCACGCCCCGGACAGAGACCTAGGCTTAGTTGTCGAGAGTCACAAGATGATGGCCACTGGAGGCGTGGGCCTGCGGAAGGCGAGCGGTAGGTAGCTCGCCGCCCGACTAGGACCAGACCCGTGTCGACGGCGCGTCGATGCTTCAAATAGTTACCGCGGCCCCGGAATATATAAGGGTAACCGAAGGGACATTATTGGATTTTAGTCAGTAAAAGTCTGACCCTCCTTCCCTCTTCAGGGGCGGGAGAAGTCATTTGATGATTTCTTATCCATAAAAAAAACGCTTTTGGATATGTTTTGGATGCTTTTACCATGGTCAATGTAGCTCTTTCACGCTTATACAACCCCAATAATCTTTTTGTGTACGCTCAAGATAGTTCCAGAGTTAATCCGTACTAATATTATAAATGCGAAAGTAACTCTGCCAGTCTGTCTGTCTGTCTGTCTCTTCTTCACGCCTAAACCACTAAACCAATATAGAATGAAATTTGGGACAGACATAGTCTGGGACCCGAGAAAGGACATAGGATAGTTTTCATCCCGTAAATCCCCCGGAAACGGGAACTATTATTCCACGCGGACGAAGTCGCGGGCAAAAGCTAGTCTATACTAATATTATAAAGAGGTAAAATTTGTAAGTTTGTAAGTTTGTATGTTTGTAAGTTTGTATGTTTGGGGTAATCTCTGGAACTAGTGAACCAATTCCAAAAATTTTTTCACTGACAGAAAGCTACATTATTCCTGAGTGCTATAGGCTATAAATTATTTTTATAACATGTATATTAACCGAGCAATTGCAACTTTTGTCTAGCAAGTCGGAAAAAATTACCTCATGAAACAGAATTATTTGCGTGCGCTGCCTAAACAGTTGCTTAAAATTAAAAACAATGTATGGCAACTTGGTTTGTCTTAATTATTTCTTCAAAAAAGTCCGCGATACCATATCTCTATCTATTATATTTTATCTTTTATACTTCTTTTATTGCATTAAAAAATGATTTTTCGGCATACTTACGTTTGGTTGATTATTTGAGCAACAAAATATTAATTCTTATGACAATAAATTATTTCAGTATCACAAGGACATCATACAGATAAGATTTGCCATTTACAGTATGTCAATTGGTCATATAGTTCCGGAGATAATATAAAATTACTAAAACGCAAAGTGCCCCTAGCGTAATTTTCATTGTGCGGAAGTCATTTATAATTTCAAAAACTACCTTTGAAGATATTCACAGTTGGCGAGCTATGGGTAGCTCGCCGCCCGGCTAGGACCAGGACCGCGTAGACGGCGCGTTTTGTTCCACGCGCGCCTCAAAGAGAAGGAGTCAGCACAAGAAGGGGCCCAACAGGGCCAACGCCTGCCGGGGTTGCGGAATGTTTATAGTGGTTACCGTGACCCTGGAACATAAAGGGCAATCGAAGGAACATGAGTGGGTTTTAGTCAGTAAGAGTCTGACACGCCCTCCCGTCGCACCCAGGACGGGAGCAGTCATTGGATGATTTCCCACTCACCAAAAAAAAAAAAAAAAAAAAAGATATTCACAGTTTTAAAATTACTCCTCAGCAAGCAATACCTATAAATGATAGTAGGTATGTAATAGAAACTGATTTTTAGCGAAAAAAGGCCGCCTATTGTACTCTTGCATATTTGTTTGTATTGTTCTTTACTGTTTTTGTCCTATTGGTGCACAATAAAGAATATTGGCCGATGGCTTTGCAAGATATTCGTAGCTTAAACATCAGAATAACACATCTAGGTCGTCATAAAGGAGCGTGTAAGAGGTTACGGGTTCGAATCCGGGCAAGTACCAATGTGACTTTTCCAATTCATATGTACTTTCTATAGTTTATCTTGGACATCACTGACATCCCGTGCCACGGAAAGCATGCTAAGCCCCGGTTGTCATTCGTAGAACTTTGACGCTAGGGGTATTCAGAAGCCAGAAAGTCTGACCAGTCGAACCAAAGGGTATCTATAAGGTACTGGGTTGTGGAGGTCTAATAGGCAGACGCTTCACGTAAAACACTGGTATCCAGCTGAATCCGGTTCGGCTGTAAGCCGACCCCACTATAGTTGGGAAAAGGCAAGGGAGATGATGATCCTCCTCACCGCACACGGACATTTCGGGAGGTTCCTATGTCGGATTCGTGCGGAAGTGACGCCTGCGTGATACGGTGTAGCATACGGTGGAGGTAGGCCCCGCTTGGGCGAACCACCACCGTGTCGTTGCAGAGGCGATCGGCGCTGGTTCAGGTCATGCTTCGGGGCGAGACTGAATAGGACGCCGTCGCCTCCTGCGAAGCAGACACGCTGGAGACGAAAGCGGTGGGGTGCGTGAGGCAGCGTCAAGCTTCACGCCCCGGACAGAGACCTAGGCTTAGTTGTCGAGAGTCACAAGATGATGGCCACTGGAGGCGTGGGCCTGCGGAAGGCGAGCGGTAGGTAGCTCGCCGCCCGACTAGGACCAGACCCGTGTCGACGGCGCGTCGATGCTTCAAATAGTTACCGCGGCCCCGGAATATATAAGGGTAACCGAAGGGACATTATTGGATTTTAGTCAGTAAAAGTCTGACCCTCCTTCCCTCTTCAGGGGCGGGAGAAGTCATTTGATGATTTCTTATCCATAAAAAAAACGCTTTTGGATATGTTTTGGATGCTTTTACCATGGTCAATGTAGCTCTTTCACGCTTATACAACCCCAATAATCTTTTTGTGTACGCTCAAGATAGTTCCAGAGTTAATCCGTACTAATATTATAAATGCGAAAGTAACTTTGCCAGTCTGTCTGTCTGTCTGTCTCTTCTTCACGCCTAAACCACTAAACCAATATAGAATGAAATTTGGGACAGACATAGTCTGGGACCCGAGAAAGGACATAGGATAGTTTTCATCCCGTAAATCCCCCGGAAACGGGAACTATTATTCCACGCGGACGAAGTCGCGGGCAAAAGCTAGTAGTTGATATAACAACGAAATTCCTTCTGAAACAATAGTTAGTAATACTACTCAGTACGGCTTAGGTACCTTTCCTTTGAGTTTTTACCAGGAACTTGCAAAGATGTGTTGGGAAAATACTCACACTACTTTACCGAAATTGAAAAATAAAGCGGGTGTATTTGAAAGGTTGGAACCGGTATATTATCATACCGGTTAAAACCGATTTAAAGTAACTATGTCTATTTCCTTCGAAATATGGTTTTTTTCTAGAGAATGCACACGTTTTTTTTTAACTTTCAACGACCAAGCAACAGCCGGCTGTCGCGCTGCTATTGTCTTTCTATTGTGTCTCGAATCATGTGTGTTTGAGATTTAAAATAAACAAATGATAATGAGTTACGGTCTTAATTATAATTCTATCGACTCATTAAACAAATGCAAACACGAGTATTTCCATTGAAACAATGCAGAATGTAGGAAGTATTCTGAAACTGTCATCGCTCTTCCGACTCGTTTCATGTCTATTCCTGTCTCGTTCACACAATAAGAATGTCACTACAAAGGACATAGCACAATGAAAAATCAATCTACATTGAAATCTTTACGCGAGCATACGTTTATAAGGGCATGATTGTACTCTTGCACATATTTATGAAATATTGTATCTATACTTTTATACTAATATTATAAAGAGGTAAAATTTGTAAGTTTGTATGTAGGGGGTAATCCCTGAAACTAATGGTCCGATTTGAAAAATTCTTTCAGTGCTAGATAGCCTATTTATCGAGGAATGCTATAGGCTATATACCATAACGCTACGACCCACGGGAGCGGAGCAGTAACAAAAAATGCGGGTGAAACCGCAGGGGACAGCTAGTATTACATATAATAGCTTTCGCCCGCGTAAATCATGATACTTCCATCCAATATTTTATCTCTTCAGGGTTGGAATTTTCTCTCTTAGTGGTTACTTACTCTTCACAAAGCACATTCTCTGCAAGTTTCATGTCTCTAGAACCAGCGGTTTGGGCTATGCGTTGATATATCAACAGTCAGCCAATCAGTCAGAATGAATATTGGTTGTCAAACTTTTTAGCCCTAGGAATGTAAGTATTTTTGTTTAACGGTTCAAAAATCTGTTACTTTTCAACAAAAAAATTGCAACCACATTTTTAAGATAACACATCTGGTCGAGAAAGACTAATAAAATGTATCAAGCTACTCGGACACTTGATGAGATTGCTCGACATTGCTTGTTAAAATGTACTTTTCTTCAAAACTATCAGACAAACTGCAAAAAATATTTGTTTATGATTGTCTAATACATGAAGCAGCAAACCAGTGGAGTGCGTATAGGCATGTTTTTGTTCTAAATCAAAGTCACCAGATAACGAAGGGGTGGAGCTAAGCTTCGCTCGCTGTGATTGGTCGATGAATTTGACAACTGATTTTTTAGGGATTGCAAAAGGGTGATTAAAAAAATATCGATATCGTAATTATTCAAATTATTAGTTGTATAAGACCCGATTTTGTAATAAAACAGGGTTTTATAAAAATAAGGTTATATTAAAAAAGGTTTCGCAATCAAGCAGTAGCTTAAATCAATTAATAAAAAAATAATACACTTGATTATAATACAGAATAGTTAAATAAAAAACGAAAAGATTTATTACCAAAAAACTTATTTTAAGGTTTTTCATTGTTTTTTCTTTTCGTTTCGTGTTATGTTTTACCGACTTCGGAAAATGGATGTTATATGTATACGCTAACATTATTATAATAATAGAATTATAAGTATTTTATTCATTATTATACTTATGTATATAATTACTAGCTTATGCTTGCGGCCTCGATCGCTTAGAAGAATTTTTTAAGGTCTAATTTACAAAAAAGGGTATGCACGTAAAGGTATCTACGTATTATGTTAAAAAAATACGCTTTTCATAGATATTCTATATCTTCACTAATATACACTAATATTATAAAGAGGAAAACTTTGTTTGTTTGTTTGTTTGTTTGTTTGATTGTAATGAATAGGCTCAAAAGCTACTGGACCGATTTTAAAAATTATTTCACCATTCGAAAGCTACATTGTCAACGAGTAACATAGGCGATATAATATCACGCTATGTCCCATGGGAGCGAAGCAGTAACCAAAAACTTCATGTAACGTGGGTGAAACCGCGAGGAACAGCTAGTACATAATAAAATCATCTTTGCAAAAAAAAAAAAAAAAGTTATCTATACTGGTTAGCGGAACGCCCTCTGTTAATTTACATACTGTTAAATCATACGAAACGATAGTATACAGGGTGGAAAGTTTTAATGGACCCTGAAAGAAAACTACTTTAAATCTTTGAGATAGATTATTTTACTTAAAGGAAACATTCATTTATTTTATAAAAGGACTAAATCTTTCTTAGAAACATGGTAAATTAAATTAGAGGAAAACCATGAAATTTCAACATTTCAAATCAAAGGACGACTTTAACTTTCGAAATTTTCGTTCAATTAAAATAAATTTCTTAAGATTTATGGTTTTCCTTTTATTTAAATAACCATGTTTGTTAGAGAAATTAAGTCCTTATGAAATGCCCTAACGTTTGACACCATTAAAATAGAGAGTGTAACTTTTTTGGATTTTAACCGGTTCGATTCTCGGGAGTGGGAAGCGGATTTTCGAAAATCTTTGAATGCAGTTTTATTTGTTGTAAAAAATAAAGGAATGTTTCCTTTAGGTAAAATAATCTATCTTAATGATTTAAGGTAGTTTTCTTCCAGGGCCCATTGAAACTTTTCACCCTGTATATAAAACAAATCTTACCAAAACAGGCAAAAATAGGGTCGTCGTTGCCGAACTAAACAAACGGCGTCGGTTCTACAAATAACAAATGACGCTATAATATTTTGGAAGCCAGTTTTCCCTGTTAGTGGCATTAACCCATTTTTCTTTAACTTCCGGAATATTTGGAAATCTAAAATGAAAACATTAAAACGAAACATTATTTTTATTTTACCATAAAAAATTATCGATAAAATAATTTATCTACTGTGTTTTGTGAAGTCACATCACTTCAGGACACAGTACGAAGTACTTACGAATAGAAAGGGATAGACTTATCTAATATTCTAGTGATAGTAAAGGACTTTTTCAAAAGACATCAACGCGGTATGACTTTTTTCGAAACCAACCAGTTTAGCTTGAGCTCTCAAATTACCAAAAATGTAGATAAATATAAACATATTTTACTTACCGATGAAAACTTATGCCATCTTTATTATAACTAGATGTTTTAGAACATTTTCCGCACCATTTTATTGCACATGTACTCATTTTTGCTTTGGTTTTATACGATAAATGTATTTTTAGGTACCGAAATTAGGAAGTGTGCACGGATCCAACAACTGGTCAGTACTAAAAATTGCACTCATACCTGCGTCTCTTATAAGTGATATTCCATTTAAGTGTCGTGAGCCCGAATCACCCGTATGAGCGGTCAAGTGGTTGTATAGTCTTTGGTCTAATATGTGTGTACGATTTTCCCAAAGACAGGAGCAAAGAACCAAGACGCGCATGAAACCGCGAAGGCCAGCTACTTTATATAATATTATGAATTGAAAAACTTAATTGTGATGGTTGCTTTAAGTTTTCTAAATAAATAAATTGGTACCCCTGGCCCTGGGATCAGAGGAATAGATCATAACCTCAAACCTTGTAATTTTCATTTTCAACCTTAAAAAAACACATCGACTCAATATTCTTATTTTCAATATTATTGAAATGAGGCCACGTTACCAGCACAGCATCATACAAGACATCATCATTAGATGCATTATTAAACTTGAAGTAGTTAGTTAATACCCAGTTCTGCTTAATTATCGCGGAGAGAAGCGATTACTAATTACCGTGAGCTCTAACTACCATCTGTGTGAAACATTCATGAACACAGATCCTCGTTACGGTCCATTGATATATGATATCACTGACAACTTGGTAGAGACTAACTACATTCCTTGATACTTAATAATATAAGGCTGAAGAGTTTTTATTGTTGGTATAACAAGATAATCTTAGGAATTACTGCAACGACTTTTATTGTAGTGGATAGCCCATTTATTGAAGAAGGCTATAGGTTATTTAACATCACGCTACGACCTATGGACGGTAACCAAGAATGCGAGTAAAACCGCGGGTAGTAGCTAGTAAGCAATAAGTATGAACAACAAACAAAAAACACGACAAGAGCAGATTTTAGCTTACCCGGCGACATAAACCTGCCCAAATTCTAGAGTTTATAGAAAAACCTCATAGACAAAAAAAATTGCAGTTTTCCCCGAATTCAGAAAAAAATATGATGGCGACTGACCGACGTTATGCCGTAATGTAAGATGTTATAAACAGAGAGTCTGATCTTAGGCTTCTTAGATCTTATCTTAAAATAATATAAAAGATGGACAGGAAATGATAATTATGATTGTATTAAAAAAATTGCAAAACAAAGAGCAAAAATATATCGCAGCGAAGTTCGCACTTCTAAAACAGGATAAACAAAAACAGGGAAATGCAGTAAAATGAACATAGAACGAACTAATCAAATTAAGCAATGCGTATTTACCCATCTTGCTCTGGCGTAGCCTGATAAATAGAGAGAAAACTAATGGAGTGGACATAATCTATCCGATACCATTGCTTAATTTCGCGTCCTCGTAATTCCAAGTCCCGTTGATGAAAAATGAACAGTGGCAGGACATGTTTTTGCTTTTATTTGTTTGTTGCGAACGGATTTTCCCAGAATTTTAGGAACGTAATAAAACATCCGTTGCATTTATTTTTTGCTGTATGTACCTAGTTTTGACATGCAAAAAAATATGCATATGCTACAAAAACTTTACATTACACTTTTTCCACTTATATACGAACATAAATCTGTTGTCTTTTTAGCGTTGCGAAAGTTTTCAGCTGTTTTCAGGTTAATGGTAACCACAAAGTAAACTTTTATAATTTGTGTATTTTACAATGTGATTATGTATTCTTTTGTTTATTGTAATAAGTGCAAGAAAAATCGAATGACGCATTTACATCTATTAATGAAATTTAACGGTTTGACTATTTTGGATGAACAACAGATAAAAACTGAACATTACTGCAAACCATTCTGTATCGAGGCAATAGGCGAGATGACAAAAAAAAGTAATTAGTCCGTCAGTTAGATAATCAAAAAATTTAGGACACGTACTTTTTCTTTTTTTTTTCGTAAACAGAGAATGACGACAATACAGTGCGTTGAAGTTTCGTGAAACGTCACACCTTAGTATAATTTTTACTGAGGAGTGACGTCACAAGCCCCCTCTCCGGAACTTTGATGCTCTTTATCTTTGTATTTTGTTATTAATTTGATCAAGCAAAAAATATGTGTCCAGTATTTTTGAACTGTGTAACAGACGGACTAAATAGAATGTCATTCTTTTGATGTAGTCAACATCCCTATTGCTTTACACGTAAAAAATACGCTGAATTTTAGTATGAAATAGGAAGTTTTACCATGTCTAAATAAGTTTTGATTTCAGCTAAAATTGAAACCTCTCAGTCGGTCACAAATCCTAAAGTATAAACAGTACACAAAAAAAATCAAAAGCAAAAGCAAATTGCACAAAAATTAAAAGTCATCTAGTAAATATATTAAGTACTGTAGAAAACAGGTAATTTTCCTGTGTACTAATGCCAAACGTCGTTTTCTTTAGCCAATTAATGCCGGCTAATTTCTTCAGCTCGTTAATCCACTCGACTCCAAGAATCTTGGTAATCAATATTTTAAACCTCGGTATACCTGTCTGAGTCGCACTTCCAATTGTACTTTTTACTTAGCTCGCCTTCAGACAATGAATCTTTTCTCTTCTTGTGATAGGATAGAGCATCTCGTAGCTTCAGGTGATATCGTACTTTTTATTTAGCACGCCTTCAGATAATAAATCTCTTCTCTTCTTGTGATAGGATAGAGCATCTCGTAGCTTTAGGTGATAGCTAGACGTCAAATGACCATTTTGTATAATTTACAGATTGGCATTTGCATTAGGTAGTAGGTATTAAATTAAAAATTATAATATGACTTTTTTATTATGTTCATGAATTTTATGATGATTTAACATGATTTGCACAATTATTATTAAAATTAATAAGGAATCTTTACGTCTTAATTTTCCCTAACCATCTAGATTTAAACCTTCTAACACACGTGATTCAAGACACAATAGAAAGACAATAGCATCGCGACAGCCGGCTGTCGCTTGGTCGTTGAAAGGTTAATAAATAATTATGTTACTGATTGATTGCTTTTGTTACTGTTATTGTGTTAATACATAATTATTTATAACATTAAGTTCACTTTGCCTAGTATTTTATTCGCAGACTACCCTGAAGAAATGCTCAGAGCTGGCAAGAATTTTATTCTGTAGCTGTTTCAATAGATGTGACAAATTTGTTTTACGATCGATGTTTTACGATTTCCGTTTTTGGCTACGTTACAAAGACGTGTTGCGCCAACTCGAACTAAATTGAGATACGGGCCGGAGAGTGATGACACAAAGGTAAAGTTTTGGTAAAGAATTCTCCGGTTTTTTTTTACATTTTCAAAGGACTGTAACCGCAACATGGTCTGTGCTGTAAAAACTCTGTCAGTGAACTTATTTTAAACCTTCGAACACATGTGATTTGAGACCCAATAGAAAGACAATAGCAACCTGACAGCCGGCTGTCGCTTGGTCGACAAAAGGTTAAGTATGTTCAAACTGCATTAGGTTCGTTTAGTAGGAGGAGTTATAACCATTTATTGAAATTCACGTTTGACGCTTATTAACTGCCTATTTACAAATAAGCAGTTTGTATTTTCACGCGTTTGCCTCTTTACTCATTCTTCACCCTACAAGTATTTGTTCCGAGTCTACTTGTTTGTGTATGTAAGTTGATCTGTTTGTAAACGCATTCCTGATACTGGGGAAATTGATATGTGGATCAGGGCCCATCCAGCTGGTACGAAATATGTGGAAATTTCGGATATATTTTCAGCTTATTGGAGCTATGATATTTGATAATCCACGAATATTTAATGAAATCAGCACATGGATACTTTTTTAACGACTTCCAAAAAGAGGAGGCTACCTATTTGTCGAAATCTTCTTAAATCTTTTTATTAAATGTTTGTTTCTCGACTACTCAAAAACGCCTGGACCGAATTAGTACAATTCTGTTTGAAAGGGTTTCACATATATGGTCCCATAAATAGACAATAGGTCCTCGAGAAATCGAGGGTACTCTTTAAACTTTTTTACCTATTTTGATAATGTTTTAATAAAGCAAAAAGAAAAAAACCCTCTTTTATTTCACAAAAAGCTTCAAATACAATTAATTGTGTTTGGAGCCTCCTTTTAGACAAAGAACGCCTGTGTGAGCGTCAGGCCACACGGTGCGGTGCGGCTCCGGCGCGGCGCCTGAGCGGTGCCGCAACGGTTTGCTACATATAAAATTGGATGGTATGCCACACGGTACGTCCGGCACCGCTCCGGCGCCGCACCGCAGGCTCACCGGACAACGGCGCGAGGCAGACGAGGCGGGGAGGGGTGCAAGCAGTGCGGTGCCGCAGCGGCGCCGTAAGAACATTGCGGTGCCGCAGCGGCGCCGTGCGGCGCCGCACTGCTCGTGTGGCCGTCAGTGCGGTGCGGAGTAATGCGGTGCGGCGCGTTGCCGCACCGTGTGGCCTGGCACAGGACACACATACATTACTGGTTATTTTTATTTTAAAACAGCGTTTTTTACTTTTTAGTGCCGAATGGCCAGTAATAAGGTGTTGCTAATATTATGAGCGGAGTCTCCTTAGTGCCAGGCCACACGGTGCGGCAACGCGCCGCACCGCATTACTCCGCACCGCACTGGCGGCCACACGAGCAGTGCGGGGCCGCACGGCGCCGCTGCGGCACCGCAACAAGCTCAGAGTACTGTACTGCCATCCCCATGAACTGAGCGGCGCCGCTGCGGCGCCGCTGCGGCACCGCACTGCTTGCACCCCTCCCCGCCTCGTCTGCCTCGCGCCGTTGTCCGGTGAGCCTGCGGTGCGGCGCCGGAGCGGTGCCGGACGTACCGTGTGGCATACCATCCAATTTTATATGTAGGAAACCGTTGCGGCACCGCTCAGGCGCCGCGCCGGAGCCGCACCGCACCGTGTGGCCTGGCGCTAAGGAGACTCCGCTCATAATATTAGCAACACCTTATTACTGGCCATTCGGCACTAAAAAGTAAAAAACGCTGTTTTAAAATAAAAATAACCAGTAATGTAAAACAAAACAGAACGAAACCCACCGACTTCCGTTTAAATCATTTTTCTATTTTTTTGTTTTTGACGGCAATTAATTTAAAAATAAGCGTCTAAACGGATAACATTTTTATTTTCAGCCACTTCCCTTCAAAACTTCATCCATCTTACAAGACAGTCAACAAAAACACGCCCTACGCACAACACCAAAGGCCCAAAGACACATCAGGGTTATTAATTCCCAAGTTAACCCCTCTTCATCACGGGGGTTAATCATAACAGCATGTTCAGTGGCTGTTAGCTGTTAGCGCCATCAGCATGTAGATCACGTTAATCCGCGGTTCATTCTGCAGATTAATGGCGCCAACGGGCTTGCGCCATCCATGTGAGCTATGGGGAATTGATGGCGCGTAATAGATATAAAGTTAGTAGTTGATGTATGAGGACCGGTACTGGTTACGCTGTATGAGAGTGGGGTTCGATGAACTATTTTATTTTGATGTAATATTTTATTTGTTTTGGCTTAAGAAAGACGCTCGTTGTAGTAATCGATTTAAAAAGTGCTTTTTAATGAAATTGGTAAGTGGTGAAATTTTATTTTTAGAATAAAACCAGAAAAGGGACTTTTAACGATTAATTTTATTTAATTTAAAAACCGACCACAGTGGCGTATCGTATATTATTATATCTTTATACATAGTGAGTTAATGTCACTGTGTTTCTATTGCAGTTATAACAACAACAAAAAGTTAAAAATTACAGAGTAGCCTACAAATTTCTAACTCTATTCACCGTACAAGAATTGTAATTCATTTTCTTATTTCTAATCAAAAGAGGATTATTTAATTAATTTCACTCAAATTAACCCTTTCAGTCTAAACAAACATGCAGTAGGATCTTGTTAGATTACAAATTGTTTTAAAGTCTCCCAGGAGAAGCTAAGTGACTGCGAGAGCTCGCACGCTGCAGATTTCCTTGTCATCCGTCAGTTTAAGTTCACGGTATGCACGACTAGTGAAGAGTACTATTTGCACAGATTTTCTTCTCAAAATGTTTGTTAGTTTGAAAATCTTGTCGAATTTATTTTTCACTAGGTTTTGTCCATGTATAGCTTAAATATTGGTTTCGCAAAGTAAAAAAAAACTAAATCAGAATTTAACCATCCATTATAGTTAGTTATTCGTGAATTCTTGACGATTTCTTTGTGACATTGCGTTGATTTAAGTATGCGTGTTTGAGGTGTCTAAAGTCTACTAAGTCCATTTTTAACCTATTCACCTTTCGACCTAACTGCAGCATTAATTTTTTTTTTTGTCAAAAAAAAAATGGTTTCCCTCGATTTCGTCAGGATACCATCATCAGATCCTAGACCTGATGACAATGGGACCATTTGGGAAGTCTACCCTTTCAAACTAAAAAAGAATTGTTCAAATCGGTTGGTTAACGACGGAGATAAGCGCGAACAAACATAATAAAAAAAATACAAACATCCGAATTGAGAACCTCCTCCTTTTTTTTAGAAGTCGGTTCAAAAAGAGAGTTGTGTTCATAGCACTTGTAACAAATACAGACATCGTTTTAAAAATAAAAATACAGAGCTATGCATTGTTGACGCTATACAATTTTGTTCTTTTTTTACTCCCAAACCGAGTGGGTTAGACAACCATTCAACTTTCGCATACCTTCATGCAACTTTTTCCTAAAATTGTTAGGTTCAGCTGTGAGTCTAACTGGACGCAGCTAAATACATCTTTTTTTTACATGGTGCAACTGCCTATCAGGCCTCCACAACCCAGATAACTGAGTGACACGATTACCCCAGGATTTAAAGTAAAATAAAGATTATCATTTAATAAATTAGTAGCAGTCTGCAAGTAAATACATTCGTTAGTTTATACGTTTCGTTAGTTAGCATTTGTCGTCCTATTAAATGCAACCACCACACAATGTCATGCTAATTTTTTGCTGTTTTATTTCTGTCACTATTCACAGATATCGTTGTATTGGAAAATATATTATTTTATTGTATTTTTATTTTATGCCTTTTTTAATGGATTGGAAATCATCAAATGACTTCTCCCGCCCTGGGCGGGGCGGGAAGGAGTGTCAGACTTTTACTGACTAAAACCCATAAAGGGCAACCGAAGGAACAAGGGTCCTTTGGGTGCCCTCTATGTTGCGGGGCCGCGGCAACTATCGGAACTATTCCGCAACACCGTAATTTACGACATTAATTATTCTGCTATCCAGGGCTGCCAATCCTACAAATCAAAGATCACGACAGTCGGTCAAGTAGTTTTTGCATTATAAAAGGCGTAAATAATCTAACTTTATTTTATACAAGGATTCTATTTCAAACAATTAACCCAATTTGATAAAGTATTAAAACTCAATGAATAGACGTTTTTTCATTGTTATCATGGTGGTACAAAATAGACGTAATAAGTCTCTGGTATTCGTCCAATAAAGTGGCTGTTTAACGTTCCTGCTTTCAGGAAAAAGAACAATAGGACAGCGGGGAGGATACAATTATATTAATCATACCTTTGTTTCGTTTGCTGTTTATGAATTTGGCAATATGCCACTTTCGTTTCGACGTTAATGAGATGCAATAATAATCGACTTATTATTTGGTGGTGGAATAAAATTGTGGTTTGATATTTGTAAAGGTGGCTAAGTGATCTAGCAGCTAAGTGATTTCCGATCGCAAGGTTTTCTCGTAAATTTAATACATAGATATAGAACTATTTATGAAGACATGGCATTAAATTAATATAGCGTTTCAGGACAATACGTCAAGGTTTTTTTTTTTGTAACGTTTACTTTTTCTATATGACCCTTTGTATTTTCTTTGTTAGTATCTTAATAATATTGAAATCAAAGCACGTTTTATACTGCTTGATTATACTTATTCACAAAAGACCATAACCACAATATTTCAACCGAAACCTTTTAAAAACACTGCCTAAAAATCCAACAGTTCACACAATAGCTATGGGTTTAATACCACCTCGATACACGTACATTCACATGTACGAAGGTATACAAACGCGATCCATCTTTTACTGAGTTATTGTGTTAAAAGCCGAATACATTTTTCATAGAAAATAACACATATTTCACAATGAAATTCTTGTCGATCGAGCAGCCGCTTTGTCTTGCTTCTTTTCCTTCATTTTTCCCGCTTGATTTGTGTTCTATGAGTGTTCCGCTGCACTCGCTCCGCTCGCCTCGAGGAATATTGGATATCTGTCATAAGTCATAAGATTTCGCATACCGACTTTATAATGTACCCTACATCCTGCGACCGTATATATAAAACCCGGAAAATTTATCTTGCTGGTTTTCCCAACAATCTTTCTGCATCAAAATTGGCTTGGGACATTAGCGCCGCCCCTCTCTCGGTACCCCACGAGAATGTTTCGATAGAAATGTACCATACCGTGTAATTTTGCCGTTAATATTGTTTATTTGTGGATTCTGTTGGTGCGGATACAGACACGTTCCGGATGAAATGGGGCCGCAAAAACACGCAGAACTCTGTTACTTCTCGCAATATATTTCGTCCCTTTTCTTGGATACACCTCTCGATGTAAAGAAAGAGCTTGAGAAATGTAATAATATCTTTAATTTCGCTCCGAAGATGGCTGTGTAAACATTCTTGGTGGGTTTAGGGTTATTATCGCTCATCGGGCTATGAATAATAAAACAGATCCCGATATTCAAGTAGATACGGTAAGTGATCGGAGTATTCATAATTATATTTGACGCTGTATTAGCATCGGGCCCAGTTGGGCGTAAATAAAGTTAAGATATATATTCCGTGTTTATGGCACATTCAATTAGGAAAAGTACGTGCCATAAAATAATGTTTTCCGGTGTAACGTAATATCTGCTATTCGAGTAAAATTTATAACATTGTACCGAAATGTGAGTCGTCATTGCTCAATATTGCGCCTCATAAAGTAACACGGAGTAGCATAATAAAGGAAATGACGAACGCTGCTCTGCGTGCAATATTGTCAAGCAGTGGGAACATGAACTTAATACGAGAACAAAATAGCCGTTTGTTTTTTTTACAGTAAAAAGGAAACACTGAGCTGTCTGAAGACGGCAATCAATGTCATGGATACAAAAAAACTGGTCATGGTATACGAAACGGGGCACTATGAAAAAAAGACTTAGAAAAATTTCACCCAAAAACAACGCCTAATCAAGCCTTCGGGATCTGGTGGGATGTGGGAGTACTAGGGTGGGGAAACACCGGGGGACGACCTTAAGGTCAATGACCTTGACCCTAAGGTCAAGGTCAAATTTATGAAAACGCAGGAAAATGACGGGGAACGCTCGAAGTAACTGACCTTGACGCCAAGGTCAATGACCTTGAACTCAAGGTCAAGGTCAAAATTTATAAAGACGCAGGAAAATAATGGGAAACACCTGAAGCCAGTGACCTTAACGCCAAGGTCAATGACATTGAACTCAAGGTCAAGGTCAAAATTCATAAAATGCAGGAAAATGATAGAAAACACCTGAAGTCAGTGACCTTGAAGCCAAGGTCAATGAAATCGAACTCAAGGTCAAGGTCAAAATTCATAAAAACGCAAGAATATGACGGGGAACGCCCGAAGTCAGTGACCTTAACGCCAAGGTCAATGACCTTGAACACAAGGTCAAGGTCAAGTACTTAAAAACGCAGGAAAATGACGGGGAGCGTTAGGGGTCAGTGACCTTAACGCCAAGGTCAATGACCTTAAACTCAAGGTCAAGGTCAAATTTATAAAGACGCAGGAAAATGATGGGAATCGCTCGAGGTCAATGATATTGACGCCAAGATCAATGACCTTGAGCTCAAGGTCAAATACTAAAAACGCAGGGATATGACGGGGAACGTTAGGGGTCAGTGACCTTGATGTCATGAATAACCTTGATCACTAAAAGTTGCTTAAAAGGCTCGCTCTTGGACTAGTTTGCTTAAAGGGCACAGTCGGAGCCTCGCTTCGCGGGGCTTAATGGTCATAAAAAAAATAACCACGAATGGGATGGCGGGGTCTATTCGCTCGCTTCGCTCGCTTACTAGACCCCGCCATCCCCTTCTAACCTAACCTGTCCGAGTCGGGGTGCCCCATGTCCCGAGGTCGCTTCGCTCGCTCTTGGACTAGTTTGCTTAAAGGGCACAGTCGGAGCCCGCTTCGCGGGGCTTAATGGTCATAAAAAAAATAACCACGAATGGGATGGCGGGGTCTATTCGCTCGCTTCGCTCGCTCACTAGACCCCGCCATCCCCTTCTAACCTAACCTGTCCGAGTCGGGGTGCCCCATGTCCCGAGCTCGCTTCGCTCGCTCTTGGACTAGTTTGCTTAAAGGGCACAGTCGGAGCCCCGCTTCGCGGGGCTTAGTGGTCATAAAAAAAATAACCACGAATGGGATGGCGGGGTCTATTCGCTCGCTTCGCTCGCTCACTAGACCCCGCCATCCCCTTCTAACCTAACCTGTCCGAGTCGGGGTGCCCCATGTCCCGAGCTCGCTTCGCTCGCTCTTGGACTAGTTTGCTTAAAGGGCACAGTCGGAGCCCCGCTTCGCGGGGCTTAATGGTCATAAAAAAAATAACCACGAATGGGATGGCGGGGTCTATTCGCTCGCTTCGCTCGCTCACTAGACCCCGCCATCCCCTTCTAACCTAACCTGTCCGAGTCGGGGTGCCCCATGTCCCGAGCTCGCTTCGCTCGCTCTTGGACTAGTTTGCTTAAAGGGCAGTCGGAGCCCAGCTTCGCGGGGCTTAATTTAGACTTAGAACCCCAAGAAACCATGAAAACGACACCCATGATGCATGTTGTGAGAAAGGTCACGGCCGCCATCTTGGATTTCCAAATCGACCTTATTTTTGACCTTAGCACCCCAAGAAACCAGGAAAACGACACCCATGATGCATATTGTGAGAAAGGTCACGGCCGCCATCTTGGATTCTCAAATCGACCTCATTTTTTACCTTAGCACCCCAAAAAGCCATGAAAACGACACCCATGACGCATATTGTGAGAAAGGTCACGGCCGCCATCTTGGATTCTCAAATTGACCTCATTTTTGACCTTAGCACCCCAAGAAACCAGGAAAACGACACCCATGATGCATATTGTGAGAAAGGTCACGGCCGCCATCTTGGATTCTCAAATTGACCTCATTTTTGACCTTAGCACCCCAAGAAACCATGAAAACGACACCCATGATGCATGTTGTGAAAAAGTCACGGCCGCCATCTTGGATTCTCAAATCGACCTCATTTTTGACCTTAGCACCCATAGAAACTATGAAAACGACACCCAAGCGTGATATTTCAAAAAGTCATTAAAAGTTCTGCTATTCATCGATAGATGGCAAAACTAAAAAGTATATTGATCACCGCTGTGCCTGTGTGAGTGTGTAATAAAATTTTCGTTACGGAATTTCTGAATTCGGTCTCCACGCTCAAGGCCCGCGATAGAAGCTATGCAATAGCTTAAAATATTATGAAACTTAAAATTCACATGAATCTTTAGCCGGTGGAGACCGCCGCGCCGGCTCTCGTTACGGTAAAGTTTGAATCAATATACCGTTGGTAAAATTTGTTTGAATTATTCCGAATTTTCGATATTTCTCGTGATTCTGGGGTTTTCAGATTGCTTTTTCCTGCTTATTATTGTTATTCGTTTTTTTATTAGTTAGTTAGATTGTTTATTTTGTAGTTTTTTAATTAGTTATTAATTTATTACTTTTTTATTTTTCATTTTGTATATTAGTCGTAAGTGTTTGTTTTAATTTGTTTTATAGTATATTTTATTTTATAGTTGTAGTCTAGTTGTAGTTGTAGTCTAGTTATAATGAATCCCACTAATTTAATTTTAGCGCGTAATTTTAACTTATGGAATTACGCTGCTTGCATCAGCAGTGAAGAGCACGCAGTAGAAGCTGCTCGTGCTTGGCTTTTAATGCCAAGCAGGGTGGTGCGCTGCCCTAATTGTAGGCAGAATATGACAGCGGAGCAACGCGCTGATTATAAGTTTGGCTTCCGCTGGAGATGTCGACGTCGTGGCTGTAACGAAATAATACCGTCAACCAAAGGTACTTTTTTTGAAAAATCGAAAGTGTCAATTTTATCGACCCTTCGACTTCTTTATCATTTTTTTAGAAATGATAAGGTTACACAAGCGGCAAGGGATGTGGGAGTAACAAAGAAAACGGCAATCCAGATATACCACTACCTGCGTGAAGTGTGTGAAGTGGCGGAGGCCCATGACCATCAAATGATAGGGGGTCCTGATGACGTTGTGGAAGTCGATGAAACTCACATGTACACAAATAAATACCACAGGGGGCGACTTCTGCAACGTCAGACATGGTCGTTCGGATGTATGAGCCGCCTATCAAAAAAAATAGTCGTCGAACTAATTCCAAACAAGTCACGGCAGACACTTGACCCTATAATGGCGGCTAATGTACGACAAGGGTCATACATTATGTCCGATCTGCACGGGCATATCATGGAGTAGATTTACGTCTTAATATGGGGGGACACTACACTGTGAATCATAGTTTAAATTTTGTCGCAGGCACAGTCGATATCCCGGTGCATAGAAATTTAGGTACCCCGGTCTCCGATGGAACAGGTAACGTCAGGGTAAAAATTCATACAAACACAATAGAACGGCACTGGCTCGAGTTTAATACGGCATTGCCGCACCTGCAGGAGCCAGAACAAATTGAAGTGGTACATGGGCGAGTACATGTACCGTCACAATATTTTAAAAGAATTGCCATCAGAGGCCGCCCGATTTAGGCGTTTTTTAAAAGATATTTGCCGCTTGTACCCGGGAATAGGGAGACGGGGTATCAGAGCGACTAATTGTAGATGCAGGTCATGCCGTTAGCCGCCCGCCAATTTCTGGGCTAGTACGAAGGGATCACAGTTCTAAGCTAATGTAACCAATTGCTCACCTCACTGCGCATTCTTATTTTATTAACTAACTCGGTGATCATTGACTTCACAGAAAATTTATCCGGGTAAAAGTTGCTCGTTGTGATGTGCCCCAGACGACAAAACCATTTTTTTTATTAAGTTTGAAAATTTCATGAATTTTTTTCTAAGTCCCAGACACTTTCATAATGATGGTTTACCGTCCATCTCAGCGGATATTTTTCCAAGTGTTTTTTCCTAAGTGGCCCGCAATGTCTTTGACCTTGAGTGTCCCTGGCGTTACCTCACTTTCTAAACATTTAACCTCGAAGTAAAGGTTACATTGACCCCGAGGTCAAGGCCATTGACTTTGAGTGTTCGCGTGTTCTCTCATTTTTAAACTTTGACCTTGGCTGTCCCTTTGCATTACTCTCATATTTGTTCTTTGACCTTGAAGTCAAGGTCATCGACCCTGATGCTAAGGTCATTGACCTCGAGGTAAAGGTCATGTTGAGTGTCCCCCAGTGTTTGTCCGCCCTTGCCCTCCCATATCCCATCGGGTCCTGGAGCGGTCATGTCAGTCAAGAAAATTTTTCTAAGTCCCAGGCGCCTTAATAATGAGGGTTGGATTTTGCATCCTATCTCAGAGGTCATTGACATCACAAAAAAAAAACCCAGTCATTTTCCTGCCTTTTATGAATTTAACCTTGACCTTGAGTTCAAGGTCATTGAACTTGGCGTAAAGGTCACTGAGCTCGAGCATTCCCGCATTTTCCTGCGTTTTTTATGAATTTTGACCTTGACCTTGAGTTTAAGGTCATTGAACTTGGCGTTAAGGTCACTGAACTGGAGCGTTCCCCGCATTTTCCTGCGTTTTTTATGAATTTTGACCTTGACCTTGAGTTCAAGGTCATCAACCTTGCGTCAAGGTCACTGACCTCAAGCGTTCCTCGTAATTTTCCTGCGTTTTCATGAATTTGACCTTGACCTTGACCCTAGGGTCAAGGTCATTAACCTTAAGGTCGCCCCCCGGTGTTTCCCCACCCTAGTACTCCCACATCCCACCGGATCCCGAAGGCTTGATTAGGCGTTGTTTTTGGGTGAAATTTTTCTAAGTCCCAGACGCCTTAATAATGAGGGTTACATTTTGCCTCCTACCTCAGCGGTCATTGATCTTACAAAAAAAAATCCCGGGAAAAAGTTGTCTCTTTTGATGTCCCCCATACGATAAAACCATAAAAAGAAAGTATTATTAAGTTTGAAAATTTCATCAAAATTTTTCTAAGTGTTTTTTCCTCAGTGCCCCGTTACGTACACTCCAACCGGGTTGAATCGTTTAGTTCTCTGCACTAGTAGACACTATACAACAGTATGGTAGTCCTCCTTTACCTCAACCACTAATGTTAAAAGAAAGTTTGAACACACGTGAATCGCGACACAATAGAAAGTCAACAGCAGCCCGACAGCCCGCTGTCGCTTGATCGTTGAACGGTCAAAAACACATCAATCACCAACTTACAAAAAATAATTTAAAATAAATACAAAATTTTACTGGAGAAACATTTATAATAACTGAATGACGGTACTTCAGCTACCATTGAATTTTTCTGCAGTGTGGGTAGATTAAAAAAATCTGACAAAATAGTTAAAAAAGTTACAGATGTAGATAATAAATCGTTTAGAAACTAATTTGATGTTTATGTCATCAGTTTTTTTTTTAACCAAGCAGTAGCAGATTAAGGCCCGTATTAATAGACGTCACTCAATTCTGAGACGCTCTCAAGTTTATTGCTGTCCTTATTTTTTCCCTTTAGAATGACAAGGACAGCAAGAGACTTGAGAGCGTCTCGGAGTTGAGTAGCGTCTATTAATACGGGCCAAGGTTTCATTAATAACTAGTTTTTGCCCGCGACTTCGACGGGTGTGTCCGTGTGTCTAAACTTTAGATCTTGGAGAGTGTGGAGAGTCTGAAGCGCAACAACGCTTCCCACAGGACGTGGTGACTTTCAGAAGCCTTTAATTTGGTGATTCGGTATCGTACATAATATATATGTCGCAGGTTTTTCACAAAACTATGTTTTTGATCAAAATCCTAGATTTTTGATGAAAAACCGGAAGATGACAAATTATAAACTCAATTTCATCACAAACCTGTTACAGTTCAGATTTTTGATCAAAAACCTGAACTAGTTTAAGTTTATGATGAAGTTCTGGGCAAAATTGCTTTGTTTTATGACAAAATAAATAAAACAATCTATATTTGTAACTTAGTAGAAAGGAAACAATTTTTTATTTATCAAAATTTTACATCCATGATCCAATCAATATTCTCGTTCTTCAATCTTATTATGATAATGTTTCAATTTGACCACATTTTTAGTTACTTATTATTATATATTATTATTAAATACGACTAAACAAAGTCAAATTAAAAAATAATAAAGAAAAGTTTACCACGTGCTTGCTTTTTTATAAATCTCTTATAATAAACTTTTATTTCATATAAATTGATTTTGTCATAAAACAAAGCAATTTTGCTCAGAACTTCATCATAAACTTAAACTAGTACAGGTTTTTGATAAAAAATCTGGACTGTAACAGGATTATGATGAAATTGAATTTAAAATTTGTCATCTTCCGGTTTTTCACCAAAAACCTAGGTTTTTGTTCAAAAACCTAATTTTGTGAAAAACCTGCGACATTATATATTGTATCTTTATATCTCTAAAAGTACGCGTTTTCACAGTTTAGGAATGGGTTTTAGGGAGTATGGGGAGCCCCATTATCCCTCCCCAACCCAAAAAAACCAACAATCGATGTCCAGCAAACACCTTGTAAAAGTCTAGATTTTCATCGAAAAGTTAGCCGTATCTATACATACCACAAGCCAGAAAAAAATACAGTGTATAGTATAATATATAAAGAAAAGACTTACACAAAAACAATTTACAAATGTGGTCTAAAACTACGAAAAAATTTTTCAATAAAACCACTAAAAAAAATTTTTCGTCTCGATATTCTCAATTTTTTTAGCGAATAGCGAAGCTCAATTTTTCATATTTTTTATATCTATAACAAAGAAAATTTTATAAACTAAAGACATATCTAAAAATTTTAAAACACAGAACTGTATTTTTTTAATATTCAATAAAACAGCAAAATTACTTACATTTTTGCGGATTTGCCAAAATATTTTGGACCTTATTTCGATGCACCACCGCGAATAGCTACTTACCGCGTCTTATTTTACCGTAGAGAACGTGTTTCAGAAAGACCTAAATCCAAAAACTGAAAGCTGTAGGCTGGTGATAATGAAAATTTTTGTTTGGGTAGTCTCTTGAAGTTAAAAAGCTTTATTATTGTCGTGTGTAATCGTATCTGTTTTATGATATTCCTATTTTTTATTGTCATATAAACAAAATCACGAGCCGAGCTAGTAATTAATTCATTATTCGTTTGAATTACCTGTTAATGATTCCACCATTCATTAGATAAACAAAATGTTTGTTATTATAGAAGACTAGTTTTGCCCCGCGGGTTCGACCACGATTTTGGTACCATTTTTGTTCTAGTAGGTGGTAACGTGATGTTAAACTTATAGCCTGTAGTTTTCCTGAAAATATTTATCTATACATCACTGTTTTTATAACCTGATATTTGATCTTTCAATCAAACAAACAAACTTTTAGCCTTATTATATTAGTAGGTATAGAGTTAATTGAGTACAATGGCTGTATTTTTGCCACATTTGATTTACATGGAAGTTCAATTAGAGTAATTATGGATGTTCATTTTACTCTAAATTACAACTTTAATAAATAACTGAATCCATTATAATTGGTTTTGATCATCACATCGTACCGTATAATTAACTTTGAAAGTTCAGCATGGAAACGGCATAAAATTTTATAAAGTTTTTTTATTGACGCGGTATGGCTAAGTTTAATGTTATTTTAATACTACTTTCTACCGCCAATTCACATGCATTTTAAGTTACGCTAGGTTATTTTTTTATACGTTAGTTTTATTAGCATTTTCTAATGTACTGAAAGTTCCAACAAAATCCGTTCAATACTTTTTCGACAAAGAAACAAACTTCCATTCATCCTCACAAACTATGACATTTAAAATTAATAAGATGGTTACGTTTTGTAAACTCTTATTGTAAATTCAACATTGAAAATCATGTTATGTTACATTGAGTCAATATCCACAATTTTAGAGTTCCTTACACGTGCTACTGTTATAAAGCCTCACCCACACTGTAAGCCTAGCGTGATTGTGTTGATGGACAGGAAGTATTAAACATATGAAACGCGCCTTGTGCGCATAGTGTAGTGACCACATGTAGTGACTAAGGCGAGAGCCTAGCGCAACAGGACAGTGCGACATAACAGGCGTACTTATTGAACGTTCTTATCCGCGCATTATGGCCGCACTATGGGCTACCTTTCAACCACCAACCGTCGGCCGGCTGTCGGGCTGCTATTGTCTTTGTGTCTCAAATCACGTGTGTTTGAAGATTTAATTGACAAGGAAATCAACGCGCGGATTGCCGTATCCCGCAATCCGCGCCAACAAACCCGACCCACTAGACAAGTTGCATTACAGAATAGATGGTGGAATATAATAGATTATTAAATGTATAGTATTGGCATAAAATTACTTTTATATATATTTTAGTTTTATGGAATTTGACATCTCGAATCCAGCTCTATTCTACCATCTGTTCTACAATGCCACTTGTCTGGAGACACAAATCTGTTTGATCACTCGCCAATACGCTTCCACTACTCGCTTGCCACGCACTGTGACCCCCGCATGCTCATAGCACCCGTCACAATCCCCAGTCACCGAGTATTCACTGTGGACGTTCACTAAGACTGCGGACACAAAGTCAGCGGAAGCGTAGAAGGCGGCGGCGCGTGGAGCGGCGCGTTTAATTCATAAATTTATATGGCATTGGCCACGATGGCAACGGCGCAGACGGCGGTATACGAAAATCTAATCACCAAGTCTCCCGCACCCGATTTTGTGTCCGCAGCCTAAATGTATCTGTGAATAGATCTTTGCCTGTACCCAATCAGTGGTTGAGTTTGCAAACTCAAACACAGTAAACTCGGGCCATCAATTGGTTGCGGGTAGGAATCGACAATACATGAGAGAGATACGAGTAGCTTAGAGAACACGTAGGTATGTACAATCGACGAAATAGATAAGTTACCAGTCCCGTCAGTTAGAATAGAAATTTTCTCAAAAGCCGACGGATAATAAATGGTAAAACATCTATTATTTGAAGTAGAAAACAAGTAATTAAAAAAAGCAATTTCATGGCTTACTAGCTTATGTTGCTCAGGACGATGTGTAACAAACTAATGATGGGTCTAAATCAAACTAATTTTTTTAGAAGCAAAGGTTCAAGCCTTAGCTTCTAAAAAAAATAAGCAACCTTGAAAGCATAACACTTTTTGTGGCGAGTTGTATAATAAACATTTATATAATTATCTAACTTTAATAACATTTGAATTGAACTCACATCGGTGCTTAAAAAAACCTAAATTTTATCTGACGGCCTCGATTACAATCTATTTTGTTGATTGTACATCAGGGAAGAGTATTTTGTTGACATTGATTGTGAGACAAGGGTTGTATGCTAATGTAGAAAGGCAGAAAATAAGGCAGGAAGTAAGTCCGCCCGAAAAAGTGTAACATACTTCCAGATGGAAGTCGGTTTTGAGATTTTCGTCATCATTATTGGTGTAACTCGTCGTCTCCCGCGGTTTTGGTTAGTGCTCCAGTAGGTAGTAGCGACATGTTACATTACCTAGTTAACCTCGATTAATGGACTACCTAACACAAAAAGATATTTTAAATTAAAAAAAAATCTTCAAACTGTAGTTTCTGACAACAAATAAGCTCTTCAGTTTTATAATCCATACTTAATATTATAAATGGGAAAGTATGTCTGTCTGTCTGTCTGTCTGTCTGTCGGTCTGTCTGTCTGTCTGTTTGTCTTTCTTTCACGGCAAAACGGAGCGATGAATTGACGTGATTTTTTGAGTGGAGATAGTTGAAGGGATGGAGAGTAACATAGGCTACTTTTTGTCTCTTTCTAACTCGAGCGAAGCCGTGGGCAAAAGCTAGTATTAGTATAAATCAATACAATCTATCCCACTTCAAATCCTCTTCTCTCACGCAGAAGTCACGAACATTGAACCTTTGAACACACAAGATTCAAGACACTATAGAAAGACATTTGGCAGACTGACAGCCGGCTGTCGTCTCTTAAATAAATTAATATATATCCTACGACAATTCACACACATCAGATCCCAAACTAAGCAGAGCTTGTACTATGGTAACCAGACAACTGATAAAACTGTCTCTTGGTCGTTGAAAGGTTAATAACAACATGCCACCAAAAAGCCTGTTTCTTTAAACGTAAATATTAGCAAAGCGCTTTAAATATTAATTATTTGTTGCGGAATGTTTATAATAGTTACCGTGACCCTGGAACATAAAGGGCAATCGAAGGAACATGAGTGGGTTTTAGTCGGTAAGAGTCTGACACGCCCTCTCGCCGCACCCAGGACGGGAGCAGTCATTGGATGATTTCCCACTCACCAAAAAAAAAATTAATTATTTAATTACTTTATTTATTTCTTTACAAGCCTGTTAAAAATGTAAGCATTATCAAAAGTCGTCTACAAATAATAGAAATTTTTTTTTTACTCAATTGTAGTTTACATATAATATGCATTTGAGTGTAATCAGCCAATGGTTACACTTCGGCAAACTTAGATTTACTATTCAAATGCTCACTGGTCTAAATAAGGATTCAGTCTGGCACATACAATCCTAATTTATCCCTTGGGGTAAATCTGTGCTAATATAATATAATATGCTAGATTTTTTTATTCACCCTTATCTCTGGACTGCTGATTCGATGTGAAAAATCTTTCTGCTTTATATACCTCGCTTACTCGTATAAACAAATGCATTTTTACAAATAGAGAACAGTAATCAAAGGCATCTCAGGTAGTTAGTAATTCAATAAGTAGGAATACGTTCTTGACCACAACTGAATTACTGCTGTGTTGATTGGCAGACTGACTGACTATTCTATTATTGATTTATCATCGCACAACCCAAACCGCAGCAGGTCCTAAAGACATGAAAATTGCCAAGAGTGTTCCACAAATTGTATGAAAAAATCTTATCTACGCAGTTGTTCTTCTCCAGTTCTTGCGCTGGTTTAAGAAAACTATAATCGCGACCATACTCATTGATCTTGTCTGCAACAGACGCAATCAATTGTCTTACCACAAAGTACAAGTGACCTTTCGGATATTGACTCCACAACGATTAAATCTTCAAACCGATATCAAGGTCTCGTAAAACCTTTTACACCAGTACTTACGGACATACGATAAAGAAAAACGGATATTTAACCGATTTTTTTTAAATAAGTTGATTCAACATATATTCGTCGGATTGTTTTATAGGAATATACATCGCTATTTTCGAAAATTAACAATTTGAAAAGATGCTTTTTTATTTGAAAGGATACACGAGTACACCCAAGTTGGTCCTATGTAATTATTTAGTTGTAGAATTCGGTTTTCCTTCCTTGAAAAAGAATTATTCAATAGATTCAGTTGATGTTAGACCACCTTTCTCTGAATAAACTGTTAATTTTGCGTTAAAATAAAGTAAGTTCAAAATCGTTTGTTAAAGTAACCGGTAAATAAAATACCGGATTTTATAAACCGGATCTCGGCTTTGCTGGTAGCTAATTATTGTACCTACGGGATTTCAAGTTCGTGTTCGTTCGTTAAGTACAGGATTCGGCTAAACCCATCTCAGATTTGATCCTAAGCATCTGCACCGACCTTAGGTAACTAGGCTTCTAGGTATAAACTAAAGGGTTAATAATATTTAGGTCTACAGTCTCGGTCACGCCCGCCGGCGTCTCAACTGGAAATTATTTCAGCAAATTCTTGGTTTTACAACGAAATTAAGTCGTGGTAAGAATTTTATGATAATTTAAGTCTATAAGGCGTTATTTAGACTGAAGTTTAAGTTTTCTCTTTTTTAGTTAGGTTATTACTCTTTTATAATAGTTAAATAAAAAATAAATAAAGTCAGAAGGAGGAATCTTTACTGTAAAATTAAATGATAATCTCATACAGAAAACTAAGTAAAAGTAGATTAAAAAAGTATACAAAAGTTATTTTAACAATATTGTATTGAAAAAAAGACACGTGTTCAATATTTTTTCAAAGGTTTTTTCACCTAAATTTGCCTTCAGGTAATTCTCAAGACAGAAAACCAAGATACATATCCCTAATCCAATAAATACTCATATTATGAGATAGTGAACCGTAGGTTCACCGAAGAACTAATAAGATATGGGATCATACCAATCTTCATGAGAAAATAGAAAGATAATACTCATAACCAAATCACTAAGTAGCGAAACCCAGTCCAACGCCAGATTTTCCGATTGATTCTGGAAAAATCCCTTTTTCATCAAGTGCTGTGAACGTGGAAACAATGCCTCGCAAGTAGGTACATAAGAGTATTACGCTGCCATAAAGGCGAATATCTCGTACCTACATTATAAAATTCCATTCAATTGGAACATATTACGGCCACGTATTACCCTACTAGCGATATCGCTGCGTCGACAAACGGAACGTCGATATCAAGTCCATGAAATCGACATTAAGTATGTACTTTGAGAGCTCTAGTTCATTTATAAGTTCGGACATCGCTGCAAAACAAAATCGTGAACGAACACTTTTCGCAGTACATCGCATTTTCTTTACCAGACTCCTTACAAATTTTCTGTGAAAATCTGCAATGAAGAACACGATATCTTTTGTATAGTGTTTTTAGCGAATTTCTGATACGTTGGTTAGATATCTGGGCCAGCATAAAAGGTAAATATCATGTGTATTTCAAGAGGCTACTAGGTAGTAATATTTCAAGTTTCGGTGCCTTCAAATTAGAGTGCACATATTCCGTGAGATACCTATTTGGTTTATTAAATTCGGCACGATGCGATGTAAAGATTTATAGCTTGGATTTCAAAGTGTTATCTCTAAAAAGCCTTCATTAGTTTTAATGATTTGTCTGACGATAATAGATACACATACATAAATGTTTGTCTGTTTTATTTTATTTTACAATCTGTATGAAAAGTTCTGTTAAAGGTTCCTAAATACCGGTTGTACAGTGATATAAATTTTATTATATACTAGCTCTTCCTTGCGGTTTTACCCGCGTTACGTTAGGTTTTTGGTTACTGCTTCGCTCCCGTGGGACAGAGCGCGATATTATATAGTCTATGTTACTCGTTGAAAATGTAGCTTTCGAATGGTGAAAGAATTTTTAAAATCGGTCCAATAGTTTTTGAGCCTATTCATTACAATCGAAAAAAGTTTTCATTTTTATAATATTAGTGTAGATTGATTGTAAATACTAATAAAAATCTCCCTTTTTCTATACTTAATACAAATCTTACATCACTCTAAACATAATTGTAAGCAGATTCACTCAATAATTTTATTTAGCTGTCTCAACAAAATTACAATCTCTACAGCTCTACTCTCATAGTTAAACAAACTACAACATTATTCACACAAGTTAACAACACATAATTTTCCGTGTACAAAAACAACACATTTTAATCCATTACCCACTCCAGCTCGCCGAAAAACTCGACCAATTAACACCTTTATAATTAACACAAGATCGCCGATCCGAAACGGAGGCCCGCTGTAGAATAAGCCTCTAACAAAGTGTACGAAGGTAACGAGTGGGGCCTTTGATCTTTCGTCGGCATCCGTCTCCTTCGCGTTCTTTGAGAACTGATTGAGCGCACCACTCTGTGTGCATACGAAAACGTCTGCCGTCTACTTGTCGGGATTTACAACGTTTCTTCACAAAAACCGTTTACGTTTTGGAGGCTTTCGTACACCCAATGAGGCGTGATTTGAAGGTTTTGAGATGCTTGGGTATTAATGTCGTTTTATTTTTAGGATGTTTTTTGTTTTTGCTTTTCTATTTTGATTGTTTGCGGAAAAAAAATATATAACATTAAATATGTGTGTATGTAGTTGTTTTTCCGGGGTTTTTGTAGATAATTATATTAATTCCCTCTAAACATTTTATTCTGGCAATATCATCTGCTAGTAAAACAAGTTGACTACCAAGCCTGCTTTAGTTATGTGCAATCTTCGACGCCTCGCAGATACGTTGCCATCCCAGAGACTAAAATGTACTTGTTATCATTTCGATACTTTGTAAAGTAAAATATAGTAACGCTGTTTGGCAGCAAGAATAGCTTAGTAGTACTTCGACGGGAAGAGTCCTTTCCAAGGAACTTTATTACTGCACCGTCGTTTTTAAGTTTTAAGCAGGTACTAAAAAATAAAATACATTACATCTTGTTCGAGTGTCGAAGTCAAGTAACCGGGATTAAAGGTCGAACATTTATTAGTTAAAAAAAAAGTAATGAATGTGGGCTGCAGACGAATCTACATCACAGACGGAACTTAATCAAAACTTTTTACGTAATTTAGACCAATTTATGTCACCAATTTCCCGCCTCTAATATAACAATGCTGCCAAATGTGACTTTGCCAAAACAACTAAAATCTGGGCCGTGGTAGCCCTGGACATCCGCAATGACGAACTAATTTATATAAACGCGACGCAAAACAATGCCAAAAACAGTCCTAATTTCTATCTACTGTAGTGATATACACAACATACATACACACACATATTAAGGAGGGTACGTTAGAGCCTCTTCACACAAACAGCAACAAAAACTAAGCCATTATCGAACTAGACGTAGCAACATAACAAAAAGTGTACCGAACACACAATGTTGCATATTTGCTAAATAAGGTTGATTAAAGTCGTCTTCTTTTGGGAAAGTCGGCTATACATCTCTCTTTCTCTTTATTCCTTTATGGTGTTGTTGACAGGCGTTGCCAGGAGCTTTTTGGTGCAGATTATTTCAAGGTTATTTTTTTATAGACAGGTTTAGTACTCACCGTGAGGTGAGCTAGAAAGCCCACACTAGCCCAGCCCAATCTTTCACAGTTATCTCCGAAGACAGAGGTCATTTTTAAGTTTTTCTCTTGAAAAGAAATTGGAGAATAAAGGCTCATTAGAGCCACCCGGCACCAACTTACTCCTCACCGCCTCGATGCAGGGCGTCAACTCGTTGTCGACGAGTTGTCGATGGGTGGACCACCCGCCGTCAACCAGAGGGCCACCAACGCGCGGTCAACGAGCGAACGCCGAGGCGTCAACTCGTTGTCGCCAGGGCGTCAACGAGAAAGAGACCAACTCGGCGCTTGGTCCACGAATATCGTCCTCGCGTGTATCAATCGCAGGCAGCGCGCGGGCCACTCGTGGCCCGCGCGCCGTCAACGCACGGCAAGCATTCGAGCAGCGAGTTGTCAACGAGTGGCCCACCCGCCGACCGCGCGCGAAGGGCATAAAACCGAGGCGATCCGGTGACGCTACGGAGTTGATATAGTGAGCGCATGCCCATACAAATCCATATAAAGAATGCTAGCCGCAGGAGGCGAGTCAGTGCGGAGTGGCTGCCGGGTGGCTCTAATGAGCTATGACCTTAAAGTGCTTTTGTCCTTTTGTGCCCAGTCCTCCAGATAAAAAAAAAACGATTCTAACAACCTGTCATGCCATACCAGTACATAAAACACAGTACTTAAAAAAATTGGTTTGATATTTGTCAATAAAATTCCTGTTAAGTTTTTCATTTATTTGCTGATAAATATTGAATTCAACTGTGAAAAGACAATGAGCAAAAGTGGTCCAAATTTCCACCACTGTTGGGGGCTATGTAACCTTAAAGTCGACTAAATACCATACAATTTTGACTACTAGGTGAAAAAAATATATTCACTCAGAAAAAAGTTATGACTGTTTTAATAATACGACTTTTAATTATTTAACCGTTTATTCCTTTCGCACATAACCATATTTAAAGCAGTAAAAACGTATTCCTTCTGTTCTGTAATGCGCTCAATTAGTCACCTGCAAAGTGTACAATGATAACGTTAGCGTAGCGTGTATCAGATTGAAGTAGCAAGAGATGGAACATTTAGTGAAATAGTTGATTTTGGCATTAAACCTGAAAATGCTATGTTGCTACTACACCGCAAGAATACAATCCCGACACGCACGTGGAAGACTAGAATACTACGCGTATGTAATGATCCGTAGTCGGGAAATCATTTCGCACTACTACTGTTCTTGTCTTTCTAGAATGCGAACTGTGGGTTGCTGTGCCCACGTCATGGTAAATATTTGGTATTTTGGATGGGCGAGCGAGTCACGAACCCACAATTCTACTTCTAGCTGCGAATCTGGATATTATTATTGTGGATGAAAACATAATTATGAGATGTATGACCCTTTTAAGGACAGACCCCACACTGTGAGACATAAATAAATAAAACTATTGTGAAATATTTTATATGTATAAGACCTTTCATTTGATCATATATGGTTAGATTTTCTTTCACAGATAGGGTTTGATTTTTTCGACGTAGCGAAGTATATACTAAGTTTTATTTTGACGTCATATAGCTTAGGTATATCAACCAGAATAACGTCTAAATAACAACGAAATGTCATACACTTAAATCAATAGAGTAGTTTAAAAGATATAGTGAAATAAAGAAGAATAATAAGGTTTTAAATTGCAAGTTTTCATGGGTTCATAACTTTTTACTGAGTAAATATTTTTGGTTGCGGTCTTCTTATAATGATTCAGTACGCAGTGTTCTATCATATGCCATAGTTCTTATTGGTGGTGGAAATTTGGACCAAGCTCCATACATTTTTGCCCAATCCCCTTTATTTTGATAAACTTTCTTTGACTTATAACCTTTGAACTTTTTCATAACTGCCATACCTAATTTATTAGATGTAAAAAAAAAATCAAACTATTTTCTATGACAGCCTTTGAACTAAATGCTGCTATGATTGTGCCCCAAAACTTCGTACAGGTTTTCATATTTTTACAGAACAATATTTTATTCTGAGTGTATAATATATTGGAGAATAAAAAACACATTTAAAGTTTTAAAGCTCGGCGTTACGCCAATATTTCAATATCAATAATTTTTGTTCAATATAAGTGTTCAGTGAATGTTCAGTGATCCCTAAAGCAATATATGGTATTATTTGTCATCGCGACATTCGATTCGATACATATCGCAAAAAAATATGATCCAGAGCGTGTGCAATTGTCTTTTATATTGAGGCTTTTTCACTGTCTTCTGTACGTATTAATGAGAATTATAACACTTTTAGAATGCCGAGATATGCTCAGGTCAAAGTAAAAGTGTAAACTTTTATCTCAATTATTAAAATATAGATAACTGAATTCAAAAACTAAAAGCACAAAAATAACTATTTCGGAAGTCGGTGGCTTCTCTTCTGCCGATCGAATTGTGTTGCCTTGCTACCAACTTCCGAAATAAGTACGTTTTTCTATAAAAAAAATTGAGGAGTTCTCTCGATTTCGGCATGATACCATCATCAGATCCCGGACCTGATGGCAATGGGACCATTTAGGAAGTCTAACCCTTTCAAACAAAAAAAGAATTGTTCAAATCTGTTGGTAAACGACGGAGATATGCGCGAATAAACATAAAAAAAACATTCGAATTGAGAACCTCCTCCTTTTTTTAGAAGTCGGTTAAAAAAGAAAATAAAAAATAAATAAATTTTGTCACCCCTTCGGAAAAATGTTCCACATGGAGAAAAAAATATAAGAGACTCCACACTCACTCCTTCCAAAAATAAGTTCAACAATAATTTTTAAACGAAGAATAATTAAATACCAATCTAGTCTACCAATTTAGTAGAACTATGCTTAGATCATTGAAATGTTCCATCACGCGTTCTTCTGAATTCTAAAATACTTTTAAGTTCTCTTTTTCACGATCAAATCCATCTTGATTCTGGCCTTTATTAAATTGTCTCTGAAAAGAACCTACACGGCCCGATATTTAAAAGGAAGACTAGATTCACTTTTGAGCTCTGGCTTTTCAATCGCAATTCATGGCCCAGGTTGGAAAGCGTACATGTGCGAGTTTAATCCTGACGCTACCGTAAAGCCTTTTTCGTGGAAGTGTGACGTGAAACGAGTTTAGACCTAGTGGAGAATATTTTTATGCCCACGGGTATATGTACAGAGTAATAAGCTTATGTGGCCGTGAACGAAATCGCAATGAAAACTGACAAGGACTGTATACGTATTAGTTTTGCCATAATCACAGACCTTAAAAAAAATATTAACATGCTGTTTTTTTATTTATTTGTTTTTGGAACTTGCTCCGTCTATCATCATTTCATGAGGAAAAATCGCTTCATCTTTTCTGTTCTGTAGAAATTCTTCCAGTTCGACCCACAAGCTCCTTCGAGACCTGCCGTAGCCTCGTCTCTACGCCTCAAGACTACTGCCTTTCTGTATTTAGCTTGAAAAAAAATGCTACTCATCTACAAAGTAATTAACTTTACCTAGCCGGAACCCTACATGCAAGCAAACCCTTAAAGCATCTACAAAAGCAAAGCACAAAAAAAGAAAAAATAAACGCATTCCAAGAAACGCACTCCACAGTCTCGTGTGAAAAGCACCTAACACGGCGTTAACGACACTTATGAAAGCCAAACAAGGGGACAGAAAATAGGACTATGTAGATGGGAGTAAATAAGGTAATTAGTGAGGTAGCTTGCGTCCGGTGAGCCTTTGTTTTCCGTCGAGTACCTAATTGTCTCTTGTCGGTAATGTAATGACTTACTTCAGCAAATAAATAGTTGGTGACACTAACTAGCGGTGGAAACTGGATACCGTTGAGGCCGTGTCCTGAATAGTGTTACATTACATTGTTTTTTTTTTGTTAATAGAAATGACTTGAGGTGTCTATTATTCTGGTAGTGACAGGTGTGGCTGTCTAATAACAATGCTTGTCGTGAGGTTAGTTCTTAGAAGTTGTTGTTTTCCCATTATTATTTGGAAGATAGGCAAAGACGCAAATACGAGAAAGAAAAAGAAAACAAAAAATAGGTGGGCAGGACTATTTATGTAGGATATAGAATTATGATACATAAGCAGCAACCATGGGTAGCGAAATCATACTTGAAAAGAGAATAATAATTTACGTATCAATAAAATTATAAAGTGATATTGATAAATTGGTTAAAAAGAACACTTTCACACGTCAAAATTTTTTGCTCACTTTAAAATTAAAAGAACGAGAGAACCGGTGCTTCCTTCACGACTACTCTTACAAGAAATTTCCAGAAGATTAAATATCAAAAACTCTTTTTATACAATTGTATTAATCGAAAATCATTAAATAATTAAACTCTCTGCCCGGTACTCAATCACAACACGCCGACTTAAATAAGCACAATCGTAAATTATCCAGACAAAAACTATCTCCCATCTTTGCAAAGCGAAGACACTAACTTCTCAGTGCAATTAGCACTTCTATAGAATCTACATAGTCATAAATACAGAGAAATATTTGTGTCGGAGGGAGCAAGCAAATGTAATTAGTTCTACGATGTTGGGGAAGCTAGCTTCTGTAGTTTGCATTCTCTAATTGTCGCCTCTACTCTGTACCGGTTGAGATAGCAGGTAATGTCATTTGTCAATTGCTTCTGTTCGCTTTTATTGCCCAGATTATATCTATACGGTGCACGGAACACTGGGATAAAATTGGAAACAGTTTTCTAATCAAGGTTCCCGAAAATACTTTGTTTCTTTTTGGTTTTTGTTTTAAGTTGGTTGCTGTGAAATGGGAAGGTTGATTTCGTTTTGTGGGTTCAAAGAACAAACATCAATATAAGAGTCCGACTGCAAAAAGGTTATTGCTTTATTATTACGTAATATAACTTTGCGAATTGTGAATTGGATGGCAATATACTGTATTTAATATAATAATAACCTATACTAATCACAAAAACTGGCAAGTAAAAAATTTCATTCTACTTCCGATTTCAGTTTTTGAATGGTTTAGTAGCGACATCGAATTAAAAAAATATTTGTTTCAAATAGAGAAAAAATCTTTCAGAGAGACAAAATATTATCACATAACGACCAATATCAATTTCAGGCACGAAAATAAAAAAAAAACAGATTTGTTAGTCCGCTGCACTATCAATTTACCAATTGGATCAATTTTATCGAAATAGCATTGTATCCATCGATTAGTCGAACCCATTCGAAACCAAGTTATGATTTAACACTTACCAACTGAACTATTATTATCAGAACTGGGAACATTAAGAGCTTTAATAATAATAAAAAATTCTAGAAAATTTTAACAAAGAATCAATTCTTCACGGGTTTAGCAAAAATAAACATTATCAAATAAATTCTATTTATTATAGCAAAGCCTTTGCCGGTGACTTGATGCAGCCGTAATTTGAAGTTTTGAGGATCAAAATAATGTGGCTAACAATAATTTTATTTACCATTATTTCAAGAGATTTATTCCCTTGAAACAAAAAAAACATACGATTCCATATTCCATTTTAGAGGTATCAATTTTTAACCAACGGCACAACAATATAGTCTAAATATCTCTGTATTTATTTTTTATTTAGTTTATCACATTCTCATGTTATGACAATAATATTGAATAAAATACAGATACAACTGAAACTCTTCATCAGTATAATAATTGTGTTGTGTCCTGCCAAAATGGACCTATAATCACACAATAATTACATTAGTTATGTCAAACTAATTCGATATTCGAAATATGTTTACTATTCAGCAATGAAAGTTTAATACACTGCAAACAAACGCTTACGCGGTGTCCTGCGTGAGCGACTAACGCGACGCGACGCGACGCAACACGACGCGACGTAATGCGACGCGATGCTATACGCGACAAATGTCCTACGTGATTTTGGTCATTAATTCTCGAATCATGGAGAAGTACAGTACAATTTTGACACCGCGTTAGAATGAAATCAATCAAAGTTAACTATCAATAGTTCTATATCTACAAAAACTACGATTCGAAAAGAGGGGTGTTATTTAAAGCAGGTGAAATATGGAGACGATTTTTTTCTAAAGTAGGTAATAAGCAATTGTTCTTAAATATGATCAAAATCGGTTAAGCCGTCTCAAAATTATCAACTCTTTTTAACCGACTTCAAAAAGGAGGAGGTTCTCAATTCGTCTGTATGTTTTTTTTGTATGTTTGTTACGCAATATCTCCGTTCTCCGCTCATTGTAAACGGATTTTGAAGGTTATTTTTTTGTTTAATAAGTCATGAATTCAGAGCTGGTCTCATATAAATTTTGTGGCGATCGGTTCAGCGCTTCTCGAAAAATTCATTAAGAACAAAAAAAAATCGACGAAATATACCTACATTGATGACATGCGTTACTTCAAGTTTCTATTTTCGTTTTATAAGATTGTAAGTAGTTTTGAGACTAAATTACTTTGAAAGATACTGTAATACACGGCACTCGACATAAAAAAGAAAAAATATAAAATAAAAGATTTTTTGTTAGTTCCAGTCGCGATATTAGAGATTTGTGGCTGTGGATTCCTCCCTCGTTACATAACTTGGTTCGGTTGGGTTCGAATTCGCCAAAGTAAATGCAATATAAACATAACCGCTTCTAAACATCAACACAGAAATCATCGCAATCCATCGGTAACTTGTTTGATTAGAGAGATAGTAACTGACTATAGAACATACTCGAACAAACAGTATTCACCAGTACTAATACTGGTTTCTGGCAATCCGACTATTCATAACTGTACAGCAAACTTGGTACTCTATAGACACCAATGTCTAAAGAGCCTATAGGCGCGTATATGCTATAGCCATTAATAGGGCGGACCTTTAGATGCTTATACAAAGCCCTACCACGGATCTGGTTCGTAGAATAATAAGTGATTATTCAGTTTTGCTTAACATCTCGCTAGAATTACTTTATACCATGGAACTGGTTAATTAGGAGTTAGTAAACCGTGGTCATTCTGGTAATTATGTACATCTCCGATTTACGTATACAAGGTGCATTTTTGCAACTGCAAAACTTTTCAGGAGGTTGTCATAAAACTCGTAAATAATCTTAATATATTGTCTGGGCAACAATCAAAAATACTTTTTTTTTTAAATTGACTGTTTTTTAGTATAAATCTTATAATAAACCTCTTAAACTTAGGATCAATGAAATAATCGTTTGCGTTTGTTTGTTTGGTGGCCGCGTTTTAAAGACGTTATTGTCACAGCGTAAATAAGCATATGTTTTTTTTTAATACTTAGCCAATTATGGCTCATTCGGGTCGAGTATCACTAACGTAATTTTGCCTCCTGAAGGGTGTTGCAGATTGCAAAATGTACCCATTTTGCAAACAAGTGTAAATCTAGCTCCTGTAACTAATCTCAAAGATCAAGATATATAAATCACAAAACTTTTATTTTTTCTTCGGGCATTTTTGTTTCTGTGACTGAGATTGTCGGTAGAATAATGTACTTAGTTTAAAGAAGCAAATTAAATCCAATATAATACTTTCTTTTTTGTTTTATGCTAGGCGATCGATGGAGTCGATGTGTCCTAGCCGACTACTCGAGTACTTACCGCGGTGCGACGCTCTCTCGATGAGAAAAACACAAAGATTTGAGTAGATCTCTCCAGGGAGGGCAAGCATATGGACAAGCAATCGTTTAGTTAAATTAAAAAAAAACGTAAGAAGCTCTTAAGAACTTGTCCAACAATACGTTTTTTTTTATAATGGGAATCTACACGTACATAATTGGTGATGAGAGAAAAAACCAACAAACAGTTTTTATCCTACCGTTGACCACTTATTCTCCTTTACACCTCTGCCGAAATTTCCAACAATTTCATTGACCTCTCCCATGTCATGAAAAATACAGTTTAAAATCCTGCGTTCTAACCACTGGCCTTCCAATGCGTCCGCTACCTTGCAACTGGCATGTAATTTCCCGCGGCGAACGTATGCTCTGACGGCCTGGCATATGCTAGTTACACAAATCATTGTGTCCTGAACTCTGAATGACAGCCCGCAAACTGTTTCAAGCCATTGTGCTACTGATTTACTGCTGGTACCTATAATTGGTATTGACATCATTAACCAACAAATGTACGACACAATTTCTATAAATCCGTCATTTGCTATTTACTGTAGTATTCGATTTTATTTGATATCAGTAAAATAGTTATTCGATTGAGTGGGATCTGGTACACTTGCGCGAAAGACATTTGCGCGAAAGACACTTGCGCGCGGATGTTTGGGCGAATGGACACATGCGCGAATGGACGTTTGCGCCCATAGACATTTCCGCGAATGGACACTTGCGCGACTAGACGTTTCCGCGCCAAACCACTTGCGCGAAGCCCTTTGCGCGACGGACACTTGCGCGCCAGACAGTTTCGCGAGAGACGTTTGCGCCCAAACACTTCCGCGACTAGACACTTGCGCGAACTTTTTTCCAAAGGACATTGGGCAAATTTAAAAATATTATTAAGGGGTACCAATATTTTTTTATTTACTTAGTTTTTATTATATGGCGTTCACATACCTACCGAGGGTGGTAAGTCGTTTTCAAAAGCAAGATGGCGGCCATGATATTTTTCACAAAATACGTCATGGGTGTCAATTTCAAGGTTTTTTAGGGTGCTAAGGTCGAAAATGAGGTCGATTTGAGAATCTAAGATGGCGGCCGTGACCTTTCTCACAATATGCGTCATGGGTGTCGTATTCATGGTTTTTTGGGGTGCTAAGGTTGAAAATGAGGTCGATTTGAGAATCAAAGATAGCGGCCGTGACCTTTCTCACAATATGCGTCATGGGTGTCGTTTTCATGGTTTTTTGGGGTGCCAAGGTCAATAATGAGGTCAATTTGAGAATCCAAGATGGCGGCCGTGACCTTTCTCACAATATGCAACATGGGTGTCGTTTTCATGGTTTTTTGGGGTGCTAAGGTCGAAAATGAGGTCGATTTGAGAATCCAAGATGGCGGCCGTGACCTTTCTCACAATATGAATCCAAGATGGCGGTCGCCATCTTGGATTCTCACTTCGTCTTTCTCACTTCTCACTTCTCTCTCACGTCTTTCTCACTTCTCAATTCTCACTTCTCACAGCGTCATGGGTGTCGTTTTCATGGTTTTTTTGGGGTGCTAAGGTCGAAAATGAGGTCGATTTGAGAATCCAAGATGGCGGTCGTGACCTTTATCACAATACGCATCATGGGTGTCGTTTTCATGGTTTTTTGGGGTGCTAAGGTCGAAAATGAGGTCGATTTGAGAATCTAAGATGGCGGCCGTGACCTTTCTCACAATATGCGTCATGGGTGTCGTATTCATGGTTTTTTGGGGTGCTAAGGTTGAAAATGAGGTCGATTTGAGAATCAAAGATAGCGGCCGTGACCTTTCTCACAATATGCGTCATGGGTGTCGTTTTCATGGTTTTTTGGGGTGCCAAGGTCAATAATGAGGTCAATTTGAGAATCCAAGATGGCGGCCGTGACCTTTCTCACAATATGCAACATGGGTGTCGTTTTCATGGTTTTTTGGGGTGCTAAGGTCGAAAATGAGGTCGATTTGAGAATCCAAGATGGCGGCCGTGACCTTTCTCACAATATGAATCCAAGATGGCGGTCGCCATCTTGGATTCTCAAATCGACCTCATTTTCGACCTTAGCACCCCAAAAAACCATGAAAACGACACCCATGACGCATATTGTGAGAAAGGTCACGGCCGCCATCTTGGATTCTCAAATCGACCTCATTTTCAACCTTAGCACCCCAAAAAACCATGAAAACGACACCCATGACGCATATTGTGAGAAAGGTCACGGCCGCCATCTTGGATTCTCAAATCGACCTCATTTTCGACCTTAGCACCCCAAAAAACCACGAAAACGACACCCATGATGCGTATTGTGATAAAGGTCACGGCCGCCATCTTGGATTCTCAAATCGACCTCATTTTCGACCTTAGCACCCCAAAGAACCACAAAAACGACACCCATGATGCATATTGTGAGAAAGGTCACGGCCGCCATCTTGGATTCTCAAATCGACCTCATTTTCGACCTTAGCACCCCAAAAAACCATGAAAACGACACCCATGACGCATATTGTGAGAAAGGTCACGGCCCCCATCTTGGATTCTCAAATCGACCTCATTTTCGACCTTAGCACCCCAAAAAACCAGGAATACGACACCCATGACGCATATTGTGAGAAAGGTCACGGCCGCCATCTTGGATTCTCAAATCGACCTCATTTTCGACCTTAGCACCCCGAAAAACCATGAAAACGACACCCATGATGCATATTGTGAGAAAGGTCACGGCCGCCATCTTTGATTCTCAAATCGACCTCATTTTCGACCTTAGCACCCCGAAAAACCATGAAAACGACACCCATTGACCCATGATGCATATTGTGAGAAAGGTCACGGCCGCCATCTTTGATTCTCAAATCGACCTCATTTTCGACCTTAGCACCCTAAAATACCTTGAAATTGACACCCATGACGTATTTTGTGAAAAATATCATGGCCGCCATCTTGCTTTTGAAAACGACTTACCACCCACGGTAGGTATGTGGACGCCATATAATAAAAACTAAGTAAATAAAAAAATATTGGTAGCCCTTAATAATATTTTTAAATTTGCCCAATGTCCTTTGGAAAAAAGTTCGCGCAAGTGTCTAGTCGCGGAAGTGTTTGGGCGCAAACGTCTCTCGCGAAACTGTTTGGCGCGCAAGTGTCCGTCGCGCAAAGGGCTTCGCGCAAGTGGTTTGCCGCGGAAACATCTAGTCGCGCAAGTGTCCATTCGCGGAAATGTCAATGGGCGCAAACGTCCATTCGCGCATGTGTCCATTCGCCCAAACGGCCGCGCGCAAGTGTCTTTCGCGCAAATGTCTTTCGCGCATGTGTCCTGATACCGATTGAGTGGCTAGCTAAGTGACGTCATAAAATGACATTGCCACAAAAATTATATGGGAGAGCCGCGTTTTGACAGCTCGTAAAAAGTACTACAATTGATAATGTTGTAAAATAAAGTATTTTAAAGGTGCTAATACGATCACTGTCTCATTTAGTTGAAATAGCTAAAATCTAATAAGCCAGCGTGTGTCATTATTAGACAATATCGATAACAATTAAGTAATGATTGAAGTCTGTGTAACTAAACAGTGTCAACGGCCTTTAGTCGTAATATTTAGGTAGCTGAACTTTTTAGTGTATTAATAAATAAAATATAAGCAAATATTGAAAGGAACATGAAAAAAAATGTATTTTGTCGAAGTTTTTACGTGTTTTTTTTGTGTATCCAATTTATAAATTTGAAAAGTGTGACTTTCTTAAGGTCATATTATTGTTGGGAACAAACAGTGCCTGGGGACCGAAAATTATTTTCAACATTACTCAAAGCTATATCCGTAACTATATTGATATCCACCGGGCCCCCGATGGATATGGGGTTGCGGTTTCGAGTCATACTCGAAAAAAATATATATATGATGTTAGGTAAAAATATAAATGAGGTTCTGAACCTAGTGTGATTTTGATAGCTTTTTATTAGTGGAACATTATTCGAAATAAACCAAACAAAATAACAAAGTTTATTAACCTGAATATCCTGTTAATATATTGTTCATATTTTATAATTTACGTACCTAACCTCAGCAATTAAATCTATCAGATTTGAGTGGCATTTGCAGTGCAGTGCAATGCATCGTTCATTCTAAATTCCTGGTATTCCGTAGCCCGAGTTCCTATTCATAAAGTGGATTACAAGGGGACCACCATTGTTCCTCTGTAGTTAATGAACATATCTAGTGTTTACTAACTTTTCGAATTTTCTTCGTTGCAGCACAGAAGCTGTTTTTTAAGATATATTGGTGCCGATTCTCTTGTTCACAATCTAACGTAAATTTAAGTTAAGTGCATCTTTCTCTTTCCATTTCTTAAAGAAAAGGACAGAAGATACTGATGAAATTGACGTATATTTAGACGCCATGTTTTTAAATTGCGTCTATTTTATCTATGGAGTGTCTAAATTTGACAGGACTTAACTAATATTTGATCTTCTGTCATTTTCTTAATTAAACGGTAAGAGAAAGATGCACTTAACTTAAATTTACGTTAGTTTGTACACAAGAGAATCGGCACCATTGTTATTTTTATTGTACTATGCTCAAAAAGTAACAATATACTTTTTAAACAACCATAACCGACCTTCAGATGAATGAAGTCGCGAGCCAAAACTATTCGCATAATCATAAAGTCAAAAAACTGTGAAACCTCACACGTAACACTAACTGAGCAATTAATTATATACATTCAAGGCGCTCATGATTCCATTGCAGTACCAACAGAGTTACCCAGGTAAGTACAAATAAAACTAGCCCGCACATTGCTCCAGAATGATGCATGCTTCTAAAACTTCTGGTCAGGAAAACTAATTTAAAGTTTGAAGGGCAGCGTTATTTATATGCATGCGAGTCAGTGTCTCGCTAGTTAATTTTTTTTTAAGAGTTTCTTTTTAATACTGTTGTGTTAATACTTTGCTGAGCGGTTTGAGTTTGCTGATTTTTGAACCGGTGTAATGTAGTCTAGTGGAAAATTAGATTAGGCTAAACTTTTATCATAGGTACCACGTGGTTAAACATTCGGTTCCTACGCAAAGACAAAATCTCATATGAGTTCCTACACAAAGAGATCTAAGACCTGTAATATAACGTTATACTTAGGTACTAAATCTTATGTATAAAATTCTTGTGTCACAATGTTAGTTATTTTACTCCTCCGAAACGGCTTTACCGATTTTTACCAAATTTTGTGTGCACGCTCAGTAGGTCTGAGAATCGGCTACTATAGTTATATTTTATTTTTCACCCTTAACTTTTTTAACGCGGGTGAAACCGTGGGAGGCAGCTAGTAAAATAGAAAATTACAATGCTTTATGCAAATAGATGCAGGCCCCGATTCCTAACATAGATTAAAAACATACCTACTAAACCTAATTTAGAATCTGATATGACAGTGACGTTTGATACAGCTGCTCTAGTACCATACATCTATCAGCTGCACACAAAACACATGATATCCACGTACACAACTTGCAAGTCTCAGTTTCTAAACTAAGTACTAAATGGAGTAGCATCCGAAGCAAGTACAACACAAACGAAACTCGAGTAATTAGTGCTAGCTATCTGTCATGACGTTAGGGACCACGCACACTTATTCAGCACCATTCACGTTTGGTGAACGATTTTGGTCAAACTTTTACAGCTGTACTTCGATAATTCAGCTTAAGCTGAACAGACGCAGGAGCTGAGCGTACTGTTATATTCACCCAAAGTACCCCTTCTGGTTTGCCTAGCAGCTTATGCTGCATTCCTGTCAAATTGCTGACACATCTCATCTAGTCAGTCCTCTTCCATCACATCTGTATTTTACCTACCTATGTTCTACAAATAAAATATCTGATTCAGATTCTTCCATCCTTCATCCAGAGCACTCGTGTCCTGCACTCGCGATATTTATTGTAAAAACTAAATAAATATTTTACCTACAGCTAAAAAGTGTCCCTATCAGAGGTTGCGGAATAGTTCTAATCTAATTAAATAAAGAGCAACCGTAGAAACAAGGGTGGGTTTAAGTCAACAAAAGTCTGTCACTCCTCCTGCCCCGCCCAGGCGGGAGAAGTCCTTTGATGATTTCCTATCCTCAAAAAAAACTAAAAAGTGTTTCCTTTTTTAAAAAGAGTTACCAAGACCGGGTCGTAACAGTACGCGTCTTTATACAACATCGTTGTTTTCTGTGGACTTAATCTGAATAGTGCTGAATAAATGTGCGTAGTCCCTTACTCGATGCGCGTTTATCTTCACTCCTCAGTTCTATAGACATTATGAACTAGGCACAACTAACGACATCTGGCGGACTAGATATTAGTTGTGCAGTGTGTGGAGGAGGCTTTGTTCCGGGTTCTTGGTAATGAATGGAAATTCCAATCGGTGGATGTCTTTCTGACAATTCGTAAGGGACTGTCTATAGTCTACGTGAAATATACGCATTGGTTTTGAATTTGATTTTGATTTTTTGAATATTATGCTACGTTTCGTTATTAACATTAGATATTTGATTGTTTGGCTCAGCAGTAGAAGGTGCACTTGATTAACTGTACTGTGCAGAACATGATATCCATATGATACTTTAGAATATTTAGTGTTACCATAAATAAACATTAAAATTGGCCAAGTGTGAATCAGGCTACGTGTGGAATAGGGTTCGGTTTAACCACTTTACATACATTAACAATATAACAAAATTTCGCATTGTGTTGGTTTCGTATTATCGGATAAGAGTCGTCGAAACTTTGACCTATAACTCCCAATCTAACAAAGTTATTTAAGCCGTTCTAGTTTTCTTTCCTTTAAAGTTCACTACATGGGCTTCCATTATAATGTTTTTGAGATATTTCGAGCCAGACGTTTAGCTTTTAGAGAGGGGAAGTCCTCTATGTTAACAAAAAGGCGCTGTATAGTTGAATATCTCGCAAACGGATACCTTAATAAAAAATTATCTTAGCGACCTCTCAACATTTTTAAAAGACCTATCTAATAGTATGAACTGATCAAAAATAACCCTACTTTAAGTATAGAAGAAGTAGCCAAAAAATTATAATTTTGTGATTTTATTTTAGTGATTTGTGTGAATACACATAATATATCCATGCAAAGTTACACCTTATCTGTACCGTAAGCCAAAACAGACGAACTGACGCACATGACAAAACTGTTGCTAGGCCAATCAACAAACAGAACCAGGGACGCCCTTCTTAATAAGAAAATAAAACTGCTCTTTATCCGCCAATCTGATTGATTTACATAAAAATTCCAGATCTTAAAACACATATTTCGTATATACATTGTAAAAGATAGCAAAAACCCCAATGGTTTCTTTGTAAAGATTGTTTATACCTTTCCTTTCGAACTCCTCGCTACAATCCCAACTTGTAACCAACTACACGCGGTTTCAGTTTCTATTGTAACTTGACTACAAACTTATCTAGTTTCTTAGTCGTGTTGGTCATCAGGGAAATATCGTCTTTAGGCAATTTGAAAATATACGAGTTATTGAGTTCATTTTTGCTTTTTGTCTATTTATACTTGTACTGCTGTTTCTGTACTCAAGATAGGCGCATCGTTTTTCATAGGTTTATTTCATTCTTCGTCTTTTAATGAATTGAAATATTAAAAAACATTCAATATTTTAATTATTTTGTGTCTGGGTGTGATTTATCTATAATGTGCTTGTATTTCGAAATTACTAGCTTTTGCTCGCGGTTTTTCTGGCGTAAGAAAAAGATAAAAAGTTGCCTAATGTCACTTTGTATCTTTTCAATTATCTACACTTAAAAAGTCATGTCAATTCGTCGGTCCGTTTTGCCATGAAAGACGAACAACACACTTTTTCCCATTTATAATATTTGTATGGCTAAAAGTGAGTATATCAGTTGTCTGGTTACCATAGCACAGGTTTTTGAGATCAGATAACCGTGTATGAGTGGTCATGTGCTCGTGAACTGAGGGACCACACTGGAAATTCGCGAAATGAAAAACCTAGCTGAGGGACCACATTTTATGGGTGTAGTAGTAGTAGGGCGTAGTTTTTAATATTTCTATAATTGTTTTAAAACTGCTACTAAATGCTAGGATCACAGGCACATGGAGTTGTCCCAAAATATTTATTTAAACATCTGTTCGTCATAGTTAGACCACTAAACATTGACGGAGAAAAACAGGGCATCAGTCCAAGTGCTTTCCGACTCATCATCAGTCGATGTCCACTGCTGGAGAAAGGCCTACCCCAGAGATTTCCTCATGCATCGGTCCTGCGCCACCCGCATCCAACCAGTTTTGATGATCTTGATGAGATCATCGGTCAGCCTTGAGCAAACTACACGCTTCAACGTGAATTTGTGGACACCAGCCCATTTTAACTATAATATTAAAGCTCGACGAATCTAACTTTATTACGCTTTAATTAAAATTTTTATAACAATGTAATAATAGTTTGATATTGATTAATTTATTATTATGCGCACAATGTAGTGCATGTTGTGCTTCTCTATAAGTAACGGGGCACTTAGAAGAATTAAGTTAGCAATGTGTAAATTATAAAGTAACAGTGTACTAGTTGTTGAGAATCCTGAATAAATAAATAAATAAATTTTATTATATAAGTGCTATTCTAAAGTTGCTTCTGTATATTCTAGCTGCTTGTGGTGCAAAACTTGAAAATAGTTTGTTCAAAAAATAAAATAAATAAGAAAAAGGAAATGGTTGTTTAACAAATAAAACTCCAAAGAATATGTGTGCGTTGTCCCAGCGGAATAGTGTCGATTTTCTAAATTTCAGTTTAGCAGATAATTAGTGTATGACGTCCTGTAAATGTGTATGCTAATTTCAAATTTGTGTATCCAGCCATTCGGCAGATATTCAACAAAAACTGGTTCCGCCAGGACAACGTTGTCCCAGCGGAATATTTTTTTTCTATGGACTTACAAGAAAAAAAATACATACAATAATTAGCGTGTAACGAGAGGTAAATGTGTATGCATAAATGAAATTTGTGTGTCGTCTATTTACGAAGATATTCAATTTGCCGCTGCGACAACGTTTGGCAATTTGATGAAAATCATATATAACGGTTTAGTACAGAGTTGTAATTTCTTATGCATGTTGCTTTGAATTTGTGTATAATGTGTGTAAAAACAGAATTTGAAAAAAGCATACCGTTCACAAGATATACACGTAAACGTAAAATAAGGTTATTAGGTCCAAGCTCTTAAAATAGGAACTCTAGTGTCTAACTTTTAACTTTTATCTGCATCTTGTAGGGGTCTACAACGTCTTGCCAAGTTTCATCTATGTGTGCTTAGTAATTAATGAGCAATGCCATAATTTACTACGAATAGACCACTATACTTTATGATATCCGATTTTAGGACTTCTTAATGAAAAAGCGAAATAAAACATATTCCAATCATTAGTGTACTAATGCAACTACTCATATCTGAAATTTCAGTTCATTACACTAAATAATAAAAGAAATATAATAAAATTACCAGACCAACTACAAAACCCGGATAAACCGACCAAGTTTGAATGGGCACAAAAAAGCGACCGTGCAGTACATAGACCGAACGTTCCAAATTTCCAGTATAATATAGTTATTTTGCTATTGTGCACGTACAGGTGCGTGCACAATAGTTTCGCAGAAAATAAAACAACTGAATTAATTTTATATTTACAAAGGTATACATTTTACATTAGTTTACATTTTTCTAATTGCAAAAAAATGATTGTTTAGTAACGTATACATTTTCATACACATTTAATAAAAACTCTAAAAACCCTTTTATTTTGACATTACTAACCGATACTTCAATTTAATTCATTTGTTTACATAGGTGATGTTATGTTGTCTACATACCTAGGATAGTTCCAAAACACCACATTCCAATAACGTCTAATTTATATCCGCCAACTTGCCACTGTAGAATATAGGTAAACAGACAGCCGCCAGTCGCCACATCGCTGTGAGTATAAAAAAAGTTAGCCGCTAGCAAATTTAGAGCTTGTTACTCGTAAGAAATAAATAGTTCTTTTTGTACACCACATAAACAAAATAAAGGACAAAAAAAATGATAAAATGAATGTAGTGATGAGAACGGTTATCTTTAATTACTCACGTGTATTATACTACGTTCTTCAATATAAGTGAAAAAAAATAATAGTTAAAACTAGTACAGTAGGTAACTATTTTTGTGACATGGCGGTAAAAATCCGTTTTAATTATGCGCGCGCATTTTTTTAATGTGAAGGCTAACATATTAGGTACTGCCTAGTCTTACGTTTATATTTTTTGCGTGAAAAGTTTTTACCATAATGTCAATGACAATGGAATACGCATGTAACGTTTTTAATGATTTTGTTGTATTTAATTTAATTAATACAGCCACTGAATTACACTCTAATAAATCAATTTTATTTACTAAATGTTTTTTTTTAATAAATAAATCGTTTGTACAAGTAAAAATGGTCAAAATTGCATGAAATAAGTAAGTAAGACACAAATTTATACCATTGAACGCGATAACTTCTGAGTTTTTTTCTTACTCAAAATAAAAAAAAAACAACTTTTTTTGTAAGAATAGAATAGGTACTTAAACTGAACTTATGTAATAAAATAAATACAGTTGCATCTTGAATAGAATTTGAAATTAATTTTACATGATTTATTACATGATTTTTTATCTTACCTTGTTTATTTTCTAGTCACTATTGGCTTACAGTCATACTATGTCACTATCTGAGGTATTACTATTTCGTTTTTACGGAAATCACCTAAAATATGTTTTTCTGGATTTTAGGAAATACTAAGATAATATATAATTGATTGATATTGCGTTAGCAATTGTGTACGCATCTGTACGAAGCTATTACACTATATTATACTGGAAATTTGGAACGTTCGGTCTATGTACTGCACGGCCGCTTTTTTGTGCCCATTCAAACTTGGTCGGTTAATCCGGGTTTTGTAGTTGTTCTGGTAATTTTATTATATTTCTTTAATTATTTAGTGTAATGAACTTAAATTTCAGATATGAGTAGTTGCATTAGTACACTAATGATTGGAATATGTTTTATTTCTCTTTTTTTCATTAAGAAGTCCTAAAATCGGATATCATAAAGTATAGTGGTCTATTCGTAGTAAATTATGGCATTGCTCATTAATTACTAAGCACACATAGATGAAACTTGGCAAGACGTTGTAGACCCCTACAAGATGCAGATAAAAGTTAAAAGTTAGACACTAGAGTTCCTATTTTAAGAGCTTGGACCTAATAACCTTATTTTACGTTTACGTGTATATCTTGTGAACGGTATGCTTTTTTCAAATTCTGTTTTTACACACATTATACACAAATTCAAAGCAACATGCATAAGAAATTACAACTCTGTACTAAACCGTTATATATGATTTTCATCAAATTGCCAAACGTTGTCGCAGCGGCAAATTGAATATCTTCGTAAATAGACGACACACAAATTTTATTTATGCATACACATTTACCTCTCGTTACACGCTAATTATTGTATGTATTTTTTTTCTTGTAAGTCCATAGAAAAAAAAATATTCCGCTGGGACAACGTTGTCCTGGCGGAACCAGTTTTTGTTGAATATCTGCCGAATGGCTGGATACACAAATTTGAAATTAGCATACACATTTACAGGACGTCATACACTAATTATCTGCTAAACTGAAATTTAGAAAATCGACACTTTTCCGCTGGGACAACGCACACAAAGAATATTTGGTTGAAAGAGGTGTTTATTTCACAATATGTGTCACGATATTCTGCAAGAATAAGTCAGAAAAGTAGCGATTTACTTGCCTGTGCATGGTACTTGCAGGTACCTCAGAATATTGCTTCACTCAAGTACTTTTAGCATCGTGGCTCAACCGTATTCAATACCCGTGAAGTTACTGCCTTGAGCCCACTTTTATATTGTTATGTACTGCAAAAATCCTGAAATACAGCTTCCGATATAATAATACTAGCTTTTGCCTGCGACTTTCAGTGAAAGTCGATTATTGCGGCTACAAACAAAACAGTCTATGTCATTCTTTTTGAGTTTAGTACAAAAAAAAACTTTTTTCAAAAAAATAAAAACCGCCTTCAAAAACTAAAAACCCAAAAATAACTAAAATTTCGGAAGTCGGTGGCAACACAAATTGACTGGCAGAACAGAAGCCACCGACTTCCGAAATTTTAGTTATTTTTGGGTTTTTAGTTTTTGAAGGCGGTTTTTATTTTTTTGAAAAAAGTTTTTATTTATTACTTTTTAGTGTCGACTCCCAATGTAGATATAGAAACTTGAAGAAAAAACACACATCGTCTATAAATATTTCGTCATTTTTTTTTGTTCTTGGTGAATTTTTCGAGAACCACTGAACCGATCGCCACAAAATTTATATGGGACCACCCCTGAATCATAACTTATCAAACAAAAAAAGAACCATCAAAATCCGTTCACAATTGACGGAGATATCGCGTAACAAACATACAAAAAAAAAAAAAAAAAAAGAACATACAGACGAATTGAGAACCTCCTCCTTTTTTGAAGTCGGTTAATAAAATTTCATAAAATTGTTTTAGTGATAGCCGTGAAAATTGAAATAAATAGACAGAGTTACTTTTGCATTTTTAATTTTACAAAAGAATTACTGTTCCCTGTGGATTCGTCTTCTTGTTTTCATAGAACTTTTCATAATTCTTTTACCTCATTAGGTATTGAATTATATCATTTTAAAAGAAACCATTAAGTTCTAAAGCTGTGCCAGCACAAAATCATGCTGTTGGTCGAGTGATTAGTGACCCGACTGCTAAGCTAAAGTGCTCGTGGGATCGCTTCCCTTTCAAGACAAAGTATGAATGTACGTTCTGTATGTACGTGTAATTTATTCACCAAAAAGCCCGTTTTTATATCTAAATATGTCTCTCTTATCTTGCCGCTTTAAATAAAGATTATTTAAAAGGATTCTCTACTTCTAAATATACCTATCCAAAGAAATTAAAACAATCTCGGCGTTTATAATTAGAAAAGCGATATATACTGTATATCTTCGAAAGTTGCTGTAAAACTTTTCAATTAAATAAGTATAGAATGTCGGATCGGGAAAAAGTTAATCGAAGTTTTCAACTCGCTGCTCTGTTTAGAACTGAAAGTTACGTTATTTTAACTTATTAAACTGTAAAATCGCTTTCTGATAGAGTAAACAGGTGTTGTACTGATGATTGGGGTCGTTATTGACATTATGTTTTTAGGGTTCTATACCAAAATTGTACAAAAGAAACCCTTATAGTTTCGTCATTTCCGTCCTTCCGTCCGACTTCGGGATATCGTCGAAATGGTTGGTGCTAGGAATGTGAACAAGTTATAAAATATAATAATGAAACATTTTCTTTATGTCACCTCCCCTACACGTAAAGTGAGTGTGTCATTAGATAAGTATTTTAAAAGCATTTTTTATTTTATCAATAAACGAAGAATAACATATATACATAGAGTTGACACAATGCTGAAAACTAAAGCACAAACGTGAAGGAATTGTTATTATTCGAAACATTCTTAATATTTCCCGATAAAACAAACACCAACGTGAAGAATCAGTGCCCCACAATAATATTATCAAAGCAGCAATGTATAAAAATACGTACATTTCGGTTTTCCTTACATTTCCCTTCGCTTTGTTACTGTGACGTCACATCAAAGTGAAAATTCACTTATAAAATTATGCTGTACATTCATTGTAAGAACCCACATCACGGCGTCATATTTTTTGTTCAGTCATATTTTAGGCTGACCCAAAATGATAACCTGAATTATTGCTCAGGTCATGTTTATGAATGAAAAATGTGAGAAAAACAAACTCATTCCGGTCAGATATAATTTATCCCGTTGCGAATTATGTTGGTAAATTTTTGAGTGTTTTAAATTTACGAGGATGAGGTTTACAACGTCTACCTAGATTTTTATTAGCCCAGTTTTTTAAGAATTGATGTTGGCTAGTAATTAGTATTTTATGAGACCAAATAAGATTTCAAAAGAAATAGTTTATTTTATTCGCTCTCAGCTGTTTCAGTAGAGGTCAACCCTACTCATTTGAACGTAGCATACCGTACGTAAGTTACGGACACGGTATTTTGTCCATTTTGGTACCTACATAATTATTAAGGTCAATAACATAACAGCGGTTAGATTCCGTAGGTACATAAATTAAAAAATATATATTGAATAGAAATACGTACAAACTACGAATACTCCGGCAACTATGAGAAAATATTTCGGCAACCAAGTAGGTATGAGATATCAAGGATGCTATGGTTATAAGAAAAAAAAACCATATCATAATATTACACACGATTTTTCCATCAGACGCCTTATAATATTCACATTTATGTTTTAAAACAAAGTTGGTTACCAATCTCTCACAATAATTTGAGTGTTTATAGAGGTATTTGATTGGGCTGTAGCGAGGTAATCGCTCCATATGACCACAGCCCAGTTACTGGGTAACACGAAAACCTCTTTTAAAGACAGGATACAAACACTCACTATCATTAATTTTTCGTTTTACATATTTCTACACTGTAAGTATGCGAAAATGCTTTACCTTCATCTACGCAAATAAAAAATTTAAACAATAAACACTTATATCGTCTAGTCTCTATTTAGTAAATGTCAAACTCCTTTGATATTTTCTCCTCCGACCGTATGGTCTGCACATGTAATATATAAAACTACTTTTCAACTACCTAACTACTCGCGCATCCCTAACGAAATATGACAAAGTTTAACAAACATCAAACATGGCTGCCTGGTAGTGATGTCCCTAAATAAACAAAACGTACGAAGGTACGTCCCTAAACTTTAAAATGTCATTACTTTCGATGGGTACTGGTGCTTATATTCCAGGCCAGTCGCGACCCACATTCCTCAAAATGTCACTGATTTAGCCATGTTCAAACAAGTCGCAAGTTGACGTTGTTTTAAGGCTAATGAGCGCTTTGAATTTACGTCACGATACCCCATCGATACTGTGGGATTGTTAAGAAAACACAAATCAAGAACTTTGAGATTTGAAGGCTTGATTGTGTTTTACGTCGTTTCCGTGATTTTACTGAAGTTGCTGTTATTTGATTGGGCTGTTTGCATTCGTACGTTTTACTAGATTACTATGTTTATATTTGTGGCCTTTGTCAGACTAAGATGATTTAATTAACGTTGCCTAACATGGTTTTTAGCTAAGTAATAATTTGTCGCCGTCGCACAGTTGTCAAACTACGATGGTGTGATAGAGACAGAGAATGGCTTGGCCAAATTACTTGATAAGTAATGCTTATAAATCAAACTAAGAGTTATAGTACTGACAACGAGTCATAGATTGAAACCGGCCAAGAGCGTGTCGGGCCACGCTCAATGTAGGGTTCCGTAGTTTCTCGTCTGTCACAATAAGCGTTCCCACTTATATGTTTAAAATAATGGTTCACGGTTTATGCATAAGGTTTATGTTTATGAAATTAAATGTTTTCTTTTAATTTTTATATTTGAGTTGATTGAATGAAAGGTAAATTACGATATACGGTTTATGACGTATTAAAAAACAACTATATACTAGATCTCGTTCAAACCAATTTTCGGTGGAAGTGTACATGGTAATGTACATCATATATTTTTTTTTATTTATCATACTCTTATTTTGGAAGTTACAGGGGGGGGACCAACATTTTACCACTTTGAAAGTGTCTCTCGCGCAAACTATTCAGTTTAGAAACCTCAATATCATTTTTGAAGACCTATCCATAGATACTCTACACATATGGGTATGATGAAAAAAAAATTTTTGAGTTTAAGTTCTATGTATGGGGACCCCAAAATTTTTTATTTATTTTCTATTTTTGTATCAGAATCTTAATGCGGTTCACAGAATACATCCACTCAGCAAGTTTCAACAGTATAGCTCTTATAGTTTCGGAAAAAAAATGGCTGTGACATACCGACGGACAGACAGACATACAGACAGACATGACGAATCTATAAGGGTTCCGTTTTTGCCATTTGGCTACGGAACCCTAAAAAGGACCCAGTTATTATGGTTGAAGCCTGCAATGTTTTAAGGTTCAAGCAATCACTAAACCGAGATGTGGGAACATCTCATCGTAATCGTTTTAATAGTTTAGCCGTAAAAGTGTATGTAACTGATGGACACCGGCATAATTACTTTTCCACCAATACTATTAAGTATAGATGTATCTGACACTGGTCAGTAACTATAATATATGCATCCTCCACAGAGGACTTTCTACCCTGTCCGCAATTACCTTCAGGTAGCTGTTGGGGCTGTCGTTTACGTACTCGTTTACGTATTATGGCATGGAAGCCATCTACTTGCGCCTCAGCAAACATCGCTGAGGCGCTGCAATAGCGAGGCATCCCCATCAGCAACCTGAACGCATTGTCATATTGGACCCGCAAGGTGCTGATGGTCCGCTGCGTATACCTGACCCACAAGCTACAGGTATAATAGGATTGGCAATAGGCCCTAAGTAGGGTTTTTTTCACGTCCTTACTACACCTTGCAAACCTGCGGGCCAGCATGTTACACCGAACCGCCAGCCCCCTGCTGCTTAATAAAACTGTAAAATATTATTGTATATAAAATATTTCTACAAAAAAATAGTTAGTCCTCGATCAATATCAATAAGACTTGCTTTTAAAGAAAAACACATTCGGATAACGTATTTTTTTTTTTAGTGTGTTCTAGTTCGATTGTGTTGTGTTTATGCAAATAATCGACGATCACATGAAGCGTGATATTGCTTTACTCACGACCCAATAATCCCTTACGTCCTCACTATAATGCTGCCATTTATACCCCAGGGCATTTGATAAATTAAAACGATACAAAGCATAAAAAGAGACTAATAAAAAAAATCGTTTGCCTTTCAAATCTATTGGATATGAATGACAATTAAAATAAATGAAAATAGTTTTCATTTCTTAAGTGGATGGTAAACACCGTCATCTAATAAAATATTTAGTTAAAACTTTGGTTAAAAAATGATCATCCATTAAAAAATATTTTAGTCCTATAAACTCAATAAAACTTCAATCAATTTGAATTTATAGTTTTTTTACAGAGCACAGATTTTTTGCTTATGTAGTTAGCTGATTAAATTGACAAACAAATGACGTTATAGTCAGCTGTTGTCTTACAAGTTCCTGGACATCGGGTGGTGGATTGCGGTCTCTGTTAAGACCGAAGCCAATAATATTAAGCTGCTGAGTCTGGTAAAAAAAATTGGGAACCATTGTCTTAAAGTAACAAGTAGTAAAAGTTTGAAAAATTTATGAAAATACGTATAAATATCTTAGGACAACTCACACACGGTCTTAGAATGTCAAGCTAGATTCTTTGTTATATTAACCAGACAACTTATAAATTATATAAGAATATATATATATATATATATATATATATATATATATATATATCTATTCTTATATAATTTATAATTACATACATTATAGATACATTACACCAAAAACAAAACCAAACTAGGAACCCTTTAAGCCAAAAACACTAAACATTTTTTTTGAAGCTTGTGTTAGTTATCAGTATAACACATAGGTTTACCCATAAAAGTAAAGCAGTAACAAATACACACTTAAAACATACATAATTGAAATACCAAAGGACACAGTCTTATGTTTATTTCCAACGAACTTATCCCGAACACCGAACGTTCGCCGTCTGATTAATTGTCAATGCTTAACCGTGAAGATACTTCCCAGTGACATGTTACTAGTTAGTAGCTCCGACCAAGTTGGTAACTAGTTCCCGCTTGCCTTCAAACTTCTGTACGGCGATAAAGAGGAGTTGCATCCTATATTATTCTTTCACTGACATACATTACCAAGAGCAAACTGCACCATTTGCTTTTTAAGTGGTGAAGCGAGACACTTTAGGAAGCTAAAAGTTCTATATTCTATATATCGTCAAGAGTAGATGCAATGGCGGGGTCATGAGACTGAACACGGTGGCCAAAGCTTGACAAATGTCATAAATGTGAATAATTGAAATTCAAAATTCAAGACATTTATTCCACTTTTGTATGTATTAATGTCTGTAACCTTTCAACGACCACCGACAGCCGGCTGACGGCTGCTATTGTCTTTTTATTGTGTTTCGAATTCGAAGTTTAATACATACAAACATTCACATTTAAACGTACATACAAATGTATGGCTGTTTTGTTACTCTTGTACATATCTATTTTGATGAAATTTTACAATAATATAGCGTATACATGAGAATAACACATAGGCTTTGACCTACCGGAGCGAGGCAGTCACCAAAAACCTAACAAATCGCCGGTTAACCGCGGGGAACAGATAATTTTATGATCAAGTTGTGACCATAACGTGCCATAACTCAGTGGCGTGCCATAAAGTCAAAATTCGGACAACACTTAGAGATTTTCAACATCTCCTTGGAATCGGCAACTAGATGCATTTCTGTGTTCTCGTAAGTGACGTTTCAAAAAGAAATTTTCAATGAACCACTTGAGTCTGAGCGCCCATACTAATTACATTGGATGCAAAACACAATCGTTACTCTCTAAATATCATTAAACGAAAAATATGACTTCCCAATGAAACTAATAAAAACAAATCCACAAATATCAAATTTGAAATCAAAACTTAACAGTAACAGAGTACATTCAATAAAATTGTAATTTTTATCATCCATTAAAAAGCACAAACAGTACCCGCTCACAAAATACGGTTTATAAATTCAAAATATAAAAGGTCGCAAATTTCAACGCCATTTCCTATTTTATAAAATAATACCATTCGGTTGATTGCAATTGCTTGTTTCAAGCGCTATACTTAAGTATATAGAGGGATTCCACGCGCCCATTAGTGAATTCCTTTTCAGGGAACCGCGCGAAATTACATGCAATTTGCTGAACTGTTTTCTGCGACCAAAAGTTTTCAACATTTGATATTTCTACGCTTCCTAACTTAAATACGAGTATTAGTGCTCTGTGCACCCTAACTAACTTTATGTTATAGGAATTCCTTTATAAAGTGTGCTTTTAAGCTTTGTTTAAGCTGTTACCTGAATGGAATGCTGTCGGTATGTCGATTACGAAGTTCGTTAACGGTTTTTCCAGTGGTTTGGAATGTGTGACTATATTTTTGTCAAACAGGTCACTAAGTTGGTGCTTATTTTAGTAACTGGACTTTGGCGTGAGTGACTTTATCTCTGCGTAATTTTGTAGCCTATTTGCTTCTACCTGCGGCTTCGTTCACACGTATACATAAGTTTTCATCACCCAATCTGCTAACGGATGAAATCCTAAAAATCGCCTCTTAGTATGCCTCAGTACCATAAAGCTATGTTTCTACCTTCAGTAGTTTCTTCTGTGAAAAGATTACCGCTAAAACCTTTATATGTAAAGATAATCAGCACGTGGAAAAATTGTAGCTCTCATTAATGGTTTTTTAAGGTAGTTTTATAGTTTTTGAGATTAATCTCAACAAACAAAACATCAAAAAGCTTAGTTTTAGTTCTTTAAAACTCCCAAATTCACTAACAAAGACACTATTCTTCAGCTAAACCCACGTATCTGAAACCAAAAATCACTATGTATATTTTTTCGGAAGTAAAATTGTTTGCACATAATATACCATCAACACATCCTCGGAAATATTTGCTCGGCTTTCGGCTTACTATATCGATACTTCTATTCCCGGCCTCCTTATCTGAAATGGAGCCGTCCCGACCAAACTGTGACATTGTCCGTATCGGTATATGATGTCCATAAAAAACATTGTTTGCCGACAAAATATTTGTATAGTGAGTGTCACTTACATTTTAGTTGTACGAGGAAAAGTTTTTTTAGCCATTTTTTGGCTATTTGGGATGCAAGTTTTAGTACTCATCAAATAATGTTTTTACTTTTATTTCTTTGTATAAAAAGACGCTGTTTCGTGGTAATCATCGCATAGTTGAGAACGAAGAAATGATTTTTGGAAATTTAAGCCCTAGGGGACCAAAATAAGAAACAAAAAAAAGTACATCACAGAAAACACCTAATATATTATGTACATATTTAAAATAATATCCGTCTATTACAGTCCCACTGCAGGGCAAAGGCCTCTCAGCAAACAGAAAGCACAAGCATATTTCAACACACTTGCTCAAGGCGAATTGGCGATTTCAGTCATGCTTTCGGATTGCGAGCGTTCTTAAAGCGGAGCAGACACAACAACAAATAGTGACGAGACCGCCACGAATAGTAAAGTATAGAATAGAATAGAATAGCATTTATTTCTTAGTATAGTAATTACGACCTTAACTTGCAACAAAAAAAAAACGCGAGTTTAGTTTTAGAGTTACGCGCCTGCCCCATTTCACAGCCGCTCGCAAACGGCTAGTGTGATAAAGCCCTTACGATAAATAAGTCCAGGTTTAAGATGTCTAAGATAAACCCCGAAAGTTTTTACTGATATGCTTATTACTTCTTTATTTCTTGGAGAAACGTTTTAAGTGTAATATCGTAGAAGGTATCATAAATCAAGTTATCGAAAGCACTTCGTCATATATTGGGGTGGTCAACTGTGAACATGACAAACAGTAGTTTCCTCGAAATGCATAGACGCATGGCCACTGCGTCCCGTCACTATGATCACGCTACAATCTAACATGAGGAGTAAGCATAAATATATATCCACAATATATGAGACAGTCGATTTACTACCACTGTTTGCTTGGGGGAAGGTTTTGGGTCCATTCGTAAATGCAGTTAATGTTTGTGTAGTTTTATGTCATATTCAGAAATGTAAAACAACTAGCAAGCCCCTAGGTTTAGACAACGTCTTTGGTTGTTACTCTTCCATTCCTTAGGTCATGATTGTCGCATGCTTTTATACAACCTATAGCCTTACAAAGCTTCAGCCAATATCCAACAAGTTTTTTTTTTTAATTCTGACGTTCAATTAAGCCAAGAACGAATTATGATCAGAAATCTATACTCATAGAAATCTTATAGATTTCTGTCAAAGTGCAACTGTACCTAGGAAAGCTGACCAAGATATAACAGAGGTGCTAGGTATTGCTACCTGTGACCCCGAATGCAATCGGGTAGGTGTAAAGAAGTGGTCAGACGTAACTCATTGGTTTTGTTTGGCCCGTTGACGTGCGGTGCGGGATTGGAATGTACCGTAGTCAGCATTTATCACTGCCACATTCTGAACTAAACCAATCGACTAAGAGCCTGTTTCACAATCTACGAATAAGTTCTGGTTAAAATAACTGGCAAAATAAATTCTGTTCTATTATTAAAAATTGTCTAGTAAAAAAGCGTCTATTGTGAGGTCATGAAACAGGCTATAAGTGTATAAATTTTTAGTTAGTTAACCTTTCTTGGTAAATTGTAGGTAACCTATATATCGTGCCTAGATCTTAAAATTGAACACTTCAAAATGAATCACCTAACCTTAGCAGTTCATTAAATAAACAAGAATTTCAAAAATTGGTCGAACACTGGTTGAACATGTCATGAAACGATCAGTTTTAAGATCAGGCCACCACATTATACAGGAGCTTTTTATGTAAAAGTTGTAGAACGTAAATGTTTTCTTTGTTCTATTTTAGGCAAACATTATTTATTGCTTTTGGGAATTGGGTCTATATACCAAAGGAGTTATAATGTTCAGTACAATAATATTCATGGCATCACTAAAGCACTACAACCTACCTCTGATACGTTAGCGGACGGACGTGTTTATAGTTGAGCGTTTAAATTTATTATTTTTGTCACTGAATGGCTACAAAATGCAATGGCTGCGATGCCGTTATATATGATATTTCTTACATGGAGTGTTCTCAAGAAAATTGTAAGAAAATATATCATTTGAAATGTCTAGCATTGACAACGGAGAAGTTTGAAGCATTTACGCAGGAGTACAAGGAAAGTTGGGTATGCCCAGAGTGTGTACGCACTATTCCAAAAAGAGGCAATGCAGATACACCGGTAAGAGGAAACTTCATGATGAATAAAACTTTCACACCCGGCGCGAGCGGCGCCTACGTAAACACTGAGCGCGGCGCTCGCATCAACACGGCGGACGAGTCGATCATGGAGTGCGATAACAAACTGCTGCTAGAGGAACTACGAGAGCTTCGTTTGATAATGACTGCACGGTTGGATGAGCAAATTAATCTGTATGTAGAACTACAGAATAGATTTATGGAAAACGAAAAGGAATTAAAAAGTTTGAAAAATATTCTGGAGGTAGTTCAGGAAAAGGCCAGAAAAGTAGATGTTTTGGAAGACCATATCAAAATATTACTTCAGAAAAACGAACTGTTACTTAAAAGTACTATGAAGGCAAGTTCTGCACAGGATAATGTCGAGTTAATGCAGCCAAATTTAGCAAAATCACCGCCTAAAACATCATTTGTGGATGCGGTGAAACAAAATAAGAAGCGGGTAGTTAGCAAAACCGATTCATCAGAGTGTGGGGCCACAAAATCCACGGGTGAAGTAACAGAATTGAAGGTACCAGTACTAGTACATAATACAGAAAATGAAGTAAACAGGTCTATTTTATGTAAGGAAAATGAAGAAAAAGGGATAGCCAATAAAAATGAGAACTGGACAGTAGTAAGAAGAAAAAATAGATTTTCAAACGACCAAGTGAAGAAAGGAGGAAGTACTAATATCAATGAAATTCAAGGTATTGAAAAAAAGAAATTCTTACATGTGTGGCGTTTGCAGAAAAACACTACGGAACAAGATTTGGAAAAATATTTAAGTAATGTTTGTGGATCGCAAGTTCCACTAAAGGTTGAAAGAGTTAAGCACAGGACAGAACGCGATTATGCCTCTTTTATTATTGGCGTGCCAGCGAGTGAATATGACAAATTATGTCAGCCAGACATTTGGCCAGTAAATGTGGAGTTTTGCGAATGGGTGTGGTTTCGTAGACCACCCAATAAAAAACCCGAAGAAGGCTCTGGTTGATATTTATTACCAGAACGTGAGAGGATTACGAACAAAGGTGAATGAGTTTTACATAGGAGTATCTTCATCTAATGCTGATTTACTCGCTATAACAGAAACAGGACTGAATCAATCCATATGCGATGCGGAAATCATACCGCCTGGTTACGCAATATTGCGGTGTGACAGAGCGGATGGGCGGAAACAAGGCGGAGCGTGTTTAGTGGCCACACCGCGACTCGACGTGCGAAGAATACCGGTTCCAGGTGACGTAAACATTGACGATCGAGTATTTGAAATAGTGAGCGCGACAGTATATTTAGGTAATAGGTTTTTGTTTCTTATTTGTGTTGTTTACATACCTCCAAATAGTAGTGAAAATGAGTATTTATGTTTATTTAAAATTATAGAACAATTTTGTAACAGTTATAATGAGGTAGTCGTGTTGGGAGATTTTAACTTATATTCGTGTTCTACAAGTGTAAATTCATATTATAATTTTTTTGTAACATATTGTGGATTCACTCAGAGTAATGAAATATTAAATTGCAATAACCGTTGTCTAGATCTCGTGTTGACAACATACGTGGAGGGAGAGGGTGTGTGCGTGTGTGCGGCTGATGAGCCTCTAGTCGCGGTCGACGCTTATCATCCGCCGTTACAGGTGTCCGTCAGCTCGAGGGGACGCCGCTGTACTGTCGTGGAATATGACTCATGTACATCAGACGTTAATACACAGAAAAGTTGGAATTTTAACAAAGCAGACTTTACACTACTGTACGCTAAAATTGCTGCAATTGACTGGGCTCCTCTATATAACCACTTGCAATTAGATATGTGTTTAGACTATTTTTATGAAACTTTAAATAAAATTATAGATAGCTGTGTACCCAGAAAAAAGCAAAGTCGTATACGCTCTAGATACATTTATCCTGAGTGGTATACGAGTGAGATAATTTGCGACATAAGACGAAAAGCCACCCTTCATAAACAGTATAAAGCTACCGGTTTAGCAGTAGATTACGAAGCGTTTGCTCAGTGTAGAACCCAAGTTAAAAGGAAGCTAGAAATAGCAGAACAACAGTATAGACAGCGAATACAAGATCATTTGGCAAGGGACCCGAAATCCTTTTGGAATTATGTAAATTCCAAAAGGGGCAGTAGAAGTAAGGTCAAAATTTTAAAGGATGGACAAGCTCTGACTGGTGCTCAAGCAGCTGACGATTTTGCAAAGTTTTTCTATTCTGTCTACAGCAAGGAGAAGCCCAGGTTAGATGTTGACAGAGCCATAGCGGAGGCGGGCAGAGGTAACGGAGCAGCACGGATTCATCTAGACAAGGTGAACATAGATGACGTAATGGGTGCGCTTCAGCAACTTAAGCCGAAAACTTCGTCGGGACCGGATGGTCTCCCAGCGTATATATTTAGAGATTGTCGTATGGTCCTAGCGAGACCGCTATGGCATATCTTCAACATTTGCCTTGCATCTGCACAGTATCCAGAGAGGTGGAAGATGACCCGGGTAATACCGGTACCGAAGGGAGGTTCGGGTACGAAAGTGGAGGAATACAGACCAGTTGCTGTTCTGTCAACACCGGCAAAGCTACTCGAATCCGTTGTTCAAAAAAATATACATCTTCAAGTGCACTCGCAACTTGCAGATGCACAACACGGATTTCGACCTGCAAGAAGCACCACTACAAATCTGCTAAGCTACGTAGCAGAAGTTTTGCCGATAGTAGACAGTGGAGGGCAGACCGACGCTGCTTACTTCGACTTTAAAAAAGCCTTCGACCTAGTCGATAATGACGTGTTGCTGAAGAAGTTAGCGGCCGTCGGGTTCACTCCTCATCTGCTTAACTTCTTTGCAGACTATATGAGAGACAGGCAGCAATATGTGGATTATGCAGGATACCGAACGCAACCATATTATACTCGATCTGGGGTAAGCCAGGGAAGTAATTTAGGCCCTTTGGAATTCATATTGATGGTTAATGATCTGCCGGATGTCGTACAAGAGGCCAAGTGTCTGTTGTTCGCGGATGACCTTAAGTTATCTCTTGCTGTCAGAAACACGAACGATTGTGAAAGATTGCAGAGAGATATAGACAGGGTTGTTAGTTGGAGCAAACTGAATAGGTTGCAGTTCAACGTGTCAAAGTGCGTGACTATCTCATTTTCACGAGCACGCGCACCTATTCATTATAAATACACGGTGGATGGAAATGAGTTGACCAGGGTAACGGCTGTGAGGGATTTGGGTGTTCATTTTATCACTGAGCTGACGTTTCGTGACCATATAGTTAAAGTATGTAAAAAAGCTTATAGGAACTTGGGGTTGGTTCTTCGAATGGCTAGAGGCTTTACCAATATAAAAGCTACTGCAGCGTTATATAATTCTTTGGTGAGGAGCCAACTAGAATGTAACGCAGTTATCTGGTCTCCACATGAGACTAAATATAGCCTCATGCTGGAGCGTGTGCAGAATAAATTTATTAGATTTATTTATATGAAATTGTACGGGGTTTATCCATTTTACCCGCTAATGTACCCTAACCTATTTGTCCTAGGTATGGTTGGATACAACGAACTGAGGGTCAGGAGGGAACTCACACTCATAACCTATATCTTTACGGTAATTAGGGGGAGGGTACATAATGCGGATATTTTGGCTAGACTGGGTTTGTGTGTGCCGGATGGGTACGCGACACGTCGGCGGCGGCCGCGCCTGCTGGCGGTGCCGCGCGCGCGCACCAACTTACTGAGTGAGGCGCCTCTGACGCGCGCACTGCGCACGCTCAATCTCATAGCGGACGACGTGGATATTTTTCATTGTACTTTGAGTGAATTCACGAAGATAGCACTTTTTAAAATTAGTTATACTTAGTTTTAGTTGTAATTTAGTATAAGAAACCTCAATATCAATTTGGATTTAGTCTGTAAGGATATTGTTGGGAATAAAAATAAATAAATAAATAAAAATAAAAAAAAAACTCGAGTCGTAAAAACCTAATATCCAATAGAAAGTCAGAGCTGTTTTTCTTTTATTCCCCGACCAGTATGGCAACAAATATTACGTATTGAAGTTTCACCAGTTTTTGCCGGAGATCGGCCAATCCATTATTCGTCGCGGCCATATCTCGAACAGCCCCAATAGGATTAAACCCCGCTCCATTAGATACTGTTTTACTACTCTTTTGTTTTATGATCGTATTTTTCCGATAATTTATTGAAAGTGGTCACAAAAGAGTCCTTGTTCACTTATAGAGATTAGCATTTATCAGGAACGCTCGGACAGGAAAATGTTCGCGAAAGTTGAAGTGTGTTCAATAGGTACTTTATGATTTAGAACATTTTCAAACTCTTAAAACATTAACAAGTTTAGTAAACAAACTTGATTATATTCTGAGATCTTTTGATTACGAAATATTTAACTTTATAACTTGAATTAACCTTAGTAACCCCGTCGAGTAGACTCTTGTATCAATATTAATAATAAGTATTAGAACAGTGAAGAGCGTACACAGTAATTAAAAATCGGATTTGTTGTTTTAGACCAAAACTTGCCTTGCTGAGGTTTTATTGCTGGTTTTCGGAAGCTTTCAGAGTTTCCCAGTAATTTTCGTGTACTATTTATTAATTTCGCTGAATGCTAGGGCTGGTATAGCGCCCGTCGCTGTGAAGTGGAGAAAAGCTGGTCAAATCATATGTTCCTAGAAAAGGATAGAGAATATATATGATGTGATGGATTCATGTAATGGATTGTTCATAGTCGATACTATAAAGGAATCTACAAAAGTTTTATCTTTACTAATGTTACAAAGAGGTAAAGTTATCTCCAGAACTAATGATACAATATGAAAAAAAAATAGAAAGCCGCATTACCCCTGAGTGTTGGTAAACTGACTGACTTACTGAGTGATATAAAAACGACATGCAACCAAGCAATGATTTTTGGAAAATCGACTCCTAATGCGGTAACATAGGGGATAAAAGTTTTGACATCCACGCTGGCTAAACCGCGGGCAAAAGCTAGTAACTTATACGAGTAGTTTAAAATATGCTGGTAAAGATAATTCCACATTATTTGTGTGAGAATTAATGGCAGTCACAAACAACCCCGTCCCCTTATGATTATAGACATTAAAAAGATAAAGGGCATTATATCTTTTAGTGTCCACATTGTTAAGTTAAATAGTAATTTTGCTAATTCTAGTGCTCGGATGTTCGTAATTTGTAGTCCAGATTGTCGGAATGCTTTGTTCTGGTTTCGTAATTCTTATCTGCGACTAAAATATACCGTACAAAAGTAGATACTTACTTAGATTATATAGATAAAAAAAAAATTATATAGATAAAAGAGCATTATATCTAGTTTCGCCTAAAAGAGAAGTCAGCACAAGAAGGGGCCCAACAGGGCCAACGCCTGCCGGGGTTGCGGAATGTTTATAATAGTTACCGTGACCCTGGCAACTAAAGGAACATAAGTGAGTTTTAGTCAGTAAAAGTCTGACACGCCCTCCTCCCGCACCCAGGACGGGAGCAGTCATTTGATAATTTCCCACTCACCAAAAAAAAGGGTATGCTCTTTGTGAAGAGTAAAAATGCACTAAGAAAGGATTTTTGGAAACGACCCCAAAATAGGAGAAGGAAGTTGCGAAATCCACGCAGGCGAAGCCGCTGGCGAAAGGTAGAGCGCAATAAAATTATATTCATAACCGTATCCAAAATGATATAATAGGCTTCGAATAATTTTAGACTGCTTTGAGTTTGAATAAAACTCGTTCTGGCAAGTTTTTGCTCATTTGAAGCGGTACACAGAATCTCTGAAGTGCGAAAACAGATAGACAGACAGACATAATATATAACTTTAAGAGTTTCATACTAACTTAGGAACTCTAAAAAATTGATATTTTAACAACCCTCGTAGGTACGCCACTGTTTATTTTGGAAACCTACAAGATATTCAGATGTTTTATATATTATTTTTTTTTGGAAATTATTTTTACATTACACGTACTGTCTAGACATTCACAAATAAACTCAATTTGAATAATAACCGACGTCTATGTTAGAAATTGAGATTAAGTACGTTTAGTAAAAATATTATGCTCATAAATATTAAATAGGTACCTACTTTGTCTATTTAGATACATTATCCATCCTAATATAATAATGCGAAAGTTACTCTATCTGTCTCCATATCTTTTACGCTTTTACGCCTAAACTACTGAACCGATTAAAACTAAATTTGGTTTAGAGATAGTCCATAGCCTGACATTATGTTGTATGTATTTTTCATAAAGTGACAATTGTGGAAAAATCTGCCAACATTCAATTTTTATTACTTTTAAATAATGCGGTATTTTAGAGTAAAAAAGCTACAAACGCGCTAAGACAAAAATATAAACACGTTTGATTTTTTTAAAGCTTAATACCCTAAAATTTTATTAAAACGTCCTTCCACTAAAATCCATGACAATAACCCTTCTGCGAAACTGAGATAGCTAATATTGCCCAAATAAAATACCACTCATCCTGTATAACGGCACGACTATGTAGGGTTGACAATGCGCGCGTACAAAAGGGGTGTGCGGGAAAAACGACAGTGCGGACAAGCGCCATTGAGGCCGTGCTCTGATTGGCATTCGCTCGGCTTCGGCGCCACTGATTAACGAATTTCGCGCGTGCCTCGCGGTTAGGGTTGGCGAATTTCAACTGATGATTATTGTGACTTTGAACGTCAAAAGCCGTCCCTTGTAATTGCTTGTTGCGTTTGTGATGAGAGTTATTGTAGAGATTGGTGTGTTGTTGTGTTGAATTGTGTTAAGAGTTTTTTTGTGCCGTAAATGGTGCTCCTTTTTTTACCGACTTTAATAAAGGAGGAGGTTCTCAATGCGTCTGTAAGTTTTTTATGTTCCGCAATCCTTTTAAGGACAGGCGGGCAGGTAATCAAAGAACGAACCTACTGAAACTGAAAACATTAACACAGTAGTTTATTTTTATGGCGTTCCAAGATGCGATTTTTGGAAATTTAACCCCTACGAAATTGGTGTGTGTTAATGTATTGAATTCTGGAAAAATTCTAATGAATATACTTTAGGCTAAATACATGTGTACAGTATTTTCTTTTTATGATTTAGAGGCGCACGAAGAAGCTTTTGAAATTACAATCCATAACGCAGTAAAATAGGAGAAACTTTGTATGAAAATAGGAGAGCAAAGCCGGAGAAAACAGCTGGTATATAATAGCAATTTCTTGCAATCGTAAATTGCAACAGAGTAAAGTCTTGCAAACAATAAGAGAAAAAGTAAGTAATTCATTTCTTCTAAAGTTTGCATCGCTAAAATATTACAATGCCAATACTTTCACATTGAGCGCAAGTTTAAATGGAAGAAACGTCTGTTCTCTGTGCTTCAGCATCCACAGGATTATATTATTTTAATAAAAAGCTATAAAACTAAGCATTTTTAAGAGGTCTTTTAAAACAAAAAGGTTATTGCAAATCTAATTAAAAACTACTATAACGCTTGGTAGTATAATCAAAAATGCTCTAAAAAGTACCTTCTTTTTCCAACTTTGCTCATATTTTTACCCCGTCGTATAGAAACTCATATACCCGAAAAATTGTAATTTAAGTGCAAATTGCGGGTCTCAGATTACACATCCTTACGTCCAAGTATAATGTTTGCCGAGTTTGTTAAAGAATTTTATATTTTTAGTTACATTTCTATGGCATCATTAGTGTGCGGCTGGGAATATATGAATTTTATAGTATTTCCTGTGTCCTAAATATATAAATAAATATTTATGTCGTGGATTGATGGCGCTATGGGCAATACGCAGCGCCATCTAACATTTTATTTTGCAAACTTAATAATAATCGTCACCGGAAACGCAAGCGCGCCATATTGCTTGGACACGATCGTCGGTAGAGGGGATGCAGCGAGGACAGGGAAGGGACCGAATGTTCGGTCAGTTGAGCTTCGACTGTCTTGGCGGACACTCAGTACCAACGCACGTGTTTGTTTCGGTTTATTGTAAAATTGTTAGAATTATTAAAATTACTTTGATTTAAAAATATCTTTTGTTCGAGTACCCACGACAGTGCCCAGTGCTAAGTTAAACTATGTCGGATCGTGAAGAAGACCCGATGTTTCGCATTCCGGCCACTCTTGATGCGACATCAGAAGTGAGATCTACTCGAGCTGAAGATACTGAGAATGGAGCGCTGACGTCACGATGCGACGAGAAGTTACTTCGTACTCTGCTGGCTGCTCAAAATCAGAACATGATGTCCTTGATAGAAGCTATCAAGGGCCCGACAGGTACCAAGCATATTTCTTTGCCTGAATTTGACCCGGATAAGCCGGATGTAGACGCACGTGCCTGGTGTACTACAGCGGATCTGTGCCTATCGGAAGTACAGCTTCAAGGTGCTACATTAATCATCACCTTAAGCAAGGCTTTGAAGGGAAGTGCTTCACGCTGGCTTGCGCAAGTATCGTTTGCGGGTATGACATGGAGTGACTTCAAAAGCCTATTTCTATCCCGTTACGATTGCGTGGACACACCAGCCGCTACTCTAGTCAAGATAATGAGTAGCAAGCCAAAGGAAGGTGAATGTTATGCTGCGTACGCCGCCCGATTGCTGTCTACGCTTACATCACGCTGGCAAAACATGAGCACTGAGCAAATAGCCATATCCACGGTTCTCGCTCATATGGCTCAATTTGATGGACGGTTGGCGTTTACTACTGACGTCAACAACAGAAACAAGCTTCAGTGCGAACTTCAAGCGTTCTCGTTTTTGAAAAGGAAAGCTTCGGCGGGTAACGCAAACGAAGCCGTTCCAGAGTTCAAGCGATCCAAGTTTCAGTCGACAACGCTGAAGTGTCACAACTGCGGTAAAATAGGACATCGAGCATCTGATTGCCGATCAAGAAGTGAGCTGAAAGGCAAGGCACCCAGTGCCACTACTTCAGCGTCAAGTTCTGCAGGATCAAAGCAGCGTTCTGACGTCATCTGTTTCCGTTGCGGCAACGCCGGACATTTTGCCACGAAATGTCCGCGAAGCAATAGTGGAGGTTCCGGCGCTACAGGCGGGTCAAGCAGCTCCGGAGCAACGCCTGCAGCAGCGGCGAGCAGTGAGCGACGAGTTGACGTCTGTTATGTCAGTAATCCCAGCGGTGTGCTGATGAATACCGGTGAGTCATACCCATTTTATTACGATTCTGGTGCCGAATGCTCTCTCATCAAAGACTGTGTAGCGATAAAGTTTAGTGGCAAGCGTGTCAATAACATTGTTAATCTAACAGGTATCGGTCAGGGTAGTGTGCAAAGTACTTTACAAATTTTATCTGAGGTCACTATTAACAATTTACGTTTAGAGATATTATTTCATGTTGTACCGGATAGTAGTCTTAAAAATGATATTTTAATTGGCCGTGAGATTTTAGATCAGGGCCTTAACGTTAGTATGACGTCTGATAGTATTGTTTTGTGTCGTGATAAGGTTGTTAAGTTATGTGACGTTTCAAATAAGTTAACGAATTATTCAAAATGTTCAATTGACTTCGATAAAATTGACACAGAGATTCCGCTAGAATTTCGTTCCCAATTAATTGATCTTTTGTCAGAATATTCATCTTCGTTTTCTAGTGGTGTATCTAGATCTCGTGTCACAACAGGACAGTTGCAAATCAGGCTTATAGATGCTGGTCGTACGGTTAAACGTCGCCCCTATAGGCTTAGTGCTAGTGAACGCGAAGTTGTTTCTGCTAAAGTTCGTGAGTTAGAAGAAGCTGGTATTATTAGGCCAAGTTGTTCGCCCTTCTCTAGCCCAGTGTTGCTAGTTAAGAAGAAGGATGGTTCGGATCGCATGTGTGTCGACTTCAGGGAACTGAACAACAACACTGTGTCAGATAGGTTTCCATTGCCATTGATAGAGGACCTTGTATCCAGGTTAGGTGGTGCTTCCTGGTACTCCTGTCTCGATATGTTATCAGGCTATCATCAGATTCCAGTGCATCCTGAATCAATAGAGCGCACTGCATTCGTCACACCTGATGGTCAGTGGGAATATTTGACCATGCCATTCGGTTTAAAGAATGCGAGCTCAGTTTATCAGCGTGCAGTGATGAAAGCATTAGGCGATCTTGCTTACAGCTATGCTGTTACGTACATTGACGATATTTTGGTAATAGGATCTTCTGTGGAGGAGAGTTTAGTTCGTCTTCGCACTGTGCTCGATAAATTAACAAAAGCTGGTTTTTCTCTAAATATTGGCAAGTGTTCGTTCCTTAAGCGACGGGTTGAATATCTGGGTTTTGTCGTCAAGAACGGTCAAATTAGACCCAACCCAAATAAAATTGCAGCTTTGTCCCGACTTCACCCCCCTAAAACTATCACTCAACTGAGACAGTTTATAGGGCTGGCTACTTATTTCAGACAATTTGTGCCACAGTTCTCAAAAACGATGGCTCCCCTGTTTCGTTTAACAAGTGGCAAGAATAGGACTATTGACTGGGAACCAAGTCATGAGGTTATTCGTCAGAAAATTATTTCTTGCTTAACCAGTGAGCCAGTTCTAACGATATTTAACCCCGCGCATCCAATCGAGTTACACACCGATGCCAGTGCTGAAGGATATGGTGCCATTTTTATTCAAAAGATTAATGGTAAACAACACGTGGTTGCTTACTACAGTCGTCGTACGTCTCCAGCTGAATCGAAGTATCATTCATTTGAATTAGAGACATTAGCAGTGTTCAACGCCATAAAACATTTTAGACATTATTTGTTAGGTCGTAAGTTTACAGTTGTAACAGACTGCAGTTCTGTTAAAGCTTCTAAGAACAAAACTGACTTGTCTCCACGAGTTCATCGTTGGTGGGCCTACATGCAATCATTTGAGTTTGATATAGTTATCGTGAGGGCAGTAGGATGAGCCATGTAGATTTTCTCTCCAGGAATCCTCTCCTGCTTCTAAAGCAGATTTCACTCGTGTAGAGCAAAAGCGTGTCGATTTAGCTGAGCTTTCTAGTAACTGGTTGCAGGCGGAACAGGAAAAGGACGAAGAGATCAGTAAAATTGTGTCTGATCTTCGTAATGAAGTTTTTCCTGAGGAAACTCGCAAGACTTACGAAATTCGCAAAAACATTTTGTATCGCAAAATTCAGCGTAATGGTCGCACTAGATGTCTACCTATCGTACCTAGATCGCTTAGGTGGTCTGTAATTAATAACGTCCATGAATCAGTTATGCATCTAGGATGGGAGAAAACTCTCGAAAAGATTTACGAGTACTATTGGTTTGAAGGCATGACAAATATGTGAGAAAGTTTGTAGATAATTGCATCACTTGTAAAGTAGCAAAGCCCCACTCAGGTAAAGTTCAGGCAGAGCTTCACCCGATACCCAAATTCAATATCCCATGGCACACAATTCACATTGACGCTTCTGGTAAATTGTCTGGTAAAAACGACATCAAGGAGTATGTGTTTGTCGTTATAGATGCGTTTACCAAATTTGTGCTACTCCGTCATTCCCTAAACATCGACACTAACAGCAGTATTTGTGCTATTAAGTTTTGCATAGCGTTGTTTGGCGCACCGAAACGCATTATAGCGGATCAAGGTCGTTGCTTCGCTAGTAAAGATTTTTCTAGTTTCTGCACGACTAATAACATCGAGTTGCACTTGATAGCTACTGGAGGCAGTCGCGCAAATGGTCAGGTCGAAAGGGTAATGAGTACCCTCAAGAGTATGTTGACAGCTGTAGAAACTAGTCGTGACCGCTCTTGGCAGGATGCTTTAGGGGAGGTTCAGCTAGCTATGAACTCCACTATTAGTAGGATAACAAAATCTAGCCCTCTCGAGTTGATGATAGGAAGAGTAGCAAGACCGCTTGGGTTAGTAACTGTTGATGATGATGATATGACCGACATCAATTTAGATGAGATTAGAGAGCACGCGACCCAGAATATCGTAAAGAATGCTAATTATGACAAACATCGATTTGACCAAAATAAGGCTCAGGTGTCTAAGTTAGCTGTTAATGATTATGTTTTGATTGAAAATGAGGAAAGGAATCAAACAAAATTAGATCCAAAATTTAAAGGTCCGTTTAAAATCATTGAGGTACTAGACGGTGATAGATACCTACTAAAGGCGCTTGACTCCAAGCGAACTTACAAATACCCCCATGATCGTGTGAGGAAGATCCCCGATCACCAAGTTCCTCAAGAATTAGATGTCATAGTCGATGACAGTGGTAGTGAGACCACATCTGATTAGCAGCCTTGTACACCCATACTCTAAACTTGAGACCGCACCTCATGAGTAACATGTGGCGATGGGTCTACATAGAATCGTTGGTGCGATTCTGATTTGTGTTGGTGCACAAATTGCTATGAACATTTCACGAGACCGCACCTCATGAGTGACATGTGGCGATGGGTCTGATAATCGTTGGTGCGATTATGATCTGTGTTGGTGCACAGTGTATTGTGAAAGTTTCATGAGTTGGTTGTACATTGCTGATGAATTATGGTGAATAGTTTTGTTAGCATTATTGTGTAACTTGTTGATCGGACCTTTTCCAATGAAAGTTTTACAGAAGGCTCCTTGTATGAAGCCTTAGTACAACTGATTATTTCACTTAGATTTAGATGAAATAAAGTACCATAGAGAATCAACCTTTGTTTCACTGGCAGGATAGCCGAGCTAGATTACTCTGAGTTAATTTTTGTCCACAGGTACTACACCCGAGGACGGGTGCTAGTCAGGGATGGCCGTGTCGTGGATTGATGGCGCTATGGGCAATACGCAGCGCCATCTAACATTTTATTTTGCAAACTTAATAATAATCGTCACCGGAAACGCAAGCGCGCCATATTGCTTGGACACGATCGTCGGTAGAGGGGATGCAGCGAGGACAGGGAAGGGACCGAATGTTCGGTCAGTTGAGCTTCGACTGTCTTGGCGGACACTCAGTACCAACGCACGTGTTTGTTTCGGTTTATTGTAAAATTGTTAGAATTATTAAAATTACTTTGATTTAAAAATATCTTTTGTTCGAGTACCCACGACAGTGCCCAGTGCTAAGTTAAACTATGTCGGATAGTGAAGAAGACCCGATGTGTCGCATTCCGGCCACTCTTGATGCGACATTTATATATTTAGATACCTAAAGGCTTTTAAGTGGTAATCAAAGCAAAGTCGAAGTTTGCACATCGGTTTCTTTTTATAAAGTAGAGGCGTACTAAAAAGGTCTTAGTAGATGTTTCGGCCACTTGGCCCACTGCGGTCAAAACAGGAAACTCATTACTATTAATACTTTGAAGGGGTATTCGGACGACACAAAAAAATATATTTATTCAACTGCTTTTAGACCAATCTATACTAATATTACAAATTCGGAAGTAACTCTGCCTATCTGTGTGTTACGCTTTCACGACTGATAAACCGATTAAGATAAAATTTGGTACAGGGATAGTCCAAAGCCTGAAAAAGGAGTCGGGGCTGCGGAATAGTTCAAATAGTTACCGCGGCCCCGGAACATAAAGGGCAACTAAAGAAAAGTCAGTAAAAGTCTGACACTCCCGGGGAGGGATCTCCGCCCTTCCCATCCATAATAGAATAACCTGAGAATATTTGATACCACGATAAACACGCGAGAAAAACCGCGACGAAAAGTAAGATGAATGCAATTATATTTTGTTAAATATTATATCTTAACAGCTTACTTCAATTAATCAGCAGCTACCAATAAATCAATCAATTAAGATAAAATTATCCTTTCAAGTTCCTTGTTCACTATTATTATCATGCTTATGAAGACCCTTCAGTAAAGGCCTATTATATTAGAACAGCGGCTCAATTATTGTATTCCTTACATAATGGTTAAGCCCATTCAGGGCAGATTATAACAGGATATTGTTTTACTATCTAGACTAGCCAGTAACCAGAATAATCTTCACACGGCACTGCTTTCAAGAGGTAGTACATGTTGAAACTTTGAGGTTAGGCACAGTAACCTCAAAGTTTTAAGATCATCACTACATCCGTACTATCCATACTAGTGTGTCTGTCTGTCTGTCTGTATGTTTGTCTTTCTTTCACGGCAAAACGGAGCGACGAATTGATGTGATTTTTTAAGTGGAGATAGTTGAAGCGATGGGGATTAGCATAGGCTACTTTTGGTCTCTTTCTAACGCGAGCGAAGCCGCGGGCAAAAGCTAGTAATATTATAAATGCGAAAGTAACTCTGTCTGTCTGTCTGTCTGTCTCTTGTTCACGCCTAAATCACTGAGCCGTTTTGTATGAAATTTGGTACAGATATAGTCTGAGACCCGAGAAAGGTCATAGGAGAGTTTTCATCCCGAAAATCCCCCGGGAACGGGAACTATAATTCCACGCGGACGAAGTCACGGGTAAAAGCTAGTCACTACATAGTATAAAACAAAGTCGCTATCCTCTGTCTGTCCCTATGTATGCTTAGATCTTTAAACTACGCAACGGATTTTGATGCGGTTTTTTATAGATAGAGTGATTCTAAAGGAAGGTTTTATGTATAATACATGCTTATTATGGTAGAGAAAAGCCGGGATTTTTAATGTAACACCCGTGCGAAGCTGGGGCGGGTCGCTAGGAGTATATAAAACAAAGTGTCATTCCGCTGTCTGTCTGTTCTTAAGTATTCTTAGATCTTTAAAGTTACGTAATATTTGAGACACAATAAAAAGACAAAGTAATTAATATAAATGTTATCAACGTTTCGCGTCCACTCATCATTTATGGAATTGCGACCTTCTAACTGTATCTAGGACATCACTGATATCTCTCTCTGACACACCTCAGGAAGCATAGGTACACAACTGATAGTCTCGGTTGCCATTCTAAAATTTTTGACAGTGGTGACTGGTAATCAGAAGCCAGAAAATCTGTCAATCAGTCTAATGTAAGGGTATCGTGTGACCCTGTAACTGCGCAAATACGGTTAGACTCGAAGCCAACTCTTACATAATTAAGAATTGACTAAGGAGATGTGATCAACGTACTATATGCATTGACTTAATAAAAAACTAATGGCCTGTGCATGCCACGGTTTTTAAACGCGCCGTCAAAGCAAGTTTAGGAAAACGTGAGTTCACAGCGCGCTTTTATTCTTCAAAGCAGTTTGTTGTTGTGTCGATACACGTTTTTAATGGCACTGTATCGATACACACGCGCGTTTGCTTCGCGTCTGTAATGCTACAAACGAGCGTCTGTATATAATAAAACGCGCGTTTAATTTGTACAGGTGTGTAAAGTTCTGAAGGTTGCGTCTGACTAAGGTCTGACGAGCGTGCATATCGCTTTTGTATTGTTAGAAACGCGCGTCATTGGCGCGATTTAAAGCACAGGACCTTTACGATCGTTTAAAAATGTTTTTCAAAAATAACTTGATAAACAGACAAATACAAATAGAACGTTTACTGTTTACGTAATACTATTTGTTATAAATAGAAAATCAATTTCAGTCCCATGAAAACCATTTCCATTTCGCGAGTAATTAGATTTCTGACATGATATTACGTTTTGTAATAATATTCAGTTAGTTTAACTGCATTGCTTACTAATAACTGGTGTAATTATATTACATAGAACGGTCAAACAATCAATCGATTGGTGTTTATAAGTCACCTAATATCAGGTGTTGTAATGGCCCAATAGTTAAAAAACATCTCATACAGGAGGTTGTAAGTTTCATACCGTTCAAATAACACTGTGGTTTTTTCTTATCACTGATTTCGATGAAAGACATCGTGAGGAAATCTGGCTTAAAATTAATTTAAGTCCGTAATCCTAAAAAGGTGTCTTCTACGTAAAGACGAGGGCTTTGCTCTAGCAATTGTATAATAATAGGATGACTTTACTAAACGACATACGATGAAGAAAACTAAATTTTATGACATACTTGAATTCCGCTATTAAACGACTATAGTGAGCAAAACTTATTGTTACAATAAAACACTCTTAAAACGAAATAAAATCACTTTTCAATTACAACATTAAGCCTAATTGTCTTAATTTTTCAAAGGCTCTACTATTAGACAATATTGGATTTAAAAGCTTAGAGATTTGAATAAACAATAAATTCGTACTAAATCCAGTCCATGCTGTATTAAAGGAACTTCGATCGCTATTCACAGTGATTAACGAACATTTTGTACGCCGCATTGTCTTTACATAAAGCGTTCAGTAACAGTAGTCTAAGTTTAGTAGAAACTTGTTTTTATGCTCACAGTTCTACTAAGAAGTCTAAGTGTTCCAATACTATGTAAATCGGTGGCGCTTGAAACCAAATGCTGGAAACTTTGGCATGAAAGATTTCAACAGAATGGTAACGTAAAAATGCAAGTCCATTACATTTTTTTTTAAGTTTCTCAGTCTTGATAGAAATCTAAAGGGGCAATTTAGCTGTCTCTGGGATGGTAACATATGCCATCAGTTAAAGCAAATGCAATAATAAGGTCCTCACATAATCCTTTAAATTGCATTTTCTATAAGTGACCAATCTGCTATTCAAAATTTTGCAGGTGCTGCTGAGCTGGAATATGCATTTATTATAGACATAGTATTTATTAAAACTTATCAGTGTTCAAATATAAAATAAACTTTTACGTTTTCAGGTATAGCAATATTACTCAACAAGTTTTGAACTTTTAATATTCAAATAACAACAATTCCTTCCTTACGCTGAGGGTTGCCTACATTTTATCTGTTTATACGATGGGTACTATTTTTTGAGGAGTTAACGTCTTTGCCTATGTAGTTATTAAGTCGTCGTCTTTCTAGACTATTCACAACTACATTAGATTTCCCAAACTTACCGAATGCAGAACGAGCTGAATTTTTGATGAAACAACCGCCTTTTGGGTCAGTAAGGCCCAGTTATTGGGTTACACGATACTCCTTGGTAAGACTTAAGCATACAGGCTTGTTATTGTAAAGGATATGCTAATTTTCAGTTTCCAATTCATTTGTTGTGCCCTTTTAAGCCTTACTTCTTTTCCCCTAAATCCTCAAACTTCTTTCAGGAAACTAAGTCAATATAGACGACACCAGTAAGACTAGACTACTGAATTCCCTGTACTCAGTGAGGCAATAGCGTAGAAGACGCTTGTGGACAAGTGACAAAAGACCCGGTGCGGTCTCCGAGCCTCGCCGACACAGATTTACGGCGAAGAGAATCCTGTCGAGCTTCCATTAAATTGAACCGTTAAGAGCGATTTATTACAAAAACTGCAGATGCAGAGAATAACGGGTTCTTTATTGGGATGGGTGGTGAGTTTGTCTTAAAATCAATCGGTGCTAAGATTATAAAGAGGTAGTTAACTTGTTTTTAATATTACCATACTCTGTCCTTGCAGGGCAAAGGTTCCTTCTCATACAGCGAATTCGACTATATCCTACTGATTCTACAAATATTATAAATGTGAAAGTTTGTATGTGTGTGTGGATACTTGTTACTCCTTCACGTAAAAAGTACTGAACGGTTTTGATAAAACTTTACAATTATGTAGCTTATCATCAGAATAAAACATAGACTACATAACATGAAACATCACGCTGTGACCTATGGTAGAAGAGCCGTAACCAAAAACCTAACATAACACAGGTGTAAACGGAGGGGACAGCTAGTTCACTATAGTCGCAGTCTTCTCACGATGTTTTCCACCTCTGATATCTATGATGTACTAGATAAAACTTAGAAAAAATATATACTAATAGAAAAAAATTGTAAAAAGTGATTAACCACATTTTCATCACAAATAGGCTATGTTTACGGTAGATAGACAAACAACAAAGACAAGTAACGTACAAGCGTTTTTTCCCTATTAATTACGTAACTCAAAAAGCATCAGCAACAATTTCACCGACTCCAGTTCTTTAATGTTCTTCTTACGCATGCTCTTTGTTTAAGTAATAACTTTAAATGGACCGCTACTTAACAAATGTTAAGTAAAAGTCGCCTCTAAGTTGTATATTGCGTCTTCTTTGTTGCCAAAGTCTTGTTAAAGTATAATATTCACAATGGCCGGCTGCTTCAATTAGACTATAAATCAACTCGACCAACAATGTTGGTGTTACGAGGGGAAAAGTTGCGGTTTTCAACGCTTATTTTGTTTCGTTGTAGTGTTTGGTATGGTAATTAGTATTATTGACCTAACGATGAGTACAATGTCTATTGTGGTCTCCCTAGCCATTTCCCAACTGTGCTGATGTCGGCTTCCAGCCCAATCAGGTGAATACCATAACCATTTAAGTGAAGACCTCCACACCCCAGTACCTGGGCGACGGGATATCCCTTGGTTAGACTGGTAAGACCTTCTAGTTTACCCGTAACGACCGTCAAAGTTCTAAGAATGACAACCAACGGCTTGGGATGACAGAAATGTCCAAAATAAACTTTTGGAAGTACATAAGAATTGAGAAAGTCACATTACACACGGTACACTTGCCCGGATTCGAACCCACAACATTTTTTTTATTGTAGCCTTTAAGATTTAAACATAGAGAAGGTTTCTAATAATATTTTTTGTAGCAGACGGAACCCATTCCATCACTGAAACCGTAATTCATCCTGAAAATATTTTTAGAATTATTTAGCGTTTAAAAGTATTTTAAAACAAGTACATGATCTACCATTGTAATTATGTTATTCTTCGTGGCGCAGTTGAATTTCTTATTTTTATTACTTAATTTATTTTATTCCATTCGGATTTATTGATAAGGGAACCGATTAGAGTTGTAAAAAAACGGCTTTTTTTCGGAGATGAAAAATACGTTAAAAAAAAACATGAAAAAGAAACAGTTTTTTTTCTGGAGCAGGTTTTTTTTCCATGAGGAGGAAAATAAAAAATATGGTAAGGCGGTTATCGTATATGAGTTGATTTTTTTTTGTTCAATAAGAAGATAGCATTTTTTTTATCTTTTCACAATTTAATTAAGATTGCAATCAGTACAATCATCAACAATATTAACACAAGCAGAAGGTGATAGAGTCCCTGATAGTATAGTCGTTGATTCAGAATTAGGTGAAACAAATACAGGCACAGAACGTTATTCCGATGCTAATAAAACAAGCGTACTGATACAGATGAGTATTTTTTAAGTTCATAATTACCTAATTGAATTAAGACTTGAATAAAAACAAAACAATTCAAGTGAAACAAGAAATTCAGTGTATTATTCCACTTTAGTTATAGTGTTTCACTTTTCTGAAAAAAAACCAAATGTAGAAAAAAACGGTGCCAAGTTTTTTTCATGTTATTTTTTCAAGATTGTGAAAAAAAAATTAGTTTTTTTTTTTTTCAATTTACGTCTCTAGGACCACTAACGTTAACGGAAATGTCGTCTAGCTGCGCTCGTGAAGTGCAATGATTATGATGATAACTAACGGAAATTGTATCAAAGCCCTATTAGAGGACCTATCCAAATTGCTAACTGCTAACTGTTATTAGCTAACTGTGTTACATGCCATGTCTAATTAAGTACATTTATTATTACTACACATTTACTTACCGCTTCGGAAATACATCATCCAAGTAAGTAAATACAGGTACTTTGTCATATTACGCAAATTGGCTATATTTTTGTGACCTTCTAACCGTTTTCCTTGTTTGAATTAACATTTCAACATTTTATTCCGTTCTTCAATTTCCCATAAAGTATCTAATAACAATATAATTCTCCGCTTGCTACAATAAAGTTAAATACTTACTTAAACTTCCATCCAATAAACGGTTAATTAAAGACAAGATCGTTTGTAATAAGTAAATTAGCAATCACCGCGAGGCAATTCAGCTCGGCGACCTAGTCCCATTATTGTCTCCGAAGGGCAGGGCCAGGCCACTCAATTAGATCGTATTTCAGAATAATGGTATTGAGAAGTCGTTCAGCTTCCGTTAACTGCAATTTTATAGTTCTTCCTGCGGCCACCCCTCGTTTTGTGGTCAAACTTTTCCAATTATACTATTGAATTAATGGAAAATTCATAAAATTACTCACGTTATGACTGTCTTTATTTACGTTTATAGTACGTCTTTTGTTTACTCTCGTGAGTTCAAGTGTGCGAGCGGAAGTTTTGATAATGGGTTTGGAGTAGCGCTGGAAGCTTTGGAGCGCTTTATAACTTACAGTGGTACTTTTGATATACTTTACAAGACCTATTTAGCTTTGTACTAAGTATTTCCGCTCTTTGTCCGCATTTTACGCTGCAGATTAGCTCAAAAAACTGTAACTTTTAGCTTTATTGCTACAGAAAAACTTTTTTCAAAAAAATAATAACCGCCTTCAAAAACTAAAAACCCAAAAATAACTAAAATTTCGGAAGTCGGTGGCAACACAAATTGACTGGCAGAACAAAAGCCACCGACTTCCGAAATTTTAGTTATTTTTGGGTTTTTAGTTTTTGAAGGCGGTTATTATTTTTTTGAAAAAAGTTTTTATTTATTACTTTTGAGTGTCGACTCCCAATGTAGATATAGAAACTTGAAGAAAAAACACACATCGTCTATGAATATTTCGTCAATTTTTTTTGTTCTTGGTGAATTTTTCGAGAACCACTGAACCGATCGCCACAAAATTTATATGGGACCACCCCTGAATCATGACTTATCAAACAAAAAAGAACCATTAAAATCCGTTTACAATTGACGGAGATATCGCGTAACAAACATACAAAAAACAAAAAAAAAAAGAACATACAGACGAATTGAGAACCTCCTCCTTTTTTGAAGTCGGTTAAAAATAACACAAGACTATGCAGTAAATTCTAGAGCCAGAATACATGCAAACTACCCTCAACAAAATTAGTTCATACCAAAAATCGTTTACAATTTTCTTGAAAACAAAGCGACAGTTCTGCAATGCAGACAAAAAGTAACAAAGCGAAACACATAAAACGAAAACCTTATAAAACATCCGTTAGCGCGAAGAAAATACGTCGGTGTTCAAATCACGAGTTTCTTACAAAGCTCGGGAATATTTTTATTTCCTAGATTTAAGGAAAGATCGACATTCCCATGTACATAGTAGATACCGAGTTATTCCCGACGGGCGAAACAAAATCATTTCATAACTGTGCTCCCGTCTTCGCTCACCCTTTTTTATAGCCCAGATGAATTATGACATAAAATATTTATCTCCTTTCGGGGATATGTAATGGTTGCGCTCTTTTTTAGATGATAATGCAGTAAACCTTCTTTTCATAACGGTAGCATTGACAATCTCATCGTTTTAGAGGAGCTTGATGTTAAATGGGAACTAAAGATTTAATGCGGTATTCATTTTGTGTTCGCAGTCATTTACTTTGAACGGGTTGGATGGTCGCCACTAATTAGTGCACCGGTTCGATATTAATATCAAAAGTTTCTTTGAGATGGAGCTTTGTTTATTAATACTTACCGTTATGTACATCGTACATATTTCATGGAGAGCATAATTTTAATGAGCAACGATTTTCTTATTAATAAAGCCAGAATGTTCATAAATCACGTACTCAGTAGGATTTAAAATCTAATGAAGACAAGCATCATAATAATTATTGGCTTTTTGATGTTATATAGGAAAATCTTTACAGACAACTTTATAAATATATGCTTATCTATCGGGTATACCAAGACGGTAGATGAGAAATTTATTGCATAAAATACAATACTCGAAGATCAGAGAAAAATCTAAGATAGCAGTAAATACTCTTTGTTTACGCTATAAAAGCAAAGATGTCTGAGCTTAGTATTCGAGATTTTATGAGAAATGAAGCCAGCACGCTCATCTCTTATCATGGAAGCGAATAAAATTGACAAAGAAAGTAAATACACTTTCATTAATGAAAAAGGTTAAAAAATAAAATAAAATAACTCTACTACTTAAAAGTTAAATTTGGAAAAAATGGGAATGGAAAAAATTAAAATTAAACAGATCGGATTAACTTACCTAGTGACATCCGATCCTCAATTATGTAAAGTAATCTCGTCCTCATTTATTACTATGTAGTTTGCACTTCGCACAACTCGCTGTATCACAATTTTTAAAGATGAACACATTCATCAAAAATATTTGGTAGTCTGTGGTCCGTCGTACATGCGCTCTGTGGATATCTGTCATGTTCATTAGTTCAAAGGTTTACCCATACGTAGCCATACATTAAACACAACTTCCGATCAGGGTAGAGATGAGAATCTGGGAAGGGTGGGATACAATGAGGACGAGATTACTTTACATAATTGAGGATCGGATGTCACTAGGTAAGTTAATCCGATCTGTTTAATTATGTTCGTAATCTCGTCCTCATTTATTACTATGTAGATGTTTAAAGAAGAAAGTTGTGTTAATAATCAACATGTTTAACTGATAAACATGAAGTAACTTAGTCTTCTAATCATTATACAATAACTAGTGTCAATAGTTAGTTATTAATTATGAACCTTGATGGCTACTTACTATTTGTCGAGATATTAATAAGATAAAACTAAACGTGGTTGTTAATAACACAAACACTAAAACATAGTGTAAAACGTATTTGAATATCTTATAAAAAAATCTGTGGAACACACTGCTTGAGCAAAAGCATTTGGATTACTAACAATTGGTCTATTAAGTATAGAAACGGGCTAACGTAAAAGATCTTTCTGTCCAGCCTGCAACTTTCCTTATTACTTACCTCAATATTTATGCCTCCCCCAGAAGCTTTTTAAGTAGAAGCATGTCTTGTGCTGTGAGCAGTGAACTTAGAAGTATGTAAGCCACTGTCATTCAAAACTTGCTTTATCCACCGACCCATAGACGCAGTAGAGGCAGTATGGTAAGGTGTTCTGTGTGTCTAATAACTTTAATAAAACTTAAGTTAAATAACAAAGTAACGTTTTGGATAGACAGATGTTCACATTATCTTTGAAAAACGGTAATATAAAATTAGGTGGAAGTATTTTTTTTTTGTCCTTATGTTTTAATCATTAATGCATATAAGCTTCATTAATAGTAATATTTTCAATACAAATAAGTTTAAAAATAAATTCAAGGATATAGAAAAAAGTTTGAATCCTTTGCGCAGTTACATGAGCTAGCAATGTTACATATTTCTTAGTAAATAATTCCAAACTAAGATCTTGATTAAGAGATAGATTTGACAGGTGCCTTAAGACAATGTTGGGATCCCATACTATGTCGTATTTAAATTTAAGAGGCCTTAGTTTGTAAATACTTTAAGTAAATCCTCACCAATCTCTCGTCTATTCCCAAATGAAAGTCTATGATTAAGAAAATGCAGACCTCATGGTGTTTATACAACGAAAAATTAGTCCTTGATCAAACTTAGATGTTAGATCAGAACCATGGGTACTGAGTACGACAAGGAATGCACATTTTTACTCCTGCAGAAGATAATCCACAGATATAGTGCCTGTTTTCTGGTTATGTTAGACAAGAGAGACAACATTGTTTCATTGTTTTCACTGAGGCAGGAAGTATTTCTTTCTTCAGGAACGCGCTTAATAATATGGCGGGTATCAGTTGGAGACTCTTGTGCAAAGGATGTGGATCCCTGTTGCCTTCTCAGTCATTATTCTATGTAGCAACTTACTTATAAGGTTAAATGGAGGAAATGTATGGAAAAAATATTCCATTCCATTTATTATATAGTAAAAGCATTTATTGAGTGAGCATTGGGAGCAGATCAATCTGGGAATCACCCAAACTAGTAACAATAGTTTCTTATGCCTTGTCACATAGAAACCATTCAATTTCAGATTGAGAACGTCTTGATTCTTTATATGTCACCACGTCATTACCTTTCGAGCTAGTGTAGGATGCATACACCCATAGTTGACTTTCCTCACACCCCTGCCATGACACTCGTGCTAGACTATTTAAATGTTGAAAACGAGGGCTATAGCAGTGGTGTTATCTATTCTAAGAAGAATTCCACAACATCTTAGTTCAGATGTATACGTTTTTAACCCTTTAAATGCTGCTAGTGGTTCTAGATAATTTACATTTATCTTTAACTGTCCAGTGACCATGAGTTGTAACACTATTACATACTGAAATCCAACTTGTTTCTGAAGCATCCTGGAATATTTCCAAAGAAAAATCTAATTGTTTTATTTTATTATGATTTAGATGAATGTGAGATAACCACCATTCCAAATGTAGTCTGATTTTGTTTAATGCAGAAAGGTATGCCTCATAGTCTTCATTATTATTTTTTAAGGCTTTTGTTAAATGACATACAACAAACCTAGTGATTTCAGGTGACACAGTACTGGTTTCATGACTTAGTAAAGGCATAATGGTGTTGTACTAAGACCAAAGGGAAGACATTTAAATTCATACAATTTGCCTTGGGATAGGAAACACATATATTTCCTATCAGTTTCTTTGAATGATATACTTAAAGTAATAAGCATCCTTCAGATCGATCGTGGCCATAAAACATCCAGTAGTCATATGTCTGGACAAAAAAGTGGCCCTGTAAAGTTAAACAACATTTGTCTATTTACAAAGAAATAAGGTTGTTTTCCTTTTCCGTAAATCGATTGTTCTGTGGCACTACGGCTTGTACATGATCATTGGTTAAAGGTATGGAATACCCCATCTGCGTAAAGTGGGGTAAGAAGCGATACTATGCCAGCAGTCTGAAAAATATTTAAGTCTGCCGGTGTGTACTTGGTCTAGCGGCCTCGGCGATCCTGGCGCTGACGGCGTGGACGTTGCTGCTTGATGGGATAATATGACTGGTGTGCCGTTTGTTTCAGTTTTGGCTTCTGCCCACTCATACGTGGCACCAGTGATCGCTGTGGGCCCCGGTAGCTTAAGTTATTCCTCTTAAGAACTACTTGTTGAGAGGGTGTGTTTTTATTTCAAACCCTGATTTCTTGACTGCTTTAACAGCATTGATCTTGTCTTTTGATTTGTCTCCAAACAAGTATTTACATAAAGGGGCATTTACCAATGCATCTTTCAAGTCTTTAAATCCCGGTAATATTAGAGACCTCCGAGTGGTGGAAATTTCGTGAAACAAGACGCATAGAAGACGAGCTGCATCACTTAAATTCTCAATGTACTGTTCATTTTCATGTGGTGGTGACAATCACACTGTTAGTATCATCATCAATCATCAGGTGACAATCATACTGTTAGCCTTGCCAATTTGTAGTAACATTATGTGTAGTGATTGCTCTTGCATTGTCTCTTATAGCACCATTCTCATTCAGTAGTGATGAGTAGTGGGGGAATTTTGTATAAATAATGTGTTACCTCCAGTTTCAACTTTAAGTCCGGTTTGATCAATAGCCGTCCAACGTTTCGTTAAACTTACATGTAACTCAATCGAGTTTTTAAACGGTAGGACACCTTCCTAAACTAGGAGCCCCTCAGTATGGGCTGGCAACCTCATTTGGAAGGGGCGGTGCCTCTTCTGAGCCTACCCCCCCCCCCCTTCTCTTCTTGGTTGTCATCACTAAGTGACTTACTATGGCGACTGTATTTAGAATTTAGTAAGGCAAATGATAGCCTGACGTCTTGGCGTCCGACTTCTTCGTGTCTGCCTGTATTGCCTTCGCTCGTATGATGAATAACATATTGGACGTGCTCGGCTGCAGCAGTTTTCGTAGTCATCTGACCAACTAACGTCGAATTAATGTCAAAACTTAAATCCATAGCTAACCTCTCGTGAAAGCTTTTAGGATCCAGTCGACTTGTTACCCACGATACTGACATCGGCTAACCTCTCGTGAAAACTCTTATGATGCAGTAGGATATAGCTTCATATTTCTTGACGAAAAACTGACATCGGCTCACCTCTTGTGAAAGCTCTTATAATGCAATAGAATTGCTTTATATTTCTTAACGAAAACTGACATCGGCTGACCTCTCGTGAAAGCTCTTATGCTGCAATAGGATTACTTTATATTTGTTGATGAAAAACTGACATCGGCTGACCTCTCGTGAAAGCTCTTATGATGCAATAGGATTGCTTTATGTTTGTCGACGTAAACTGACATCGGCTGACCTCTCGTGAAAGCTCTAATGATGCAGTAGGATTGCTTTATATTTGTCGACGAAAACTGACATCGGCTGACCTCTCGTGAAAGCTCTTATGATGCAGTCGGATTGCTTCATATTTGTCGACGAAAACTGACATCGGCTGACCTCTCGTGAAAGCTCTTATGATGCAATAGGATTGCTTTATGTTTGTCGACGTAAACTGACATCGGCTGACCTCTCGTGAAAGCTCTAATGATGCAGTTGGATTGCTTTATATTTGTCGACGAAAACTGACATCGGCTGACCTCTCGTGAAAGCTCTTATGATGCAGTAGGATTACTTTATATTTCTTAACGAAAACTGACATCGGCTGACCTCTCGTGAAAGCTCTTATGATGCAGTAGGAATACTTTATATTTGTTGACGAAAACTGACATCGGCTGACCTCTCGTGAAAGCTCTCATGATGCAGCCGGATTACTTTATATTTGTCGACGAAAACTGACATCGGCTGACCTCTCGTGAAAGCTCTTATGATGCAGTAGGATTACTTTATATTCCTTAACGAAAACTGACATCGGCTGACGTCTCGTGAAAGCTCTTATGATGCAGTTGGATTACTTTATATTCCTTAACGAAAACTGACATCGGCTGACCTCTCGTGAAAGCTCTTATGATGCAGTCGGATCTCTTGATATTTGTTAACGAAAAATCTGTCATCGGCTAACCTCTCCTGAAAGCTCTTATGATGCAGTTAGAACTAAATATGGAGGTACCTAAAGGGTACAAACATTAATTACGCACTTACAGCGTTACGAACATACTACGGCTAACCTTACGTGAAAGCTCAATAGTGGTGTCGTTCTGGTCAGTGGGTAATCAAAGAAGTTGAAAAATCCAACAAAAAATCTCTAGAACATACGATTTCTAGGAATTTGTCAAACGTAGAAATGTATAATGAAAACTTACCGGCGTGGTTATAGCGACTCCTCCGTAAAACCGCTTCTCCAGATCTCGTAACCGTTCATTTGGCTCGATAATTTTCCTTTTATTTTTCCCATTTTACCAAAATAATTACTATTGTCGATTCTTGAATCGGAATTCTGTGCACAGCGAGCGGCACAAAAAAGTACAATGAACATGACAGATATCCACAGAGCGCATGTACGACGGACCACAGACTACCAAATATTTTTGATGAATGTGTTCATCTTTAAAAATTGTGATACAGCGAGTTGTGCGAAGTGCAAACTACATAGTAATAAATGAGGACGAGATTACGAACATAATTAAGGAATAGGTTAAGATTTACACAAGACGAAAGTAATATGTCTATTTGTTAAATTAAATAGGATGCCTAAACGCATTGTCGCAAGTTTAATCAGGAATATAACTGAACTTTTTTATTAATAATTTAGTACGAATGATTTGATAGACTTCAATAACATCCAGTAAACATAGATAGTCGTATTTTTTTATATAGCACCTGGTGACCGCTGCATTGAATTCTGATTGCTAATAAACACATTTTCCTCTTTTGTACCGCACAGTCGGATTAAAAATTATTCTGAGCGGAAATTAATCTAGTAGGCAACAAAATGAAACAGAGCAACAGTGTAAAATATTGAATAATGAAATATAAACCAAACATTAATTTTGAAATGCAATATTTTATACATGAGGTAGACCAATAAATTAAATTGTATAATTTATTTCAAGGTTTTGTCTGTAGAACCCGAAAGGATGATCGTCCAATTTTATCGGACTGGTTCATTGGTACATTAAAAAAACAACAGTGAACTGGTCTTATCAATATAGGGTTTCACAGATGAGGCGTGAATTAAATATATTATGGTTAAAATTTTCGCCTACAAATATATGAATATTATTTATTATCGACATTTTGTTTATTTTTTGCTAGGTGACAATTGAATACCGTCTTAATTTAAAAAAAACTTATGAAACATTTCCAATGTTTAAATAAACACCTTTAGGCTAGAGTAGGTCTAGCCGTTTTCGAGTTTTGGGCGTAACAACAGGTTTGGCAATACAATATTATTTTTTACAGATTCTTAGGCTGATTTTAGCAAAATACGACAGCGTATATTATGTATAAAAGATGTCAATAGTTCAAATCTTAGCAAATAACAGAAGCTGTAGAATTTCATAGCGAGGAAACTTTAGTATCCCAACACTACACATTATTGGATTAAGGAATACCAATAAAACCACATAAATTCATATCTAAGGGGTATGTAATATAATTTTGTAACAATAGTAGTATGTTGGTGTTCCGACAAAATAGATTACCTATCGCTGAATTCGTGAATTTAATCAATCAAGTACTTCTAAATATTTCACTGATCTGTATTATTTTCAGGTCAGATTTACTTCTTTCCAGTAATCCTGTAATGGGGCCCTGAGTTTGGTTTTTAGATCAAACGAAATTTTAAAAGCATTTTAAGATAGGCAGCTGGCATCAAGATCGTCATAGGATTTATGTGCCAATTGGTGAATTCGATAATTTTTTTGTTTTTCTAGGAGAAATTCCTAATATAGAACTGTAATAGGAATTTTCCCTTCATAGTGCATGAGCAGCGTGCACAGACATCCATTTATCCATAGAACCAGCAGTGTCATCACAAAATGTGAGTGTAACAAACTTACGCCCTTTGGGAAATACAGGTGTGAGTTGATTACACTTGATAATGTTAGAGTGAAGAAAATGAAAATATTAAACTCATCTTTATTTCAGGCTTTCGTGTTCTTCATTACTACTGCAGTATTATTATTTCCCGGGCTCAACATTAGCTAGATTTCTCAGCGAGCCGAATAAATTGCAGGTCATCTGAAGGAACATTTGTCACGAGTCAGTAATTTGTGGGAATGCGTGGTTTTCTTCATATTCCCCCGGAGTAATCCTCAAGTGTAATTTGTCAAAATTTCAACGTTTCGTCGGCGGGGCGAGGTCCCCCTACCCGAAAAGTAAGCCCCTTTGATATACTCGAATGTATTATTTTACGTCACTGCGTTGTTAACAAAGGCCTAGATGTTGTAACGCAGAAGGACAATGCCCGTAATCCATTAAAAATTAAGCCGGTATCTCATCTAGGCGACAATTAATGTCAAAAACTTGTCAATAGTTATGCTTGAGCTTGCTGACGCCGACAGACGTTGCAGTGTAATATTGAATCAGCATACATTGCCATGTTAATTTTGGTGCGTGTTTTGTTTCTGTCTTAATTCAAAGATGGCGTCGAAAAGAAGTATGAACTTTTAAATAATTTTTATTTTCCATTTTTCAAAAGTTTTAATAAATGGATATTCTGCTGTTTTGCAATGTCATAAATCCAATAAAACAAAGATCATAAATAAATAAAGATCATAAAAATTGGTACAGTCCAAATTGTAGACAGATTAATACTTTAATGCTGTCTTAAAAATTAAAAATAACAACAAAAAATAAGTCAGTTCTGATTTTCTGATGTCTAGGATACTCGTTTTGTCATTTAGATAACAGAGAAAAGAGGCGAGTCACGCCAAACTAGTAAACTACCATTTGCAAAGTAATTTAACCAGAATTCATATAAACTGTCGGAACAATCTAATTGTTATGATAACGAGTGAACGGTTTTCACGATTCATTGAATCATTCACTCCTTGACAGCAATGGGTCAGGGATAATTATTATCGACCTTTCATTTAATGGAAAAATCGCTAATATTTATGTTAAAGGTTATGATCACAATATTTTTTAGATTTTAAATATTCAAGGTTTTTAGTAAGTGAATGACCTTTTTGTTTGACAGGAAAATTTAATACTACTAATTAAAATTCCAGTCCAATTTTTATAATGATTGGCAACCCGTCTCAATGACACACACACTTAAAATATCTTACACCTTTTAAACAAAACTTTACTATTTTATTCTTATCGAAAATATAATTAATGATTAAAATGCATTAAAAACCGCTTTAAAATCTGTTTATTACTAGTTGAAAAATCTAAGCTCAGATACAGGCAGAAATCATTTTTTTATTATGTGAAGACTTTTCAAATATGCTCGACAAGAAATGTGTTTGGTATGTTAAAAATCTTTTTTCAAAATAATAAACTGATAAACCGCACTAGTTAGAAAGCTGCAAGTAACGACGATTAAGTACGAAGTAGTTGATTCTCTAAGTAAATGATTTGTTGATTTTAGCTGACTATAAAGAGAATGTTTTCAACTGCATTTTTCTGACATTGATTTGGTATGTAAGGTAAAGTATGCCATGCTGTTTTAAAAGTAATAACGTACGTTTTTCTAACCTTATCTAGCTTAACATTTTGAAGTAAGCAAACCCAAGGACCAAGATAGGACAGGATTACAGTGAATAATACATGCTCATGTACAGTCTTCTCTAGTCCCAGAGGAACTTCCAAGAAGGTTACTTTGTTTTACCAGAATATTCCCAACTCGTCTCCGAAGATCTACTTTTCTAAGAATACATATTCCTTTCACAATTTTTGATATAACTTCGTGACGTGCGCGTTGGTTTAGCTCCGATAGAAGTTCTTCTAAATGTAAGCAAGAAATAATATTTCTGATGAAGACCATTACGAATTTATGGAAGAATACTTGTCTTAATAATCATCAAACAACTATAATAAACAAAGGGATTTTCAAAGAAATAAATGAATGAAGTATAAAAATTACATTTCTATGAACTAAAATAAATGTCAGAGAAAAAACTGCAGCTTTCTTCAACGTATTCATTCTTCCGCACTAAATAATCTCTGAATAATAAAAACTGGGGCACTACAGGAAAAATATCGAGAGAAAGATTACAAATCGTCTGTGAACCAAGAGTAATGTGTCACCGAAATTCACTGCTGGCATGAATCGTCGAGCACTAAATAAAAGAAGGGAAAAAATACTCAAAAATTTACCAGCGAATTTTTACGAATTTTTCGTTGGCATTGCCTAAAGGTTATTACCCCACGTTATAAGTGTTCATTTCACTGTAGAAATTTATACTGGCGTCCTCGAGTTCAAAGTTAATTGAGTGTAATGTTCTTATTTGCATGTTTCATCAATGAGTTCTCGTGATCTCCGTCTACATTGCTTTTTCTAAGTACTTCGCTGTTAGAAAGTTTTTTTTTTCAGTTTTTTGTGTAAGTACCTATTATAAACATAATTTTCTTTCTGGATTTTTTCCTCTACGTTAAGGCATTCGTCATTCTATTTTTTAAAAATATAATAATCATAAATTTGGCTAAAGTGATAATAATTGTAGTAGACGATTATCCTTTTCCTAAAAAAATCAAGACGCATTTTAATAATTTACTATTTTGTTTGTTAATTTTACTATTATGACACAAATCTTTTCTAAACCTTAAGTAAATACAACGTTTAAGTAAAATACAATGCCGTGCAAAGCTCTCTAGACAATACACTTATTAAAAAGTTGTCTTCTTGAACTCTTTTGACGAAACCCAAGAAATTCATCTAAATAGATCAAATTTCTAAAGATATTATCGGTCAAAGCGATCGAATATAAAATATACTTTATTTTAGTCTTTTGATGTTCTATGAGCTTTTACATTTAAACGATTTGCGATTGTATTCATTGTGTCAATATGTTAATACTTACGCCAATATCCAACAAGAAAGAGAGATCAGCAATGTTTCAAATTATCAAAAGTTTAGTACTAAATAAGAGAAAATTTTAAACATGCATTAAACGCACATTATACAGTCAAGCATGGAACATCGATGATTACCTATGTCATTAATTTTGCTCCACTGAGTGTTGTTCCATTCGAGCACATAAATTAGAAATTTGAATAATAATTAGCAGTTATTTAACTTGTCTGAAGAAATCTTGTTAAAATTAAATGTGCTTGAAACATCTTCTTTATTTTCACTAAACGCTCATCGGATTTACGCCTCACACAGCTGAGCAAATAATCTATTTATCCAAGTGCAGAACCTAATAAAAAGCGAAACACATTACTAAAGAGCTGTACAACAATAATACACTCGGAAACTTGAGCGCACAATAGAAAAACTTCCTTCAAAATGTTTTCGTTTTAATCCCTATCTATGTTGACGTAAACTCGGCGGCGGAACTACAGTAGCCGTTTACCGGGAACCTGGAACGTAACTCCATTACCCTATAACTGTATAAACGACAGTTCTCTAATGGGAATTAAACCTTTTGAAACTCTTTGCATTGCGGGGGCACTTTGCCGCAAAGTTGGCGCAGATAAAGGACGATGGAGTAGTTTTTGATGGTGACTCCGCTTGTCAAATGTTTGAGTTGGTGCTTTACAAATTTTATTCTTTTTGTTTTTCTTTTTTGAATGGCTGGTGTTGTTTATTTAATGGTTCCGTATTAAAAATAGAGGCATGTCCTTCAGACATGTCAAAAATCCTTTTCATCCTGACATGAGCCTGTCATTAACTAATTATATAAAAAATTTATACTAAACAGTTAACAATCTTGGAGAAGTGTATTGGCAATTTGCTAAAGTATTTTTAAAGGAACAATCTGTTAGACTTGTAGGTACAAATTTTTGCCCTTAGTAATAATTTTTTTTTTTTGGTGAGTGGGAAATCATCCAATGGCTGCTCCCGTCCTGGGTGCGACGGGAGGGCGTGTCAGACTCTTACTGACTAAAACCCACTCATGTTCCTTGGATTGCCCTTTATGTCCCAGGGTCACGGTAACTATTATAAACATTCCGCAACCCCGGCAGGCGTTGGCCCTGTTGGGCCCCTTCCTGTGCTGACTCCTTCTCTTTGAGGCGCGCGTGGAACACTAACGCGCCGTCGACGCGGTCCTGGTCCTAGCCGGGCGGCGAGCTACCCATCGCCCCTTACTAATAATCACTGTGTAAAGTTATGCAATGAATAAAGCCTGTATAACCATACATTTTTTGACGTATAAACCTGTCATAACTTTATGCAGCGTTTATTAGTAAGGCGCTTTGACTCTAGGCCTGCCACTGCCCAAAGCGGGACCTTGTAAGTAAGACAATGGTGTCCACCTGTCTCTTCGTCTGTCGCAGGGCTATATCTTTAGACTTGAAAATGTAGATATTTGAAATATACACAGAATGCAGCCACATGCGGGCCATGTGGCTGCTAAAATAACAAATAATAACAGTAAAGTGTGAAATTTAGGAACTCATACAAAAGACGTGCTTTTCCTTGATCCTAATATTCCTAGAAGGCAGGCGGATCGCGTGTATGAGGCAGACTCGCAATAAGCCAGTTTATATAAGTAATTTACTGTTAGTCGCCAAGCCAATTGGAATGTTTTACATCATTAGTAGTCGAGAAAAATAAGCCCCAAATAAACCTAAAGGTCAATAAAGTGAACGTAAGTCTCTATTCATTCAAAAGCAAAACCATAATACAAAACTTATGCCACAAACCAAAAGAAGGAATCTTCTCTAATAGGGTTCCGTTGTTAGCGACTCCTAAATATAATTTTAGAAGAAATCTCATTAAAAGAAGACCGAGTGCGTAAAACTTGGGGATAATTTCAAAAGTTGAAAAGTCTCCTAAGAGAGTACTCTGGCTTTTTATCTGTCAGGTTAGGTACACGGGCACATGTTGGCTTTGTAAGAGTCCATTTTATTCTGAGGACTTTTTGGTATTTTTCTCTTGTGTCGGTTCAAGAATATAACCTTATAAATAGCCAATGTTTCCACTCCTGGGATTCAAGCACCCTTTTAGTGAAAGAAACTGAAATCAAACCTGGTGTCGGTTGCTGGTTTCTTCGCAATATTTTCCTTTATTAAAAGTTTAATCTAGTATAGTATTTTTAAACGGTTCCTTGTAATGGATTTTTTTAAGTCGTTCTCATGCCCATAAGTAAAAAAATCGTTTACAAACTCATATAAACAAACTCAGAAAAAAAATACTTATTTACCAATACAATCATTTTGCATTAACCAAATTACACACAGTAATGACCATAATACCAATACTGTGTACGTAATGCAACAAACCAGTCACTGGATAAATTTAAATGTGAGTATAGAACGGGCAGGGACCAAAAGCTTTACCGTTTTCCAAGATTTGTAGGTACCACCTTGAGACTTTAGGCTGATTTTGAGAAATACGTAATGGGAAAATTCAATAACGCTACTCTATGATAATTCAGTCCAGGATTCTACGTTTAGCAGTCGTACTTCTATTAACATGATCGATGGAGCGAAAATAAACGTACTTCATAGCTACTATTAAACTTATGTTAATGTACCTTGATACTACCTATAGTACCTACTGTCTTCTAATATAATCCCACATCCACTTTTAATAGGCTTTGAAGAAATGTATCAGAAATTTGCTAGAGTATTTTTAAAAAGAACAATCTGTTGGGCTTGTAGGTACTTAATTTGACCCTAGGTCCGCCTCTGCATAAAGCCTGTAAGTAAGACAATGTCTGTCTTTCACTGGGCTCAATGTAAAGGTGTTTATTTGTAGCACTGCTGAAACACGGCTACTGAAAAGAAGATTAGCAAAAATTTGCTGGTACCTGAAAACCAACAGCAACCATTGTAAATTGTTTATATACAGTTTCAAAAGTCTAATTACGTTGAATAATTATAGTCGTATGTATAGAACTTAGTCTCGGTTCGCTGTACGTGCAGTGATACAGACATACATAGTTTTCGGATGCCAAAACCGCCCATCCTCCTTTAATATAAATACTTACATTACCTATACAGAATGACAGTCAAAGTAAAAAGTTAAGGTAACCGCATAAATAATTACAAAAAAGGGTCATGTTCGCTCATACTGGCGAAATTGCTCAGGTTTAACCAATTAATCGTAGCTACCTAGTTATGTGTGTAGTGGTATGATTTTTTATATTAGTCTGGGTCTGCGACTTCTCTAGTGCTTTAATGAAAATTATTGATAGCACGTCTGCAAAAACATCGTAAATATATTAAAATACGTCTTCTCTCTTTATATTCTTGAGGTTGTTTGTTAAAATCCGGACGAGTAGTAAACTGACTTTGGAATTCATGTATTAATATACGGTACCTACAAAAGTAAAATTAAATTTGGACATCACAGACATCGATAAAGGTAATTTCGGAATCACCAATTCGTCTTGAGAAAACATGGTCATCAATACTTTTGTCTGCTCTATTTGAGAAGTTTACTGTGTAGTAGTTCAATAATAGACCGGTATTCTTTGAAGCCTTACTGTTTTGCTATGTAGAAATTACAACCAAATTTCCAAAACCGATACTAAAATCTCCCAGAAATTTCCGTACTCTCAGCAACCAGTATCAGCATAATTACCCAGAAAACCGAAACAAACTCGGTACATTAAACGAAACACGACGTGGATATGAAACGTTATCATATCAGGGGAAGTTTGAGCGCACCGCGGGCGTTTACAAGTTGAGGTCGAGTTGAATCTCGTACTGACACAGTTTCTATTCTAACTGTTAGATAGCAGCAACGCGAGTTAATGTGTATAATAGGTACACGAGAAACGTGTTTCTTGATGGCCAGCCTTCGTGAAGTTCGTAACTAGTCAAGATTGGTTGAGGTTTTCGTGTGAACTTGCTTTTAGTTGCGGCTTTGACTGCGATTGAAATAACGAGGAACATAAAATGGGCAACAAAGGAATAACGAATTCTTTTTTTAAAAACTTTAAAGTTGTTCGTGATTTCATTAATAAGATTTTTGATTAGCGTTGTGGTAGCCCTAATGCAATTAGTATCGTAAGTAGAGTCTTAATTTTAAATAATGCCCATGACATCGATTGCACCCTGCATTATAAACATGAATGCTATTGTCGTTCTATTGTGTCTCAAATCACGTGTGTTCGAAGGATTAATAGACCTAATTGATATTTTTATTATATTATTTATTTTAAGTTTAATAAACAATCTAATATAAATGTATTGCATTGCGTTTTTTCAATGGCCAAGTTATCGCCTTGGTGTTACATGTATCTATGGTATATAATGTATCATGTAACAACTTTTTACGGTAGAAAGAGCTGCGAGACTGGTGGTTTTTACATGTTATTTATTTCAAGTTTAATTTAAATCTGTTCAGCCATTCTTGCGACCTTGAGTCTTAAACATCCAAAAATCTTCACAAAACAGTAGCATAAGCAATATAAATGTAGGAACTATAGCAATTGTCCAGATTCGTGATAAGGGTTGGGAGTGATGTTGACGAGTTAACTGAATACCTACTTAATTGACCAATGGTTACGTATAAAGTATTTAATATTTGAATATTAAAGTCATAAAGGTGTAATTGTTTTTTTTTAAGTATTTTCTGACTTCGATTTCGGCTGCGTGGAACTATTTTTTAAGTGATTTTTTAAATAGGATGTTGTAATTGGTGGTCTCAGTTGTGGGAGTGTCATAACGTATATAAATTAAAAAAAAGGAGAAATAAAAAAAAAATTTATTGAATAATCAAAAAACCCAACTGCAATTTCGGAAGTTGGTGGCAATTATGTGAAACAGAAACAAAGCCGCTGACTTCCGAAATTGCAGTTGGGTTTTTTAATTATATATATATACAGTCGTGGTCAACTAATTAGGGACAAACAAAAATTTAAGCTGAATTTTAATTTTCATGTCCATGGTAGATTAGATAAACTAAATAATTTAGTTTAATTTTATGAAATACTAATAAATATTAAGAATACCTGAAAATTTTGAGCATTGCTTCAAAGTTGATAATATTTTGTAATAGCCAATTTAAAAACAAATCTCTTGCAATCAAATCGCTGCGTGTTCTGGCTGGCCATCTAATTAGGGACAAAAACAAAAGTAGTGTGTTATATTCCCATTTTTAGAAAATCTGATGGGATGTAATTTTTATTTTATTAATTAAGATTAGAGTCTTTACGTTGACTTTAAATTTGTTGAAATATTATCATAATATTTAATTAAACATGGGGCGAAATCAAAGTTCTGATACAACAAAAATAATGATTATTGTTTATTATAGTAAATAGCCATATCGTAAATTATTAAAATATTGAAATTGCTCCATTATAATGATTTTCAAAACCGGACAATTATAATCTTTATTTAGAAATTATACTTTTAAATCTATAAAACTACTAAACGTGCAATCAGACAGGAAATACCAACAAAAACTATTGTGAAAAAATACGCAAAACGGTGATAGCGGCGATAAAAGATCCACTTAAAGGCTTTTTATTGATTATAGGTCTGAATAGTGTTGGTATTTGAACTAGAACATGGCGGTGGAGTTATCTACAACAACCTTTCGACTTCAAGATGTTGAAGCTAAACTGTTTGGCATGGTCGTATGAAAAGTTCCATTGTTGAAAAAATCACAGACTCGCCACGGTTGGCCTTAGTTATGAGGCACCGATATTGGTACTGATTTTCAATAAAAAAAATGTTTTCATTTTGGATAAACGAAGGTACATTTTGTTTCATCAGAAGGCAGGCAGTATTATTGGCGCCCTAAAAAGCAAAAAGTCTCCAAAATACTCCAATAAACAAGTTAAACTTGAGGAGAGAACATAAAACTATGGCGTTGGTTTTCTGGAAATGGTGTGGGACCTTTAAAGCAAATGGAAGGCACACTAGATTCAATTGAATAGAGAGAAATACTACAAGCAATCACACTACTTTATGTTAAAAAACACACGATAACTACCCCAAAACATACTGCACTGTCTGTTAGAACATTTCTCACTCATGAGTAGGTACCGGTTATAAATTGGCCGGCCCACCTGAATGCTTGGAAACATTTTGGGGTACCTTTTGAAAGAATCCTTATGAAACCTTATGAGGTTTAAAAAAAGGTGTAAATAAACTGGCTATTAAAAATCAACAGTAGTAACTTTGAAGAAGGCTGAAGCAGTATCACTAAAGAACAATGTGACATTTAGATTGCGTCGATTCCATACTTTTGTTACATGGTTCCGGCAATCTTTAGCAATCACTCTGAATATTGATTTGTATTACAGTACGACGTATTACGCCTAATTGAATAATAAATAAACAAATTTATTTCTTTATTGCTCTCTGCAATATATATTTTTTAATGTTGTCCTAAGTGTCCCTAATTAGTTGTCCAGGGTACGAATAGAATGAAGAAGAAGTTAAGTTGAATTTTGATCGATATTTATTTTAATTATAGTCCGTTCCTTTAATGGCTATGCCTATTTGTTAAGATATTGGTTTAGTTTTATATTAATAGTAACTAAAATGCCAAATTCTCGAGCAAACTTAACTTATGGGAAGCAGAATTAAATGTTACTCATAGTATATCATGTTGTCCCTAATTAGTTGACCACGACTGTATATATATTCAATTATATATTTTTTTTTTTCAAATATAATTTAATTGACCTTAATTAATCGTTATAACATCACTATCTACCAGTCACAAGTCCCTACAAAATCGGTGCAGCAGTTTTGGACATTACTCGTAGCTGCTCATACAAACGAATTTTATTATTTGAAGTTAGTAAAAAGCATTAGACAATACAGACACTTCAATTTAGTTTATTTTTATGCCTGAATGTTTATGTGTTTTATACATTTATTAGATTATTTATGCTTAAAACGTATTTCTATTTTAGTGCCACTCAGTATATTAAAAATTTAAAATTTCAACGCGTAACTTAATAGACATTCTCCGAAATAAAAACAAAACCGCATTTTATTCGGCACCCATCTCCTTTTCGAAAAAATAAACCAAATCTAGTTTTTCCCAAAAATCTAATTTCGCTAATGGGTTCTAAAGCCTTCGCTCTCGTTTGAAACGAGTAAAATAAGGCTAGATTTAAAAAATGTACCATTAAAAATTCTAGCTAAGTCTCGTGAATAGCCAAGGTATTAGATGCTCGCGTAAGAGGATACTACGTCTTCAAAATAGACGAGTTACTTGAAATACCCTTTGGCTCTTTGGTATACTGTTAAGCCTTTTTGGTATTTTCTGTTTAGTGCCCAGTACATACATACATACAATGATTACACTTTCATTTTTCACTTTTTTTATCTTGAGTAAACAACTATCTGTTCGACACATTCAATTGTTTTAGCATCTGAGCTAATCTGATTATTTGATTTGTTTCTTTAAAACAAGTGGAGTTTCTACTCACTATCACAATTTATTGGTGAATCGATTTTTAAGCTTTGGAAAGCTTTTTCTTCTTACATGTGATTCTAACATGAATAAATTCAAATCAATTAAATGTAAATATCCATTTGTAGTGATAAAATAACGGCTTTTATAAGCGGTTGAGCTTGAGCTATTGGCTGCAGAGGTGCGTGTTACAGGTTCGATTCCCGCATGGGTCAGAATGTTTTTTATGGTTATAAACGCACTCTCGGTACAGGAAAGAATCCTATAGATACTAAAGTTTTTTAAATCCAAACAAATGAAATTAAACTAAATGAATACAGTATCCAATATGAGCAGGTTAAAGTGATCATCAGGCGTCAAATTAATTCCAGATTCTGGGCTCGTCAGGCAACCGTGGGTTTTAATTGTTAAGAATCCGACATCCCCCTCCCGTCCCGCCCCGCCCAGGGCAGGAAAGTCGTTTGATGATTTCCCATCCATAAAAAAAACAAGTTGTGCATATTATGTTTAATTTATATAATTTAGTTTTATTTCTAATTAAGTTGTTTAAGATTAAAAACTATATAAATTGAATAATAAACTCAATTATGCACAACAACAACTAAGTGATTTTAAATTTTATTTGAAGAATTGCTTTGAGAGCAGTATTAGGTTTTCTCTTAGAAAAAAACTTTTTTCAAAAAAATAATAACCGCCTTCAAAAACTAAAAACCCAAAAATAACTAAAATTTCGGAAGTCGGTGGCAACACAAATTCAGATAAATTGACTGGCAGAAGAGAAGCCACCGACTTCCGAAATTTTAGTTATTTTTGGGTTTTTAGTTTTTGAAGGCGGTTATTATTTTTTTGAAAAAAGTTTTTTATTTTTTACTTTTTAGTATCGAGTCTAACTATGTCTGACTGTGTATGACATATTTCAAAGTAATTTATTTTCAAAATAAAACTACTTATAATCTTATAAAACGAAAAATAGAAATTGAAGTTACGCACATTATAATATCGTCAATGTATATTTCGTCGATTTTTTTTTGTTCTTGATGAATTTTTCAAGAAGCACTGGACCGATCGCCACAAAATTTATATGGGACCACCTCTGAATCATGACTTAGCAAACAAAAAAAGAACCATCAAAATCCGTTCACAATTGACGGTGATATCGCGTAACAAACATACAAAAAAAAAATACAGACGAATTGAGAACCTCCTCCTTTTTGAAGTCGGTTAAAAATCGAGATTAAAGGGACGAGGATTTATCTTCAGTTACGTTTTCATTTTATCAGACGCAGAGCTTGTTTGTAAAGGTTAAAAGTCGTCTCATTTGACGTGAACTCAGTTGTCATAAGAAAGAAGAAAAAAATAAGGCTAATACCGAGATAAATAAATAATGCATAGCAGATGCTGCAGCTGAAAAACAAAATAAAAGTACAAAATCTTAGTTTGTCAGTTGTGCGAGTGACTAGTTAAAAATACAAAAAAAAATTGACACATTCTTTTTTTTGAAGTCGGTTAAAAATGGAGAATCTGTACTATATCGACCTAAGCCAAACCTTTGCTAAATATTCTTTCTATCATTGTCAAATCTATACTTCTATACTAGTCTATATCTATACTTCTATACTAATATTATAAAGAGGTAAAATTTGTAAGTTTGTAGGTTTGTAAGTTTGTATGTAGGGGGTAACCTCTGGAACTACTGGCCCGATTTGAAAAATTCTTTCAGTGTTAGATAGCCCATTTGTCGAGGAATGCTATAGGCTATATACCATCACGCTACGACCCACGGGAGCGGAGCAGTAACCAAAAATGTGGGTAAAACCGCAGGGGACAGCTAGTAATGAATGAATACAAGACAAAGATGGACATAGCTGGGGGCACAGCAGTGTCCCCGCAAAGTCAAGCAAAAATGCGTCAGGGCTTTAGGCTAGGCGTATGCTGAGACGCAGGCGACGCAAATCCACGCAGCGCAGCGCATAGCAGATTTTGTAAAGCATGGAACGTCATTAAACTACGTACGCTGCGGTGCAGGCACATGCAACGCAGACATGTGTCTGTCCTGCTCTGCGTCTCGTTGTAGTGCCGGCACAGAATTCTGCGCGACGCGTGCACGTCGAGGTGTGTTTTTTAACAAATAAATACACTTTTGTTGTTATGACAGCACATTTAATCGAATTAGTTCGTTGTTTGTATGATACAAATCATCCTGACTATTCAAAAAAGACATTGAAAGAGTTATTCTAGCTAGGATGCGAATGTCAGTTGCGTCGCAGCATGCGGAGGGGGCACATGTCTGCCTCAACTGCCCTGCCATGCACTGTGCTGTCCTGCGTCTCAGCATACGCCTAGCCTTGCCATCCATTCAAATCATCATCATCCATTAAAATGGTCTGAACTGCTTCGAGAAAAGGATTTCTCAAAGCAGTTCAGACCATTTTCCAACCTGTATCTTGACGGGCGACTAAAACCAAGATTTATAAACTTCCCTTAGCAAGTTCTTTAGCTAAGTTATATAACTATCACCGTTGTGCTAAGCTAAGTCAAAAAATTGCTAAGTCAAAGAGAGATAAACATATTTACCTCGGCTTTAGTAAAATCTGTCAACATTCTGTTCCATTTATGACAAGCATAAAATAGAAAGCTACAATAGGTAGCATTCGGGAGGTACACCGAGTGTTTATGAAATGTATGCTTACATAATTTTTATTACATTTTATTTTTATGTGTACATGTCTTTAGATTTTATTTTATCCCAAGGTTGAGACATTTATGATCGTGTTATTTATTAGATATTTCTTTTGACATATCCATATAAATAGAGCACCGTGTTCCAACATATAAAAATATTATTATTTGAAAGTAAGAGCCAATAAAATATATTTAGTATTTAAAATATTCGCCAATATTCCCTTCTATGTGTTAACACACATAGAAGGGATACGGATGACACATAAAATAAAAAAAATCTAGAATTTTCTACTTGTTAACCATCCGAAAACTTTCAAGGGTGATCCTTGTTATAACAACTTTTTCCTAACAACGCGTTTAAGAGAAAAATAATACCCATCCATACAAACTTTTTCGGTGAATCAGTTTGTAATGAGATCATAAAGATGTTATTATTTAATGGTAATAACAGCAACGGTGTTGAAAAACTACATCGTTATTATACGTGTAACGTAATACAAACTCAACGGGTGCTACTTTATAAAGTTTCAACTGAGCCATCGAATTTAGAGTTTAAAAACCGGCCAAGAGCGTGTCGGGCCACGCTCAATGTAGGGTTCCGTAGTTTCCCGTCCGTCACAATAAGTGTTCCCACTTATAAGTTTAAAAAAAAGGTTTTTGTTACGTTGACATGCTAAGTACGCAGAAATTATTTTGTACAACCTTTTTATCTTTTTTGTACAAAAACTGTTCTTTCTATCAAGTTCAAAATAATTTTCCTAGAAAGTCCTTATAAAGTTCTACTTTCCAGATTTTTAACATATTTTTTAAACCTACGGATCAAAAGTTAGAGGGGGGGGGGACGCTTTGATTATTTCCCTTTTGGAGCGATTATTTCCGAAATTATTGACATTATCAAAAAATGATTTTAGTAAACCCGTATTCATTTTTAAATACCTATCTAACAATATATCACACGTAAGGGTTGAAGTTAAAAAAAAATCACTTCCCTCTTTACATATAGGGGGGCTACCCTAATAAAACATTTTTTTCCAATTTTTATTTTAGCACTTTGTCGGCGTGATTGATATACATATTGGTACCAAATTTCAGCTTTCTAGTGCTAACGGTCACAGAGATTAAGCGAGGAGGGACGGACAGACAGACAGACATGGCGAAACTATAAGGGTTCCTAGTTGACTACGGAACCCTAATAAAAAAGCGAGACGCACTCGCCGTTTGTAATAATAAAGGACACAAATAATGTTAGTAACTCAAAATATGCAATCTAGCTTTAAAAATAAAGAAATTAACGTACACTATACTATTTCTTTTTGTTTTCCTTACCTTTACTTTTTGTAAAACAGTATGTTATTTTTATAAAAGTAAATAACGTTGCTTTCTTATTCTGTTAAAACCGCTTACATTACGTAAAATATTTGTTAAAGAGCAAAATAAACAATAAAAATCCTACGCAACCTGAAAAGTTATCTCGGGAAGGCGTAAGAATAATATTGAACTGTGTTCCCTTTGTTTGTTAGCCAGTATTTTTGTGTTGTGTCGATAACATTGTGAAAAGATCCCCCCTTTTTCCCGAAGGGTTTGCGAAGATATGATGACAACAAAGTTCAATAAAATATAATCTATTTTTGCGGGCGTTCAGTCGACATGTTTTCTTTCGAATTCATGGCCATTTTTATGGCACCATACCGTAAAATAAATGTATAGAGAGACAATATCAACGCTATGATAGTTGTCACAACAGCCTATTAAAGTTCCCGGCGATTTTATCGAGAACAACTCGAGATTGTTCTTTTTAAACTTTCATTTGATTAGTAGCTTGGCTTTCAACTAAAGAGACATTGCAGTTGAAACTTTGTCTTTTCAAATTCTTAAGTCAAAATGATTCTGTTACGTCCAAAATCTCATGCATATTACCCTCATAGCAACAGCACCCGCCAAGCGCTTTCGTTCATTGCTTTTGTTAAACTAATTTAATTTTACAAAACTTATTTAATTAGCACAGCTTCGTTGGGATTAGAGTTCTAGCTTGAACAAGTAATCAAAGATTTATCTCGCCGCGAGGATGCACCTAACTCGACTTAATATTCCAAACATCTACGTATCAAAGCGTTCAGGAAGGTGTAAGGCAAACTTTATAAGTAGGAGGAACAACACCTCCGGTATCATAACGTAATAATATATTTCCCGATAAACTTCTTGGCGTGAAGTATGTTGAGGTTTATTAAGAACAAGTTGAACCACTAACCCCAACTCTATCCTTACCATTTTACTCGACTACGTCAAAATGAGTATGATTTGATTACACATAAATTAATAGTACAACAAAACCTTACTGACATGTCTGAAATTGACCGACAAATCCCCTGCAAAATAGAAATTCCTGACAAGAATACGTTTTCGGGGACATTCGGATCTTACCCCTTCCTTTGTTATGTAAATATCTGTGTCTGGTGAAAGTTTGCCAACAAATATTCCCTCAGTGCCGATCCATTAGAAAATGAAAGAACATTTGCTTGAAACGAAACAAGAGCTCTCGAGCGACGCCCGGCGCCGCTTCGCTGATGATATTCGAGGTGCACCCCAACTCTTTGTTTGGACAACACAGGTTAATATTAGTTTAGGACTAATGATTCATTTGCTACGGTTCGAATTACTTGTACAGTGGCTACAATTTAGCATTCAATTTTCCTAGACAAGGCAACAGTTCGAGATTAAAATTGTAATAGCTGTTAGGTTCAGCCGTACCCTGTCTATTAAGTAATTACAGATAGGGATGAAAGTTACTTTGCAGATTATTTTGGGTTGATTGTCAAAATATTATTTTACTCGTCTCTAGTCCTTTTCAAAAGTTGAGGTTTGTTATCCGTTTCGAGGTCAGGATTTAAATCTGTATTAAAGTATTTAAGTAATTACTTTTATTTAGTTAAATAGTGTCTGGGGTTAACTAATTTTGTTTAAGTTTATTAAATTAAGTCGTCGCACCTTGCGTAGGTATGTAGGTCCTTATTATAGAGACGTAGTTGGTTGTTTTGTGCGTAGCTAGGTCTCGAAGGTTGTCTCAAAAGGCTCATTAATGACTAACCCAAAACTCGGGACATAGAAACATGAATTACGAGGAGTGTGTACTGTTACCCTTCACTACGCAGTCGGGGGAATTGTTTACTGCCGTACTATGTAGTGTCATGGAACTTTAAATAACAAGCCTGAAGAAAAATAGGTGAACTCTTTCTTTTAAAAGGAGTTTATTTGAAATAACGGCGAAATATCTAAAATTTGAGATACAAAATTCCTCCGGCAACTTTGCTCGTCTATTTTTATACAAACCTTAATCCCTAGAGACTGAATTACCAAAAATCACTTTGTAGTGAGCTTTTATGTTCTAAAAAGAAACTACAGTTCAAATGTCATATTTCTAGCTTCAGTAGTCTCTTTATTTTGATAGATACTTAATGCTCTTCACAAACTCATTATTGCTTATAAAGATTTCTTGAAGTGAAAGAACAGACGTCAGTCATTGCTTAACTTAAAGCTGAGCTTTAAGGATAAAGGCTGACTGGATAAAAATTGCTACCTACTAACCTATTGCTTGGAACTCGAGCAAAAAGCTTCAATTTTCTGACTGTCACTTTGAAAATTTAATAATTGATGTATGATTGATGATGTAATTCTTCATTGTTATGTGTATGGTATATGATCGCGAATGTTTTTTTTTTACTTTATTATCATTTTATAACCAAAAAGTTTGAAATATGAATTGTAGTACCAGTAATCCGTTATTTCATTATATCCAGTAACTAACAAATAAGTAAGTAAATGTAAATGACGTATTATTATCATTCATCACAGGTTATAAATAAGAGAGTCTATAATAATACGAGCCAGTCACTGTCCCACTGCAGACCTAAGATATAAGCATTCATCATGGAGTTTCTTGCCCGTTCTTCTCCATATAAAACTACCTTTTGGAATGGGCGACTAGAATCAAAATATTTATTTTTTATGAAATTGACGTTCCAAAGTGCCTCCATGGTCTAATGGAAATAAACGTTTTGACTTTTTTGAATTTTTTTTGGAGTGTGGGAAATCATCATCACTCGCCGTGCGCAGACCTGTGCCTACGGTGGCCGGTAGTTGTCCTGCAACTCTCGACGTCTACGCCCGGGTCCCTGTCCGGGGCGCGAGGCTCGACGCTGCCTCGCGCTCACCGCCGCCTCCTTGTCCAGCATAACATGGCTTTGATCACCATGCTTGCTCAAGGCGAAGTGGTAACTTTTGACTTACATTAATTCTGATGTGTGTTGTCCAAGATAAACTTTTCAATTAGTGTAAATTAAAATGTCTCCGATACGAGATTATAATGATTATTAAAAGAGTTGATCACTTTGAAACGGCTATACCGATTTAGATAAATAATACATACCTGAGAACCATTGCCAGATAACCTTAGTTGTGGCATCGATACTGTTCAATTTACCGCCCTTGCGGATCGGGTACATCGGAGTGACCGCCAGTTTAGACCAGTCTGGTGAGGACTGGCTTACCTCGAGGCGACTGACCCGCCCTAGATAACCTATTTTCAAAAAAAAACAAAGCCATTTATCCGTTTAAGAACTACGGTGCCACAGAGAGACTAACAGACCTCTCCATGTGTCGGGTCTTAAAATACATATACCCATATGTATTTTAAGACCCGACACATGGAGAGGTCTGTCTACCGGTGGCTTTTCGAATCATGGAATCACTTTCATCCATTCTGGGCTATCATGACTCCCAAGTAAGAGAGTACATATAAAGTGTATAATGTTTAACACGGCTAGATTGGAAAACATTCCTTCTTACTCCGCAGTGAAGTGTTAAAATAAACTCGATCCTCTTACGAGGGCCTTAAGGTTTCTTACAATAATAGTTCCATTTGGAATGTTTCAGTGGGTTTAAGGTAAAAAAGAGATGTTCAGTAAAATGTTTAGGTTTTGCTTGGTATTGTGTTAATTATAAGAAGTTTCTGTACCACCGAGATTCTTTTCTGTGAATATTTACATAGCCATAGTAAAATATCTTGGCACAACTCACACACGGCCATCTAATCCCAAGCTAAGCAGAGCTTGTGTTACGGTAATCAGACAACTTATATACATACTTACATAATTATAAATACACACATGATTACAAATAAATAAACCCAAACACAGAACAACCAATCATGCACACCAAAGATTGTCCTGGGTGGGAATCGAACCCACGACCTCCGGCTTAGCAGTCAGGGTTACCAAGCACTAGACCAACAAGCCCGTTAATGTCCACCTATTACCACCTACGTTATATTACGTGGAATTCCTGTTGTCCTCTCATCACATGTAACAAACGGACGGACTAAATATGGCGGTACCCTAGAAAGGCGAACATAATACTGCATTTTCTACATCCCACTTACGAGTAATTGTGCAGTAGAAAAACATGTCAGGTGCATGTACTTGCAGTAAGTTCACACTGAAATGCCAGCAGCCGGCAGCGAAGTGGCAAGCAGTTTTAGTCTCATATAATATTAAACTTTATTTTCATTACTGTAATACATTAAATTGCTAGTGAGGGGCAGTCACCGGAGAGCTCGCAAATCGCGAGCGGTCGCGCGATTTAATAATTTCTTAAGCGGTCCTATGTATTATAGTAATGACAATAAAGTTTAAAATTACATGGCAATAAAACTTCCCTCTACTTCGCTGCCGCCCGCTGCCATTTTAATGTGAAGGGAGATATAAACCAACGTTACTTAGCACGTACTTACTTTGGCTTAGCTATGTTCCGTCTCTATTACGTACTCAACAGTGACAGGTATAGTTCGTAGTCAAAGTACGTGCCTAAATAATATCAATGTCACACTCTTATAGTGTAGTTTCTAGCGACCCGTGCCAGCTTCGCACGGGTGTTACAAATCTTTAAAAATTCCGGCTTTTCTCTACTAAAATAATGATTGAATTATACTTAAAAACCTTCCTTCAAAATCACTCTATCTATTTAAAAAAACCGCATCAAAATTCGTTGCGTAGTTTTAAAGATCTAAGCATACTGGATATGGAGCATGGCATATGGAGTAAGTGCTATGGACTTAGTGTTAATCCTTTAAAAACCCAGCTCATTGTTATAGGTAGTTCACGGATGGTCTCGAAAATTGATTGGTTTCATCTTCCTCAAGTTATTTTTGACGGAATCCAAATACCTTTTAGTGATAAAGTCAAGAACTTAGGGATATTTATGGATAGCAAAATGTCATGGGAGCCACAGATGCAGGAAACCAGTAAGCGGTTATTTGCATCTGCAGGCTCCTTGAGACGGCTGCGGAATTTTCTACCCACTGCTACAAAAATTGCGCTTGCACAATCACTTCTACTTCCTGTCCTTGACTACGCTGACGCCAGCTATCTTGATCTCAGAGAGGACCAACTGAACAAACTTGAGCGTCTTCAGAACGTTTGTATTAGATTCATATTTGGTTTGCGCAAGTATGATCATGTATCAGAATTTCGTATCAAGCTCAAGTGGCTTCCAATAAGACTTCGTCGGAATGCTCATATTCTGTCCTTGCTTTACTGTATCCTTTTCCACTCTACGACCCCTTTTTACCTTAAAGAGCGTTTCCAATTTATCTGTGACACACATTCACGTACTCTTAGATCATCAGAAAACTTAATATTGAAGATGCCAGCCCACTCCACATCATTTTATGATAAATCGTTTGTGGTTCAAGCTATTCGTCTGTGGAATGATCTGCCTATGGCTATTAGACGCGCACAGTCTCTAACTACTTTTAAAAAAATGGTTAAAGATCACTACTTGGCTCTCTAACACTGTCATCACTCGGTTAAATTCAACTTTATTTTATATACTACTTCTATCGTATCTATGTATTGTTTATGACTAGTATGTATAAATATATATATCTAATGCACATATAAGTAAATATATATATATATATATATATATATATATATATATCTCTATCTATATGTATCTATATATATATATCTCTTTCTATATATATTAATATTTGTATCTATATATATATTAATATTTATATCTATATATATATATATATATTAATGTACGCCATAGACTACCCTTTACCCATTTTTATATAATTTGATTCCATCCAAAGGTTGCCTGGAAGAAATTGCTTTTTAGCGATAAGGCCGCCTATCGTACTCTTGCATATTTGTTTGTGTTGTCCTTTACTGTTTTTGTCCTATTGGTGTACAATAAAGAATATTCTATTCTATTCTATTCATACATAGGGACAGACGGCGGATAGCGACTTTGTTTTTTACTATGTAGTAATGATGTCTATTTTACGTATAGAGGGCATAGTAACCCCTATTCTAATTTGAACTGACTACCTGTTGAAAAGATACACCCTGTGCCCTGTTAGATGGACAGACGGCTTAAGGTTTAGTAATAGACGCCTGCGGACACCCTATGGAAATGTTACATAATCTGAAATCCTATAACAAGTTGTAAATTTTAGAGCGCTTTTCCCGCACAGTTTTTATTTATAACGTTTAAGTGTAAATAGCTACTGCTTAAACAATTTTCAATGCTCTCTTATGGTTTGTTTTTTTTTGGAGAAATTCTTTGGTGCTACATTACTAGATCGTATTATTAAAGAAAACCTGTATTTACAAAAAAAAAACAATTCTGCATAAACAAACGTGGTGATTAATGCTAAAGTAAGTTTTCTGCATTAGAAGATGCCTCTGAACAGCAGTGGGAGCAGAAAACTCTGGTATTTTTACTTTAGATAGATAGTACACTAGCTTTTCTACTTGTCTTCTATCTATGGCTGGTTAAATGGTTAACTGACCGACTGACTGTTGATATAACAACGCACAGCCCCAACCGCCGGTCCTAGAGACATAAAACTTGGTGGATATGTACTTTGTAAAGAGTACTACTAAAAAGATTCTTGGAAACCGAATTTCCAATAATCTTTTTTAGCCCTAAGTTCGACAACCACGCGAGCAAAACCGCGGGCCAAAGCTAGTCATAAAATAATAGCCTTATAACTACTTAATTCCACACCCCCAAGCTCAAATCCCAGCAGAAATATAATAGTATAGGCATCATAAGTTTAGCAATATAACGCGAATGATATGAGTTGTTTAATTGTTTCCAAAACAACTATAGACCCGACATTACCGTCGCGCCGAACTCTGCTTACAGTTTGATACAGTTCACTGCCAATGCTGGCTTATATGGGCTATATAAAGATATAGCTTCGATTATACATGCAATTGTGTATATTTGGTGACTGGTAAATTGCTATTTTCATGACAATCTGTAATGTAAGTAAGAACAGGTCGATAGGTGCTTTATAATAGTAACAAAACAGTTTTGTTGCGAAAGTTGATCGTTTTCAGGGTTCCGAAAGGGGTATCCGTTTATCACCAGGCTGTTTCTCATGAACCGTAATAGTTAAACAGTTGAAAATTTTACAAATTATGTATTTTTCATAATCGATCAAATCGATATAACAACGCTATAAATACTTAAAAAAAATTTTGCCTTTTTCTGCCGATAATATTACAAGACGACTTTATTGTGAACTTAACTGTTGCACATAAAACTATGCTTTATTAGGTAAAAATAATATGATTTAATTTTGAAAATGCGGAGTCGGACGGAATAATAAGTAAATATCCTGGGACAACTCACACACGGTCATCAGATCCCAAACTAAGCAGAGCTTGTACTATGGTAACCTAACGACTGATAAACATACTTATATAATTTATAAATACATACTTATTATAATAAATAAAATATAATATAAACATCCAATAACCAAATGATTGAAATATTCAACATGAAAATCGAAAAAATGCAAAATATATGAATTCATTCATTTCAAATTGATTACAAGAATAGTTTGAAAGTTTGAAAGGCCCTTTATTTTCAGGAGCTGATGGTTATTTCGTTAATCGTTTTTTAAGTGCTCACTCTTTCAGAGCTCCTCCCTTCCAATACTAACATAACTTTTTATGACATCTTTGTCCGCCGCAAATGTCACATTTTAGGGTTCTCTAAGTCCTCAAAGAAGCCAAACGGGATCCCATCTTTGAACCGTAATAGGTAGGACTTGAAACAGCGAATTGTAAAAAAGGTGCCTTATGCGAGAAACGTGAATTTTCGGTGGTTTGTGCTCGATCTGTGTATTGTATGGTTGGACGGAACGCTTCGTGTGCGAGCCCGACTCTCACTGTAACTGTTTTTCATTGAAATCATATGAAATTTGATCAAACAAGATGACTAATACTTTTTATGCTAACGGTTTAACCTTTCAACGACCAAGCGACAGCCGGCTGTCGGGCTGACGTTGTCTTTCTATTGTGTCTCGAATGACACAAGATACATTTTTAAGCGGTAACGTATATATCGATAAATTATGTATAGGTTTTTCTTCTCTTTCCTTTGAAGTTAGGTTAATTCTTCGGTAAATGCGTGTTGTCGAAGATCGGGATGAGTGGCGCGCCTTGGGAGACGAGACGCCAGCGATATTCCAGCAGTGGATTGTCGCAGGCTGTTGTTGATGTTGCTTAGAAGCCTATCAGTAAATTCACTGCATGGCTGCATCAAATTATATTTAAATAACCGCCCATTTAACTCGTAGGAACCCATTCGCGACCGTCATTCGTTTATTTCCAAGAAGCCTAAAGGTTACGCCACTCAGAAAGAGAGCGAAAAAAGTAGTCCAAATACAAAGAACAATTTAATAAAAACGCCACGACAACGCAACAGTGTAGGGAAGCCAAAACGTAGGTACATAAAGAGTTTGGTATATACGCGAGATACACACGCCATTGTTTATGAACCAACGGAGGAGGACGGTTGGAGCTCAATCCGCTATTCAAACAAACATGTACCGTTCCGCTTAAGAGCACTTATACATGATATTGTTCATGGCAAAGTTTTGTATCTCTCGCCTCGCGGAGATAAAATTAAATGTTGCTCCCTCTGCCAGTTTTTGTTTTCGTTATTGTGTCCTAAATATATTTTTCGGGAAGTGTATTCGCTTGTTTCTGTGTTAATCTGGGTGTAAAATGAAAATATTGGCTGTTGCGTGCCTTTTTTGGCATCGCTGGGTTGCTATTTGGTGTGATTAGTTTTTTTGGAACAGTATGTGAGTGTGGTCGCCAAATATGGCCATAATGGTGTATTGATTAACTTAGTATAAAAAAATCTACTGTCCTTTAACTAAGTAGAAAGAGCCATTTAGTTTTATTTTAAGAAGGTAAAAATATGGTAATGGAGTCGTACATGTCTGCTTTCTCTATAAGACTACGACTACTAATACCTATTACCGTACTAAATACCGTATTTCTTGAACTATTAGTAGTAATAAAATCTTCTCCTTAGACAAAATGATAAAGAATTTTGAACTTACTATTAAAAAGTATTATCAGGTTTTTAGTTAAAAGACGTATACACGCTTAAAACATGCTGAATTCGACTTTAGAAACAATATCATCACACAATAATTTATTTATAGCGTACCTAATTGCACGACATGTAGGTATAAGACTACTTCCATGAATACGACACAAATAATAGAGCAATTCTATTGAGACATTCTACACCAAATACCTAGTAAATTCTGTTCCAAAGATTTCAGTGAAAATGTTTTAACAACAAAAACAGTTGCCTCCAAATTATCTCACATTTACACTCGAAGAAGACATAAGACGTTTCCACTACTGCGGCTTACCACACATCCATCCGACAGAGCAAACATCGACGCGTTGTAAATAAACAGGCGCCGACACTTCCCTCGCCACTCGTGAGAACGATCCCTTATAACATCACCAACACAGAACATTCCTAATATGTTAATTTCAAATCCTGGATAATCAACGCTGAGACTGAACGCCTTCGGGAATTCAAGATTACGACGTTTGTAAACTTATCTCGTCTCTCGTTAGCGGGTGGGGCGAGCCTCCTGAATACGTAAACGTGTCATTCATGATTAAGCAACCGTTCGCGACGTGACTGTTGACAAAAACACGAACCGAGACAATCCCGGGCCCGATTGGGGCCAAAAATACAAATAGAGAACAATCAACTACTTAGATAAGGCCCTCTGAACAAGTGTAGCGTTCGTTAATCGAAACTACGCTTGAGAGATCCTATCCTGACTTACATGGCTTATTGCTCCCCAATGGTATTACGTACCCATTTTTCTACGGAAAACTGTTTGATATTCAAACGCTGTCGGAGACAAGCCATATTGTAGTGAGTGATCTCTCACAACTTTTCAGCTTTTTTCTATCCGAGACCCCGTGATCTATTTGGTTCAATGGGAGTTATATTTAAATGGCACGGAATCTCTGATGATCGACTCAGGAAAACTGAGTATCAAATAAGCATTGAATACCTATATTGAATTAACAGAAGAAAAAGTATACGCACACGCATGCATTCCGTTCTATACCATTAATCAGTAGAATGCGAATGAGCGAATTTCGGGGTGAAACCACGTAACGTGATACGTAAAATAAATTGTGATATCAAACCATTTGTAGAAATTCGTCGAGTAAATATGTACGGGATGAGTCGAACGCGAAGTTTGAGAAGCGTATCATCGGCATCCCGGCGCGTGGCAAACGACCCCGAAAATTGCTCGCAATTTATTCGTTTCAAGGGTGACCCGAAATAAAAAGGAATGAGACGTTTGTCACTTAGTATATTATTTACTCGCGTATATTGTGGAAGAGAGTTGTAAAAAATTATCCGCCACTATGTTGTACAAGTTGGGAATTTTGGCAAACATTTGGTACAATGGTCATTCCTAGTAGATCCTAAACGACCTAACTTATATTATAAATTCAGCCACGTTTTTTCTTTTTGGTGAGTGGGAAATCTTCGAATGACTGCTTCCGTCCTGGGTGCGGCGGGAGGGCGTGTCAGACTTTTACTGACTAAAACCCACTCATGTTCCTTCGATTGCCCTTTATGTTCCAGGGTCACGGTAACTATTATAAACATTCCGCAACCCCGGCAGGCGTTGGCCCTGTTGGGCCTTTTCGTGTGCTGACTTCTCTTTGAGGCGCGCGTGGAACACTAACGCGCCGTCGACGCGGTCCTGGTCCTAGCCGGGCGGCGAGCTACACATCGCTCGCCATCCGCAGAACCGCGCCTACGGTGGCCGGTAGTCGTCTTGCGACTCTCGACGTCTTCGCCTGGGTCTTAGTCCGGGGCCAGAGGCTCGTCGTTGCCTCTCGCGCGCCGCCGCTTCCTTTACTAGTATTACTGCTTCGCAGAAGGAGGAGACGGCATCCCATTCCGTCTCGCCCCGAAGCATGGCCTGAACCAGCGCCGAGCGCGAGAGGTCACCGCCGCCGATCGCCTCTACGAGGACACGTCGATGGTCCGCCCATGCGCGGCACACCTCCACCGTGTGCTCGACCGTGTCCTCCAGGCGACCGTTGCTGCAGTGGTGACACCCAGGCGTCGCTTCAGCCGAATCCGACACAGGAACCTCCCGAACTGACCATGTCCGGTGAGGACCTGTATCAAGCGAAACGTGAGAGCGCCGTGGCGCCTTTCCAGCCACTCCTCAAAGAGGGGTCTTACCGCCGCTATTACGGCGTGCCCAGTTCAGCCACGATTAAGAAGTAAATATAGGTACATTACTTAGAACGTACTTTGCGTTAGCTATTCTCCGGCCCACTGTCAGTTCACAAAATCGAAATGACAAAAACTTCGATCCTTGAATGTTGTACTTTCTTAAGTACGAAGGAATGGTTTGCCGTAATACCAATAGAGATTGTAACTTTGTCATCAAACTGCGAGCCCTTTGATTACAAAGAGAATTGAATTGAAACTCTAGAGCTCAATAGACTGGATATTATTTTAATTCTGTTAAAACTTACAAGACACAGAGTACATATACCTACTTTTGTTTCAAAGAATACGGCCATTACGTTGATATTTTTAAATGACTACCAAATGTTAGAATTCGGAAATGTGCGCACTGCGTTAAATAGGAGAGAGAATGAAATACTGAGTAACTACCTGACATAAAAGCTCTACATTAACTGGTTCAATAAACAACAACAGTGTTCCAACAATAACTGTACAAATCACCTTAAGAGCCACAATTGTATTGGAGCTTATTTATTTACAAGAACACATCGAGCAAAACCATTAGCGGGCAATCCTTTTATCTTATTTTTCACCCTTCCGCTCAGATTATATCTGACAGGGTGACGTGACCGCCTAGCCTGGCAAGCGAACGACTTCACAGTTTATTTCAGAAGTTAGGGCCTCGGCACGCCCGGGCACAAGGTAATCCTTTGTCCGCCCCACTTATCTCCGACAACAAGAGCAACTCACTAATTTATTAGTCAACTTATGCAATACGGACGGATGCCCTGCCACTGGAGAGTCGCATTTACATAAAACTTTCACGTTTATAGCTAAGGGTCACGTTTGAATGTCTAAACATTGTGCTGCCTAAACGATACACCCGAGACGAACTTGCTAAGAGGTAAAAATGTTTCAATTGCATGCGGTGGAACTAGAGGATTGTTCTGAGTTTTCTGTTCCCGGCCCAAATGTTTTACGAGGCTGTTCAGTGTTGATTTTGTGAAGCTTACATTTTACTACTTGGTAACCGTTAGACCATGTTGTATGGTGGAAAACATGGAGCTTTATATCTTCGCGAAGCAACCATATGGTACATTAATAAGGGTCATTCATACAATTTTCAAGTCAAAAAAATATACAGAGCTAAGATACCCTACTTCATGTTCTATAAATAAAACAGGAGCTCTAGGCCTTTAATCCTCAGAACGCTACTACACTAACCGTTATTTTTAAATCGCAATACTTTAAAGTAGTGTAGTACGTGACTTATCCCGGATTGGAATCAAAAACCCCTGGGAATGACAGCACACACCGCCGGAACGGACACAGTATCCCGAGATACGTGGAGACTGTGTGCATTTTATATTAGGTGTAGGTGAAATGAGAACCGAGTTTGTTTTATTCTGTTTGAGCGATGTTCCTGCGTCTTCTATCAAGGTTTGATGTAGGTACGGACACGTGACATGCGGTGGGATTTAATCATAAAGAAACCGTGGGATTTTTGTACAAAATCGTCTTCCTCGTCCTATTTCTTTAAGCCTGATTGACAGCACGTGTATCGACTTTCGGGGTACAACATTGTTATGCGTGTTTTGCACCAGAACTTTTAGTGGTTATTTCGATAATGACGCAAACGCTCCAATATGGGCCATATTTACCTGGTAATTTCTGTCTGCAGATAAATGTATTTGCAGACACAAAGGAGATTGGGCAAAAATGTATGGAGTTTGGTCCAAATTTCCACCACCAAAAAGAACTATGGCATATGATGAAACACTGCGTACTGAATCATTATAAGAAGACCGCAACCAAAAATATTTACTCAGTAAAAAGTTATGACCCCATGAAAACTTGCAATTTAAAACCTTATTACGCTTCTTTATTTCACTATATCTATATTTATTACACTATAACAGACTACTCTATTTATTTAGGTGTATGACATTTCGTTGTAATTCACACGTTATTCTAGTTGATTTAAGCTATATGACGTCAAAATAAAAACCTAGTAGGCACTTCGTTGCGTCGTAAAAATCAAACCTATGTGAAAGAAAATCTAACTCTGATTCTCTGACTTCTAACTCTGAGAAAATCTGACTCATGATCAAATAAAAGGTCTTATACCTTTAAAATATTTCACAATAGTTTTATTTATTTACGTATCACAGTGTGGGGTCGGTCCTAAAAAGAGTACATCTTAAATGTTTTCATCCACAATAACATTATCCAGATTCGCAGCTGAAAGTAAAACTGTGGGGTCGTGTCTCGCCCATCCACAGCAACCCACTGTTCGCATTCTAGAAAGACAAGAACTGTAGTAGTACGAAATGATTTCGCGACTACGGATCATTAAATACGCGTAGTATTCTAGTCTTGCTCATGTGTGTCGGGATTGTATTCTTGCGTATAGCAACATAGCATTTTCAGGTTCAATGCCAAAATCAACTATTTCACAAAATGCTTCATCTCTTGCTACTTCAATCTGATACACGCTACGCTGACGTTATCATTGTACACTTTGCAGACGATTTGAACGCATTACAGGTAAGAGGGAATGAGTTTTTACTACTTTAAATATGGCTTTGTGCGAAAAGAATAAACGGTTAAATAATTAATAGTCGTATTTTTAAAACAGTCATAACTTTTTTCTGAGTGAATATTTTTTTTTCGGCTAGTAGTCAAAATTGAATGGTATTAAGCCGTCTTTAAGCTTGCATAGCTCCCAACAGTGGTGGAAATTTGGACCACTTTTGCTCATTGTCTTTTATTAGGAAAGCCAGGAATGTGTCAAGCAATTTTGGTTCTATTAAAAACTGCTGCAACCATATATATTTGTAGTTCTTCTACAGTTCTACACACATAATAAATTGAGAACGTGCATAAGAAAGTATTGTTAAAGAACTAAGTCCTGAGTTTATTTTTTGTTTCTAAATAAGCAAAGCAAAATCAACTTTAAACACAAAGCAATACTTCCTACAGTCGTATATACCACGGAAACGAAATACCTAAAATGTGAGTTTGCGCAGTGCCCTGTGAACGCGATAAATGTCACCATTTGTTACGACTTACATGAACAATCAAGCGCCAGCGCTGATGTTATACCATTTACTATGACCAGCTGAATTATCATGCCATTTTCTTACTATCATTTAGCAATCAGAGAGAAACCATTTCATTCCAGGAACTGTTACTTATAAATAGGTTATTACACGACGTATAATTTTGGCAAAAATGATATTAGATCATTTTTTAAGTTGGAAATACGTACCGAGGTGAAAATCATGGACAATATTAGAGCAATCGGCATTGCACTGCACGTTTTTTGCAGTATTTGGTTACACGGCAAACACGGAGATTGTACTGCACGTTTTTACAGTACTCGGTTGTAAACACGAACCGAATGCATCATAGTTTATGCATTATGCTTTTTTTTTTTGGTGAATGGGAAATCATCCAATGACTGCTCCCGTCCTGGGTGCGGCGGGAGGGCGTGTCAGACTCTTACTGACTAAAACCCACTCATGTTCTTCCGATTGTCCTTTATGTTCCAGGGTCACGGTAACTATTAAAACATTCCGCAACTACCTATGCATTATGCTTGACAAGCACAATGAGTACTCGATCAATGTGTTTTGCTTAGCAACCTTCTACGGCATCTATAAGCGCCAGTATTATATAAGGTTTATTTTTCAGAAATACGTGCAGTACACAGACTTCCTTATACCATAACCTTCAAAGCAACATTTCGTAACAGACCTTGTGATTGATCACATAATTAATTAAGAACAATCACACGAATACAAGGCTCCCTGTAATAAAGATACCCCTGGATATAAAGGGTGGGAGAAAATATAATATTTTCCTGTTTACCCCAAGACGTATCTCAGCGACATCATTGCCAATAAGAGAGATTGCTCAACTGCGTGACGAACACGAGTTTAGGGTCCTCCACAACGATTTAACACAAAACTGTCGCGTGTCTATCTGTCACAATCATTTCTGTGGTAACTAGTTGAAGTTGATAGTGTCATAAAGCTGTAAGGGAAATTGTTTAACACGAAAAAGTTTTATAACGTATCAAACTTTTTCGGGTTAAACTATAGGAATACTTTAGGAATTTTTATTTTTATGATTACCTCCTTCATTGCCATGTTATTAGGCTACAAATGTTCGTTTCAGTTTTAAATAATACTACAATCATGCGTTTTCTATGTAAATTATATGGCGGATTTTCTGACTAACTTGGCCGACCGCTCCTCGACAACGATTTATCTTGAAGAAGGTTGTTAAAATAATGACCGAATTTCAAAGATTATGAACAAATTCTTCCGTTTTCATCCTTCTTCTTCCACTCTATAACCTGTGTCTGAAGGAAATATGTCTTTCATGTTGTATATGTCACCGGAAAATAACAAGATCCGTAAGTTTATCAATCTACTGGGAAGTTTATAAACTTTCGTAGGATTCTAAACGGGAGATAAATTGTAATATTTTACGTCCACATTTTCGTAAATTTATCAATTTCCGACGTCATACGGTAAATTTATAAACTAACGGATATCTATTCGTAAGATTTTAAATGGTGTGACCAATCACAGAAACTCTTTTAAATATACGAACGTTTGAAATACGTAAAATAACACACTGCTCTCTGATTGGTGAATGTTCATAGTGGCAATGCTTGTGTCCAAAGATGTTGGTATAATCAGACTTGACAAACTATAAATTGGAAGCAACAATGCCTGGTTCCTCTCTGGCACGGATGTAGTGAGTTGGGTTTTCTTTGAGTTGCAACACAGTTCAACATTTAAAACTAATAAAAACGCACAAGCCAACTGGTTTATTTATGTTCCGTGGCGAACAATGGCGGTCGCGAGGAAGGAAAAGTGACACGTGACAGTCAACCAATCAGATCGCGCGTAGCGTTTGGTTACTGCTTACTTATTATTTTACGAGTGAGTTCAGTAAGTTTATCAATTTACGAAAATGTGGACGTAAAATATTACAATTTATCTCCCGTTTAGAATCCTACGAAAGTTTATAAACTTCCTAGTAAATTGATAAACTTACGGATCTTGTTATTTTCCGGTGACATATATACATTCACTACATCAGATGAACCTAATTATTCGTGTCGAGAATATAATAATCGTATATAGGGCCATACTAAACTTCCACATTTTCCATTTTTTATAACGTGCAGCAGCTTTTCGGAAACACAAAGCACGTGGAGCTATACTTTTAATAAGCCTGTTAAAAACTAAAAACAACAATAATGTTAACTTCAAAATTCGTTGTCAAAACCACGCTTCTGCCAAACTCTTAATTGTTTTCGTTGGTTATCAAGATCCTACTAATTCGTAGCATTTTCAACCATTCGCTAGATATCTGCTAGGTGTTTTGTTGACAGATAAGGCCGAGCCAACTCCCGCTAGCCATCCTAGCCACGTAATTCACCGGCTTTGCTCGGTACGTGCCTACAGTCGGCTACTGATAAACCTTTGTTTTCTACTTATCTCTGCCCGACACTGGCCTGTCTTCACTGACGTTACACCTGGACTGTATCTTTTTACTTTTTTATAGTATCTGGTCTGCTTTTTGTTTTTTTGGTATCTGTGAAGCGGCTTTTGATACAAATCGCTGGAGAAATAATAATGTCTAGTGATGTAAAGTCTAATGTGAACAAGATTAGATTTTGTTGGAGTAACATTTGTGTCTCCTACAAATGTCTTTTTCCTTGTCTTGTTTCTATTTTTCTTTTTACATGGCCTTTGAAGCAACTTTCGATATAAAATGCTGTAAGAATTAACTAGTCAGGTAAAGACACATTAGGTGTAATGTGAAAGAGATTAGATTCTATAGGAACAACATTTATGTCTCCTACGACTACAAATGTCTTTTTCTAGCCTTAAGTGTTCCTTTTTTTGCTTTTACATTGCCTTTTAAAAATCTTTCGATATAAAATGCTGTAGCAATATCTTGTAATGTAAAATACTTGTCCTTAAAATTAATGTGAATAGAATTAGATTATGTTAGAGCAACATTTGTGTCTCCTACAAATGTCTGTTCCTAGTCTTGGGTGCCCCTACTTTTATTTTCACATTGGCTTTGAGGATAAAATGCAGTAGAATTAACTATTCATGTAAAATAGTAGACCTAAAATGTAATGAGAAAAGGATTTAATTATGTGGGAGCAACATTTGGGTGTCCTAATTTTACAATTGTCTATCCATAGTATATTTCCTTCCTTTTTTGCTTTTACGTTGCCTTTGAAGAGTCTTTCGATATAAAATGCTGCACCGTGACGGAAAATACATGGTACGATGTAAATTGTGTGTCGTTTTTTAAATAGTATGTTGTCATGTAAAATACTAGACCTTTTTCTTCTAATGCGAAAAGGATTAGATTCTGTGGGAGCATCATTTGTGTGTCCTACAAATGACTGTCTCTTAAGTATTTCTGCGTGCAGTTTGTGTGCTCATTGCGAGAATTTTAATAAGCCACAGCTTTCTGACCGTGGACTTACCACCTTTACGTATATAAACACTTATAAGTCATTTAAAATTGACAAATGCTCTTTTATTATCATTATTATAGTACAAAATTGATAACTAAACCGGTGCATCTAGTTTTCACTGATATACTTAGTTTAAAAATACTCGCAATCGAAAACATGGAATTTTTCTTTATATCTAATCAGGTTGACAAGCGACCTTTATTACTCCTATTCTATCTCTCGATGAGAATAAATTATCATCGGTTTTTATTTTTTATCTTAAGTTCTAACTACCTGTTTTTTTTCCAACTATTAGGCTTATCTTCCAGTCTAACCAGATCCAGCTGAATACTAGTGTTTTACGTGAAATAACAATAAGACCTCTATAACCCAGCTACTAGGTAACATTTAAATGTCATAAATTTTTGATTGAGCCATAAACATTCCAACTAAACATGCTGTTTGGCGATAGACGGAGCTATATCTGAATTTGATTGGTAAGTACATCGTTTATAATTGAAGATGATAATCTAGCTACTCGTACACATAACGTTTTGAACGTTATTTCTTCCTTTTATACTACTAAAAAGGGACATTGAAAACTCACATCCCATAACTCATAGCAGGACCTAAACTATACATCAACTTAATTTGCTGCGTTAACCGAAGTACGTTCCACCAAGACGTTACAATTGGTCATGTAGTGTGAGTAGGTACTACACGGCCCGAACTAACTTAACCCAATTTACAATGCCAACATGAGCGTACGGCTAGTGCTCAACGGGTTCCGCATGTAACATAATAAGCGAATCATCTACCTACATCAATAATCGACTTCCTTGTTTGATCACTACCGGGGTTTTTGTTATTAAGTTGCTTATTATTAATGTTTATTTTATCGAACATTAAAGCCAAACTGATATGCATTGACAAAGATATAGAAAAGTCAATTAAAAATCAAGGGAAAATAACTGTAATTTTGTTCATGGATGTAACCACTCCTACATTGTGAAAGTAGAAAAAGCATAAAGCAATACTGCTGCAGCAAGTCACTAAGTAAGAAGTAGTTAATTTAATAATAACCTTACGATTGACGCCAACTAGAATACAAATAATAATATTGATATGTATTTAGATACGTAAATCAGGCTACATAATAATATTGCAAAAACCAAACCGATTATTAACAGGACAGGTATTCGAGGTCGCGCATCTAATGCCAAACAAAAACGCTCAGATCTTAGCTGACCATCGTGCGTTTATACCGTGTTATAAAATGAAGTTATTCATCATAATCAGCCTGACGATAACTTTAATACAATTGACGAAATGTCAATACAACGGTGATGATTACGACGATGAAGAAATCGCAAAGCCCATATACGATATAAATAAGGCGCCTGAATTGTTTGAGAAGTTTATAAAAGATTTTAACAAGAAATATAAAAACGACAACGAACACAAAGTGCGATTCAATTACTTTTTGAACAATGTGAAGGAAATTAATAAAATAAACAGTGATATAACCAACACTTATGGAGCTGATATTAACAAGTTTTCCGACTTCTCACCAGAAGAACGAAAGTCACTGTTTGGAGCCATACCAGACCAACCGGATTCTGGTTCCGAATCAAAGGATGTTGCGAAGGATTTGACAGTGCAGAATAATCCTCCTGGTTCAACCTACGGTGACGATGCAAGATCGTTTGATAATGACAATACACAAGGCGTGAAAAAACCCACCTACGACTTAAAGGAGGCACCAAGACTGTTCAGAGACTTTATTAAAAAATTTAATAAGAAGTACCCGAACAAGGAAGTAGAAGAAGAGCGTTATAAGATCTTTTTAGAGAATTTGAAGGAAATTAACATGATAAACAAGATAAAGGACTATAGTACCACGGTAGATATCAACTTGTTCTCGGACTATACACGACTTGAGAGATTCGATACGTTTGGACTTAATTTCTGAGGTGAGTTTTCCTTTTGTAATTTTATTACAGATTTGTCTAATATTACTGTTGAATTATTTTTACCTACGATAGTCAACTTTATGAAGTTGAATTCTATTTTCTCACATCTATTTAATTCTTGATATTAAACAAATTTTGATTGTGTTAAAAGAGTAGACTACGACCTTTTCTAAGGTCGATCAAACACAATTCAAAATTAGTCTCACTATTTAGGCGTGTAATCGAACATACAAAGTAGTACTAGTACATTTTTTTATATATACTACCAGTAGTATATACATATAGCGATAATGTCAGTTATCGATGATTCAAACGAAGTCGCAAATTAAAAAGGACCTAACCTATATAATTAAATAATCCGTACCAAATTTCATCAAAATCGATTCAGTGGTTTAGGCGTAAATGTGTAAAAGACATTTTGTAAGAAAACTGATATGCTTAAATAGTTATGTACCTAGTTAATAATTTATTTTACGCTTTAATTTCAATACATTTCCCACTATTCATTTTGATTTCTATTCAAAGTAAATAATTAATGAAAGATGAGCGTCTCTCAACTAGGAAGCTGCATTGCGGACAACCAAACGTAGTTAAGTCGCCTGCTCCTGACGTATTGTACGAATGTGCTTTGTTGTGGAAACACCACCGATCCTTCCCTGACTTTATTAGTTTCAGTAAGAATTTACAGAATGCACAGTGCTGTAGAACAAAAACCTCCGTGAATAAATTATATATACGTATATAATAAAAAAATAGATATCTCGGGGCAAGTCCCATACAGCTATTTATTGTAACCAGACAACTGATATACACACATGTATCCGTACTAATATTATAAATGCGAAAGTAACTCTGTCTGTCTGTCTTTTCTTCACGTCTAAACCACTGAACCGATTTGGATGAAATTTGGTACAGATATAGTCTGGGACTCGAGAAAGGACATAGGATAGTTTTCATCCCGTAAATCCCCCGGGAACCGGAACAATTATTCCACGCGGACGAAGTCGAGGGCAAAAGCTAGTCATTTACAAATACATACTTACAACTAACTGCCTAAAAAAACATTTCAACATTGTTTTCATACAGTTTCTTATCCAACGTTGGTTTAGAATAAAACCGAACACAAAATTACATGACATTAATTATTTTTAACCGACTTCAAAAAGGAGGAGGTTCTGTATGTTTTGTATGTTTGTTATGCGATATCTCCGTCAATTGTAAACGGATTTTGGTGATTCTTTTTGCTTGATAAGTCATGATTTAGAGGTGGTCCCATATAAATTTTGTGGCGATCGGTTCTGTGCTCCTCGAAAAATTCATCAAGAACAAAAAACATAAACGAAATAATATACATTGACGATAGGTGCTTTACTTCAAGTTTCTATTTTCGTTTTATAAGATTGTGATTAAATTAATGGCTAACTTAACCTTACCCGCTTTGACTCAAACAGTTTTTGTTGTTGTTTGATGTATTTAAGATTGTACATTTTTTATATTGGTTAGCATGTTAACATTATTTATGTATTTGTAAAAATATTATAGCTTTGAATTCCTTTTTTATAATACGTATATATATTCGAAAACAGTTTTTTTTATTAGTGCAAGGCACTTCCAGTTCACGTGGAAAATATAATGTACTAGCTGTTTCTCGCGGTTTCAGCCTCGTTATGTAAGGTTTTGGGTTACTGCTTCGCTCCCGTAGGACATAGCGTGATATTATATAGCTTATGTTATTTAGAGATAATGTTGCATTCTAAAGAAAAAAAAAACATTTTTGAAATCGGTTCAGTAGTTTTTGAGTTTATTCGTGACATCGAAAAATACAAATCTTTGCTCTTTATAATATTAGTTTAGATTAGTATAGATACAATAATGTATTCAGGAATTGTAAAAAAATAGGTTTTTAAAAAGAAGTAGTGGCGACTATACGATACCAAACTATTTTGTAAAATTAGACGGCAAAATTCACTATATTGTAATTTTCTAAGTAGGTGTTTTCTAGGGACTCCGATCACTTGTTTAACTCTATTCAGCTAAAACAATAATTTTGCATGTACCTAGTATTCTAATGGAAATAAATAATTCGACTTTGTCATACAGGCAAAAAGATAAACAGTTACTTTCGCTTAAATAATATAGACCGGCGACGGGATTACGTATCTTGCAGAAGCCGAGCGATCGCGATAATTCCGCAATATTTGCTTCTCAAACGTCAATTCAAAATACGTCAAGTCAAATAGCAATCTAGCGCTAGTGATGCCTCTGTGGAGCAATCAGTTAACTAAAACATGCATTTTTCGTTTGGTGATTTCGCTAACTTATGGTTTTTAAGAGCAAAGTTAAGTTCGTTTTTTTAAGTTGATATTTAATTAGTTCCAGCGATTGCTAGGTAATTCATCGTCATCGAAGCAATGAGTGCATTAGAACAATCGGCGAGCGAAGCAATCGATTCATACATAATACGATTTTTTTAACGCTTTGCGATTTACCGCGCGATCTCTGCGCAGATATTGCTGATTGCTGTTTCATAGGCAACAAGCCAGCGGATTATGCAAAACTAATTTTAGTGTGAATGTGCATAAATAATATAGATCGGAATGTTCGTAACTCAAAACATTTATCCTATAAATTGTTTACATTAATCTAAAAGTAAATTTTAAAATTAAGTTTCCGTGGTAATTTTAATCACATAGTTTTGTGTGTGTGTGTGTGCATATTAAAAATAAACATTTTTTACTTGCTCTTGTAAATTACACCCATAAAGAGTTACACATTCTTATAAATTAGGCTGGCAATATAATGCGACGCCGACTATTAACCCCAAACCATGTTTTATCCGAATAGGTCCTAAAAATCTGAATAGGTCCTCATTAGTTTTTTTAAACTGTAAATATTCATTTAAAAGCAAAAAGCGTATGGAAATAAGGGCTGTTAAATGTGGTCACATTAATAATCCCGGTCATAGAATTTTGCATAGGGACATTTTCGCCTTGTCGTGAAAGGGTCGACGCCAACACGACGCGGGCAGAACATAATGAATTAAATTAGGTCCTACTGATAACCTCTCGGCACAATTTTGGGACGACTAGGGACATAACAAAGAGATAATAGTGAGTATATAGAAACTGGATAGGATTCTATAATATTAATTGATTTCAAAGTATTAAAACTAAGTATAAATTAAAAATATAAAATAACTTCCGCCCCTGAAGTTGTTAAGATCGCGACTGTTGCTAACAAAATGGTTGAAGACTTTAAAACGGCTGAACCTGTTTTGAAATACCAATGCTATATAACCTACTTACACATGAAAAATCCGCATCTAAATCGAAGAAACACGCTAATGAGATAATAATAAAATACAGAGTTATTCTAATTCAATAAAATATCATCTCATTGTACGAAGTCGCAAAAACAGACGGTATTATGTATTCGTTTAAAAAAAACAAAATGAATAGGATTGAAATCACAAGAAGTTCAAGATCATGCAAGTTCATTATAACGTCTCACGGTCACACTTCATACTATGTTTAACGTGTTGTCCTGATAAAATCCAAGTAAAAAAATGTATTTCAATATACCAGCCTGTAACTGTCCCACTGCAGGGCAAAGGCCACTTCTCATACAGAGAAGGTAAGAGCATTGATCACCACACTTGCTCAAGGCGGATTGGCGATTTCAACTTATATTTTATTACAAGTCCAGGTTTCCTCACGACGATGTTTTTCTTCATCGGTGTCATATATGATGTCCAAGATAAACTTTAACTTTTTTGTTAAAATCCTAGTTATCTATTCAATAGTAAAGACGTATGAATGTTTTTTACTCTTTCCAGCAAAAAGTACCAAACGGATTTTGATAAAACTTTATAGTAATAAAGCTTAAACATCAGAATAACGCGGTTGAAACCGGCGTGGGACAGCTAGTGATGAATATTATAATAAGTTGTTAATTTAAACAAACATTTTAATAATAATCAGCACATTAAGTTCCTTCCTTGATCCGCGTCTTTTTATATCAATTACATATTATAACTAATAATAGAACATTCAAAAGCTTATTAATTAGCCACGTATTTTTATAATCGAAATATTTCCATTATAAAATTTACTGACGTAATTTTTATGAGCTGTCAAGCCGCGACTTCCCCAATACTTTATTCCGCAGTAACGTCACTTACTAACCACCTCAATTGCCTAACTATTTATAAACTGTAAAGCCACCAAAATCTAATTTCAGTGTTAAATGAATGAAAATGAGAGAAAAAGTATTGTTTGAGAAATTAAGTCTTGGAAATATTGAATCATAAATGGACATGATCCAACTTCAACTTCAACTCCAAATGGATGGCCTTTGAGGAGACATGATCCACAACTAGCTACTCTAATTCGTTTCTCAGTTATTTTGACACAAAAAGCAACAAATATAATGTGCAACTCCACTTGCCGTATCTGGCAAAATATTTGTTTTTATGTAATAAGTCAAGAGATATAGCTTGTATTACCCTAGTTAAGCAAATGATACGCCATATGAAGTCGCACTTTATCACAGACGGCGTTTCTTTAACCAAATAAACATAAAAAACCCACTAAATTCAGAGAGCTATTTAAAGCATTCAATATTTTTTATGTAGCAATATTTTTAAGTAAACGGGAACTCCTTTGTTAATTAACATACCGTATTTTGTTACATTAGACCTTTCCAGTCACAAAGAAGTGACATTAACTCTTTGGTTGAGGGGACTAGACCTTGCTAATGTCAAGTGGTCCGAGTCCGAAGTAAAGAGTTATGTGCATAACGCCTGCTCTGTGATTTATATCGTTTCAGAATTCAGATTCGACCCACATGCATATGTATGTATGACCACATACATTTTAACAAAACGTTTTAGACGGCTGTTGGGGCACCACGTGCCTTTTCTATTTAACAAAATTTATGTGTAACTTTAGTGTTTTGTTTTTGTTTCAGGTCGCAGTACCAGCTTTTTTTTTTCTTTTTATGGCACCGTTTTTGAAAGTTGCCAGTGTTAAAATAAATCAGTACCAGCTCATATTCTTTTTTCTTTTCGCGCCAATCAGTGATTCGTTTAAAACTGTGACGGCATCCAGTCTATGTGTGTAGAAGAGATGCATTCCTTCACTAGTGCGGTAATGAGTATTTTTATTTAAAACTTTGATTGTTTTTAAGCCCAAATTGTTTTGTAACTAAATTGGTAACTATGACATTGAGTAGAAAGATACTTAATTATACAAAATACAGTCGTGGTCAACTAATTAGGGACAACCTGATACACTGAGTAACATTTATTTCTCCTTCCCATAAGTTTAGTTTGCTCGAGACTTTGGCAGTTTAGTTACTATTAATATAAAACTTAGCCAATATCTTAACAAATAGGCATAGTCATTAAAGGAATGGACTATACGTAAAATAAATATCGAACAAAATTCAACTTAACTTCTTCTTCATCCTATTCGTACCCTGGACAACTAATTAGGGACACTTAAGACAACATTAAAAATTATTATTGCAGAGAGCAAAAAAGGAAAAAAATATGTTTATTTATTATTCAATTAGGCTTAATGTGTCGTACTGTAAGACAAATCAATATCCAGAGTGATTGCTAAGGATTGCCTTAACCATGTAACAAAGGTATGGAATCGACGCAATCTAAATGTCACATTGTTCTTTAGTGATACTGTTCCAGCCTTCTTCAAAGTTACTACTGTTGATTTTTAATAGTCAGTTTATTTACACCATTTTTAAACCTACTATTCTTTCATAACCTACCACAAAATGCTTCCAAGCATTCAGGTCTGGGCTCTAGGCCAGCCAATTTATAACCGATACCTACTCATCAGTGAGAAATGTTCTAACAGACAGTGCAGTATGATTTAGGGTAGTAATCGTGTGTTCTTCAACATAAAGTAGTCTGATTGCTTGTAGTATTTAACTCTATTAAATTGAATCTAGTGTGCCTTGCATTTGCTCTAAAGGTCCCACACCATTTCCAGAAAACCAACGTCATAGTTTTATGTTCTCTCCTCAAGTTCAACTTGATTATTGGAGTATTTTGGAGACTTTTTGCTTTTTAAGGCGCCATTAATACTGCCTGCCTTCTGATGAAACAAAATGTACCTTCGTTTAGTTCAAAATCAAAACATTTTTTTATTGACAATCAGTTCTAATATCGGTGCCTCATAACTAAGGCCAACCGTGGCGAGTCTGTGATTTTTTCAACACTGGAACTTTTCGTACGACCATGCCCAACAGTTTAGCTTTAACAAATTGACGTCGAAAGATTATTGTAGATTACTCCAACGCCATGTTCTAGTCCAAATACCAACACTATTCAGACCTATAATCAATAAAAAGCCCATAAGTGGATCTTTTATCGCCGCTATCACTGTTTAGCGATTTTTTTGCACAATAGTTTTTGTTGGTATTTCTTTTCTGATTGCACGTTTAGTCGTTTTATGGATTCAAAAGTATAATTTTTAAATATGGATTATAATTGTCTTGTTTTGAAAATCATTATAATGGAGCAATTTCAATGTTTTAATAATTTACGCTATGGCGATTTACTATAATAAACAATAATAATTACTTTTCGCATAGTTGTATCGGAACTTTTATTTCGCCCCAAGTTTAATTAAATACTATGTTAATATTTCAACAAATTCAAAGTCAACGTAAAGACTCTAATCTTAATTATTAAAAAAAATTACATTCCATCAAATTTTATAAAAATGGGAATATAACACACTACTTTTGTTTTTGTCCCTAATTAGTTGGCCAGTCAGCACACGCCGCGATTTGGATGCAAGAGATTTGTTTTTAAATTTGCTATTACAAAATATTATCAACTTCGAAGCAATGCTCACAATTTTCAAGTATTCTTAATATTAATTAGTATTTCATAAAATTAAACTAAATTATTTAGTTTATTTGATCTACCATGGACATGAAAGTTAAAATTCAGCTGAAACTTTTGTTTGTCCCTAATTAGTTGACCACGACTGTATATGAATAAATACAGTATATACCTCATTTGTGTTCTATTTATTACAGAAATTTTAGTTTTTAGAGCACCGTAGCCAAGAAAGAAGCAACCCATAGGAAAAGTTGTCATTAGTATTTTTAAAATATACAAAGCTTCGTGTAAAGTATTTTTTGTTTTAATTTTGCTTAGAGTCAAGTGTCACCACATCCTGCCAGTTGAGGAGTTGTTTTTGGAGATATGAATTACAACAGAATTTCATATACTTATGAACATGCATGCTTACATGTGATCGAAAGCGCGTCTGTTGAGCGTAGGTCGGCAGGCTTAATGCTAGGCCTCCAGTGGCATACCTATTCCCTCCCCACTCCCTCTTACACTAATATAACAATCATTATATAGATTTAAAAAAGAAACATTTAAAAAATAAAAACAAGGTAAGGCTTTGGAGGAATCTCGCAAAGACTTGCTGGAGTTTTTCTAAACCGTAAAAATCTTTTGATCTTGTACCAATTTTAACACTATAGGCCCGCCACTGCAGATTGGAAAAAAAGGTTGCTCATTAGGATTTTTGGACTTGTACTAATTTTATATCCTTTAGGCCGGCCGCTGCAGATTGTGAAAGAAGTTCTAGAATGATTGACCATTAGGACTTTTAATTTATATCCGGGAGCTTGCAAGTTGGTAAAGTAACGTGTCGCTATGTTTTACCGACCCCTCGATTAAGAGAGTGAGTCTATCTATAATATCTTACACACTTGGGTTGGCTTGGTAGGTCCACTAGATTTTCCACTGTGACCGGAACTCGGTCTAAAGAATATTATGGTAATGATGCCCCACAGCCCATACATTTTTATATGTTGTAACAGATGTCGATAAACACAAAGGTCTTAATTTTAAGTATTCCAAATATTGTTATTCGAAACCTATCAGGAAACTTCGCTGAAACGTCTTCGGGCAATACGGTCCTCAAAGGCGATACGGACTATAAAATCCCAAAGGATATTATCTAAAAATTCGATAAAGTAGGGAACTAGTGCTTTTCTGCGTCTCCAATGCCGAATGGACTACACAATGAGATGTTTGTTTTAAAACCATTTTACTTTGTTACATAGTTCTATTTCAATAAATTTTCGTCTGCGGCTTCGCCCGCGTGGATGTCTACTATTTTATCCCTTCAGAGGTCGAATTTTCAAAAATCTTTTTTTAATGGATACTTACCCTTCAAGGAACATATCCTCCAAGTTTCGTGAATTTATGGCCAACAGTGTGGGCTGTGCATTGATATATGTGATTATCATTCAGCCAGTCAGTTTTCCATTTTATATGATAAAATATACTGTAGAGTTATCAAATACTATGTTGATAAAATTCTAAAGGTAAAATGCTTTAATTAGTTTTGATTTGGTACTTAGTCAAAGAATAACTTTCTGTCTGGGATGGCGTACTGTAAACTGTATAGCACAAATTGGTCATGTAACCTCGTTGCCTAACTTCCTACCCTGACCATGGTATCTATTATGTACGGGACACCTCAATTAAGAAGAAGTTGAAAAACAATCAGTACAGGAGTGAAAACTATCCTAAGTTCTTTCTCGGGTCCCAGACTATATCTGTACCAAATTTCATTCAAATATGTTCAGTGGTTTAGGCGTGAAGAGACAGACAGACACAGACAGGCAGAGTTACTTTCGCATTTATAATATTAGTATAGATAGCCGTAAAATTAGATAATAACTAATAATTTATAGATCAGAATAGATCTCTCTACATTTACGTAGAAGCATAATCTATATATATAAAAGAAAGTCGTGTTAGTTACTTCACTTATAACTCAAGAACGGCTGAACCGATTTAGCTGAAAATTGGCAGGGAGGTAGTTTAGAGCCAGGAGAAGGACATAGGATACTTTTTATCCCGTTCGACATCATTCCCGTGTGACTTGACATGTAACGTCAGTCACTATAAAACGTGGTATAACAAAAAAGAATCAGACTTGGAATAACAAAATTGACGTATAATGACAGCTATGTAATGACGTATGGATGATAGGTGGTAGGTAGGTAGTAGGTAGGTAGTAGGTAGGTAGTAGGTAGGTAGTAGGTAGGTAGTAGGTAGGTAGTAGGTAGGTAGTAGGTAGGTAGTAGGTAGGTAGTAGGTAGGTAGTAGGTAGGTAGTAGGTAGGTAGTAGGTAGGTAGTAGGTAGGTAGTAGGTAGGTAGTAGGTAGGTAGTAGGTAGGTAGTAGGTAGGTAGTAGGTAGGTAGTAGGTAGGTAGTAGGTGTAGGTAGTAGGTAGGTAGTAGGTAGGTAGTAGGTAGGTAGTAGGTAGGTAGTAGGTAGGTAGTAGGTAGGTAGTAGGTAGGTAGTAGGTAGGTAGTAGGTAGGTAGGTAGTAGGTAGGTAGTAGGTAGGTAGTAGGTAGGTAGGTAGTAGGTAGGTAGTAGGTAGGTAGTTAGTAGGTAGGTAGTAGGTAGGTAGTAGGTAGGTAGTAGGTAGGTAGTAGGTAGGTAGTAGGTAGGTAGTAGGTAGGTAGTAGGTAGGTAGTAGGTAGGTAGTAGGTAGGTAGTAGGTAGGTAGTAGGTAGGTAGTAGGTAGGTAGTAGGTAGGTAGTAGGTAGGTAGTAGGTAGGTAGTAGGGAGGTAGTAGGCAGGTAGTAGGCAGGTAGTAGGTAGGTAGTAGGTAGGTAGTAGGTAGGTAGTAGGTAGGTAGTAGGTAGGTAGTAGGTAGGTAGTAGGTAGGTAGTAGGTAGGTAGTAGGTAGGTAGTAGGTAGGTAGTAGGTAGGTAGTATGTCAATTCGAATTCAATATTCATACTTGACAAGACAACGTCTGTCGGGTCAGCTAGTATTATTATAATAATAATTTGTCTAAATAATAAAAATATTATAAATTGCCGAAATGTATGTACACACAAAACTTCCGAACTGCTGCACCAAATTGGTGGATGAATCTTTCTTTTTTGTTTGTTATTTTTAGGACTAGGTTTGTAAAAAATAGAATAAAATATTTTTTATTACAATCTGATTTAAAAAAACTTGATAATACATAATATTTTATCATATTTTGTGTTTGTAAAACAGGACGCGGCTATTATTTCGGGGTATTCCTCGGAGCGCTCCTGTTTTGAAGCGCTCCTAACGAAGCGCTCCTAAAATATTCCGCCAAGCGCTCCTGTTGGGAGCGCTTAGAAAATCAAACTAAAAATATTATTATTTCATTCCTCGAAGCGCTCCTATGACGAAACATAGAGAAGAGCATGAAGTGTTCGTAACAAATTATATCGATAAACATTTCGACGGCTACTAGTTGCTTATATTAAAACTAGAAATAGCTAGAATAACTGAATAGTAAAAATAAAAGCTTTGATGAAAAGTACCAGGGTGGCAGAAATTGCCAGGAGGCACCTAAATGATCTCATATAAATTGTACACCAACGATTAAAGTCTAAAATTATTTTGTTATTATTCACTATAACGATCTTATTATTTAGTAATGAATAAAAATGCGTATTCGATGTAAACTAGTTCCGGAAATGCTCGGCTGCATCCGGAATCACTCAGTAACGCGACCACGCGACTCTCTAGGTTAAACAGGGAAGCGGGGTTGACAACAGCGGCTAGTGTCTTGTGTCACTAAAGTCACTGAAGTACGTATTTCCAGTTCATTTATGCTACCCTAGTAGTTTTAAAAAAATTAACAATTATGGTAGTTAAACTTTAAAACGTCGATATCGATATCGTTTCTTACAAATCCTTCATGCTCTGCCCTATGGTATCGTCACGTCATAGGAGCGCTTCGAGGAATGAAATAATAATATTTTTAGTTTGATTTTCTAAGCGCTCCCAACAGGAGCGCTTGGCGGAATATTTTGGGAGCGCTTCGTTAGGAGCGCTTCAAAACAGGAGCGCTCCGAGGAATACCCCATTATTTCTAGAGACAAATGAACACAAAAAATAAACACATCTGGCATTTCTAATTTAATTCGTACCAGCAATATGTAATACTTCCAGTTATTTCCACTAAAAACTCCTTACAGGAAAACCTTAATACCGTGTTTTGTAAAAGTTTAACCACTACTATTTTGAATAGAACCTCATTTGATTTTCTTTAATTTATTATTTAATAAGGGTTGCTGGCCTTCATTCGTCGAAAAAATAAGAAACGCCATTTGTGTTTCTTTTTTATTTATTATTTTTCTCAGCAAATAATGGCCATCACCCGTTTTATTTTTTGGATATGACGGCCAGTTTGAACGTAAGTTTGAAGACAAGAAACTCTTTTGTAAGTTTTATTAATGTGGTAAAACCTATTTGATTATTATCCTACAAATAATATATATTATATAAAATGTCTAAGTTTATCAGGATAATGGTGCCGATTCTCTTGTGCACAAACTAACGTAAAATTAAGATAAGTGCATCTTTCTCTTTCCTTTTAATTAAGAAAAGGTCAGAAGATCAAATATTAGTTAAGTTCTGTCAAATTTAGACACTCCATAGATAATTTAGACGCAATTTAAAAACATGGCGTCTAAATATACGTCAATTTTCATCAAGCGCTGTCTAATTTGACAGGATTAAACTAAAATGTATTTTCTGTCCTTTTCTATAAGAAATGGAAAGAGAAAGATGCACTTAACTTAAATTTACGTTAGTTTGTGCACAAGAGAATCGGCACCATTGGTTCTAATTCTCTTGAACACAAACTTTACTAAGTTAAGTGCATCTTTCTCTTTCTATTTCTTAAAGAAAAGGACAGAAGATAGTTTAATCCTGTCAAATTAGACAGCGCCTGAAGTAAAGGCGCATACACACTTACGTGTCGTGGCGTGTCTTGGCGCGCGTTTTCATACATTTGACAGAACGCGTTGCGACACGACACGGCATAAAAGTATGTCTCTAACCATACTAAATGTATGAAACCGATATGCTTCTGGCGCGTCACGACACGCCACGACACATTAAGTGTGTTTGCGCCTTAAATCGACGTATTTTTAGTCGCCACGTTTTTAATCGCGACTAAATTATCTATGGAGTGTCTTAATTTGACAGGACTTAACTATTTTTTTAATTTTTTTATTCTGTCTTTTTCTTAATGAAATGGAAAGAGAAAGATGCACTTAACTTAAATTTACGTTAGTTCGTGAATAAGAGAATCGGCACCAGTTACTCTTTCACGCAAAAATTAATGAACGCGTTTTGTTGAAATAGCCTCTACATGCATCTGAATAACGAATAGGCTTCAAAACATCATGCTATGACCCACGTAAGCGGAGCAGTAACCTACAATCTATAAATATACTTAACGCGGATGAAACCGCAGGGAAAGCTAGTACCAGGTCACTCAGAAAGTTTTGAGAAAAATCATTTTTATGTATTAGGCACTGGCCATTTGTAATTATTTTGAAAACTTTGGTTATTAAAAAGTAAAAATTCCATCGTTCGAATTTTGAATTTAGCTTCACATTTTTTTGAGAGCCAAATCAAATTATCGTGTCTCTTGAAAACATGGATCTGCATCAAGAACATTTTTGTTCGATGATTTTCTGCGACTTTAAATGTGGCTTAAAAAATAATGAGCCATTCGACCGTCTTTAAATTGCTTTTATGGATGGAGGACCTTCAAAAGCAACCATCTATCATTGAAATAGCAAGTTCAAGTGCGTTTGCTTTATTTTGGGGATGAACAAAGAAGTGGCCGTCCTAAAACGGCAGTCACGGAAGAAACTGTGATGGCAGTAAAAAAAAATATTCAAGAAAGCAAGCGAAATGCATACATTGAGATTCAGCATACACTGCAGATTGGATCGGGAAGCCTCAACAAGATTCTACATAAGCATCTTCCGGTGCGGAGGATATCATGCCACTGAGTGCCGCAAAATCTCACCCAAACTTAGAAGCAGGCCCGTGTGGAGGGGTGCCGTGATTTCATCCAAAAATTTGTAGCAGGTTCGTCTCGGTGCGTTTACGACATTGTGACAGGTGACGAATTCTGGATTTATTAATACAATCCAGAAACAAAGGGTCAGTCGACAGTTAGGCTGTTTCAAAAAGAGCCCACGTCTACGAAAATGAAGCGATCAAGAAGCGCAGGAAATATTTTGATTGCTAGTTTCTTCGCTTTGATGGGGTGTCTGATTGCAATTTTATTACGAGACTAAAGCAGCATCAAAGATGAATGGTAAACCACAAAATGCCTGCCAGAACTTTAGTCTGCAATGAGCAATAAGCGACCTAACACCGGACTCCGCGGGATTCTGTTTCACCATGACTACGCGCCCGCGCACTCAGCGATCAAAATGAGGGACTTCCTGGTCACCACAGAGGTTGGAGTCTTGGTGAAACCTCCTTACAGTCCTTATCTGGCACCGTGTGATTTCTTTTTATTCTCTAAAATAAAATATCTGCTGAAAGGAATACAGTTTTCACCGCAGAAAGACGCTCTAGCAGCCTTCGAAAAAGCCGTAGAAGAGGTGTCTGCGGCGGACAGGAAAAAATATTTTGAAAAGGGGTTCAGACGCATGAAACTTTGTATAGAAGCTGGTGGAGAGTCCTTTGAAAAGATTCAATCGAAATATTTTATCTATGGAACTTAGTTTTTTAGTTTCTCAAAACTTTCTGAGTGTCCCACGTATTTTATATAGCGCCTTGCGTAAATCTGATAGCACAACTGCACAATAACGTAAGCAAGACTAAAACAATAAACAATGACCGTCTCTGATCTCGACCATTTCCAAATACACGTATCTAACAAGAAAAACTAAGTGAAACAATACAAGCTGTACGGGGTTTTTCTTTTCTGCTCATTGTTTAGCAAGTTTCCGTCATGCTTAATGTGTGGAAGAAAATTCCTCACCAAGAGTAGGTAAGTATTTCCTGTACTTATACTTAAAAAAGAAGATACCGTCAAGTGAAACCGTGACTCGGAATTAGTTTGAGAAGAATTAGTTTTTACAGTGTGTAATTATATCATCTGATAACAGTTCGGCAACGGGCAGGGCAACCATCGTTATTGTAGCGCAGTGATGAAGCATTCTCAAGTAATTTATCAGTCTAACCCAGATAGGTACCATTATGTGGGGTTTTATCTAAAAGATACGAAAATTCCCTGTTCAAACAGGATGGCGCTATTGTCAGAGCGACCTATTTTTTTCTTCGGTTAATATGAATGAGATAAAAAAGTATAAGTTCAATAAAAAAAAATGGTAGTTTTTGCAAAAAATCAAATAAAAAAATAGGACGGGCCTTTAATTTTTCACCTGTAATCAAATTTGTAAAATCACTGCATAAAATGAAACGTTATTTATGCTGTCAACGTAACGTCATAAATGATGACATTGACAGTTGCGAGTTGCCTAATTTTGTCAACACTCGACAACACGACCGAACAGTGAAAGGCTTTAAATTCTTTCGTATTTTATTTTTATCTAATAAAATAATAAGGTCTGTGTATTCGAAAAATTATAAATTAATAAGTAATTGAAAATGCTTGTTTTTTACAAACTTATTTAATTCAAGACTTCACTGCAAGCAGGACAACTGGATTACAGTGAGTGTTTTCCTTTAATATTTATAACCGATCGCGTTGTGTTTGATTAAACAACCAGTGAAAATAATTTTATCGATAAATTGTGATGCTATTATCAAACACCTTAATATGCTCGTTATGCAGTGGTCAAATAATAGTAAACATCTGGTGCCGAAAGTTCCAACGTCAAGCATAGACTGATTTATATGCTTTCACTATTATTTTTTTATATTACACGCCGATTTTGGATACGTGTGCGATTACTGCAATTAAATGCTAATTCTGTGTGTGGCCTTGTGTACATAATCAATGTTATATTACATATTATTATGTTAGTCTTCATAAGTAAGGCCACATCCAACAGAATTTTTTTTTCTTATTAAATAAATAAATTTACTGGGACAACTCACACACGGTCATCTGATCCCAAGTTAAGCTCTGCTTAGAGCTTGTGTTATGGTAACCAGACAACTGATATACTTACATACTTATATATTTAAATACATACATATTATAGATAAATTACACCCAGACACAGAACAAACAATCATGCTCATCACACAAAGTTTGTTCTGGGTGGGAATCAAACCCACAACCTCCGGCTTAGCAGTCAGGGCTACTAACCACTACACCAACAGGCCCACAATAGATTAATATTATTTTATTCTTACTAAAGAAAGGTCACATTCAAGAGATTCTTGTTTTCAATTCATATTTAGTAGTAAAACACAACAACAAAATATTATAATATATAACTTTATGTAGATATTGCTGTAAATTATTCATCTTTTAGATACTGTGTTTGGTTTTTTCCTTAGCCTAGACCAGAAAAATTCATAAATAGTTTTAATGATATGCTATCTATAAAACAATAACAAAACGGCGGACAGTCAAACCATTTGCAGGTGTATAAATAACTGAATAGTAATAGTTAAACTCATTTTATTATACCAGCATAATTGTTAAAATACATTAACTGAAGGCTTGGTTGGTGCCTGACACAGTCCATATTGTATTATTGTCTGATTTACCATCTATGTTATAGGTACTTATGGAGCACAGTAATTAAATGAAATGAAATGGAATGTTACATACTTAGCACTACCTCTAGTACCACTTCAGAAAAAAATATAGTTAACAACTTTAGTTTTATATAAATTCATAATTTTAAACTTAATCTTTCAAACACATGATTTGAGACACAATAGAAAGACAATAGCAGCTCGACAGCCGGCTATTGGTTGGTTGTTGAAAGGTTAAGTAGATTAGACTGCGAAATGTCCCTTAAGTCAAAAATTTGTTGAGCATTATTTAGTTGCATAATAAAATAAATTGTAATATAAAATTAAACAAAGCGACTGAGAAAATATAACAGATTGAGATCAATTAAACAGTAAATTAATCAACCACTAGTTGCATATAACTTTCTTAAAACAGTTATTCATACTTTTGCCTCACCTTAACGACAATAGTAGACTTTTAAAACTAGTTTCTCATAATAATTTTTACCTTTTAAACTGTCATCATTAGGAAGTTTTAATATTGTGCCTTTTAGAGATAATGGTCTGGACCTCTGCGAGGCACAACAGAGGCCAAACCTAAATAGAAAACACAGTTAGACTGTGTTAATTATCTTAAAACAAAATGGGGCACTAAACAATGATACTCATTGTACTTAATAAGTATTTATGCGTCCTAGAACAATACCCGGGTTATACATGATCATTGTAGAATACTGTAACAAAGTGACTATGTATTATCTAAAGTGAACTAGCTATCTAAGCCTAAAGCCCGGTTTCCACCACGAGCGGAACGGCCCCATTAATGACTTCGTTTGCAAACAACAAACTGCATTCTTGTATTTCCACCAACAAAATTATAATTCTTAATACATAATTGTTTATTAATGTATTTATTATTAATTATTATTTGACTATTTGTTGTTTATTTGTTTGACTATTTGTTATTTGCAGTTTGCGCTTGCGAACGAAGTCATTAATGGGTCCGTTCCGCTCGCGGTGGAAACCGGGCTCATGGAAGAACTAAGACCCTAAACTATGTACTAAGTATGTATAGTATGTTTGTATGACATTAATAATATAGCACACAATAAATGGGCTCCCCAAAGTATAGGTAGTAACTAGTGCTGTGATGTAACGACAAGGGCATATAACTCAAGTGCTAAATAACTGCATAGGTCTCCTACTACCTTGCTAGGATACTTATGGGGGCTGCTGGGGTTGTGGGTTCAATTCACAACTAGGAAAAACAAGATTTCTTCGGGCTTGCTACATAGTCAAATCACTTATTTTCATTAGACAAAAAAAGGCACTTTGAAACATCATTTACAAAACAAAAGTGAATCGGGGAATGTTGTTTTATATGGAGAATGGGCAAGAAACTCCATACTTAACGGTATGCTCTTTTAAAATAATCACGTAACAAAAGCTTTTTTACATGGTTTAATGTAAATTAGATGATTATGATCTAAAAACCATTTCGTCAAAAATTACATGTATACTTATAAGAAAAAAGTAACTGCTTATTTACGTAAATTAGGAGATGGAAGCTAAATAATGTTCGCGAGCATAGTGTTCACAAGTTTACAAATAAACTACATTCCTCAAACAATGACAATAATGTGTAAGCCAGCGCAATGTATAATTAGAAGAAAAAAAAACGTATAAGCTGCTCTTTTATTAAATAAATCCGACGTTTTTGTTTGATAAGTTATCTATAACTCACCCACACTTTAATTCCTGTGGAAGTTATAAGTACTAAGTATGATAACTCGGAACACTGACTTCCGAATTCCGTTGTGTGTAGGTACTATTTAATAGAGCCGTCCTCGCAAACTTGAGAACTAACTAACAAATAAACAACTATCTTGGTCCTTTTGCAGTTAAGTTTTGGATTCAGAATTGCAATTCGTATTTTTTTATAATATTCCTAATTTTTACATGGCATTTTAGCCATATCTATCTGTATAATTTACAAAATGGTAAACTAACTGAAAATATATTAACGCACAGCCCAAACTACTAGTCCTACATACATGAAACTTGGAGAGTGTGTTCTTTACCGGGGTTGCGGAATGTTTATAATATTTACCGTGGCCTCGGAACATAAAGGGCAACCGAAGAAACATGAGTGGGTTTTAGTCAGTAAAAGTCTGACACGCCCTCCCGCCGCACCCAGGGCGGGAGCAGTCATAAAAAAAAGAGTGTGTTCTTTGAGAACAGTAGGTAGCCACTAAGAAATGATTTTTTGGAAATTTTTACTCATTACTTAGGTACTATACTATACGTAATTACTTACTATAAAAATCGTTGATAAATTAGAAAAGCCATGGTCAGTATTAATAAGTTACCTACCATTGGATGCTAAAGTGTTCTATTTTGACACTGAGGCTTAAACATGCCAACGGGTAGGTATTTAGGTAGTTTTCGTACAAACTTGTATTTATTCCTTTGCAAAAATCGCTTTGCCTCTAAATCTTTTAATAATAAACTACTATGCTAAGAGTTCTGTCTTTAATGGTTTCGGCTGTGTTTTGATAGCAACACATCTCTTATTTATGTACAGGTTAAAAAAAAATTAAGAATGAAACAAGTTTATTAAATGGTTAAAATTTGGCTCGACAAGTGAAATTGAATACTTTATGCCCTGATAACGCAACAAATGTACCTACATACGTTATGTATTATCGTACATATGTAGTTAATACTCGAATCAATTGTAACAGGCACCTCGTGATGCAATGAAATCGTTTAGATGTTTATTACTTGGTACCTATTTACTGTTTAACTAGCCAATACACCCATCCATACTTGCGTAAGCATATTTTGAAGTGAAAACTTCTTTAGCGGCGTTGAGCACTTTTTCTGTAATGGGTATAAAATCTTAAACTCGCGTCAGGACACGTGACCTGATCGAAAAAGCGTAGGACGGATGGATAGTAGACAGCTGTCACCATCCATGGATGCGCGTGGCACGCTGTTAATAATCAAGTTTTCACTTCTGCCGGCACTCCCGGAGTGCAACCCGTCTTTTTTTTTTCTTCTTTTGGCTTCTTTGCGTTTAATGTTTATTTAGCTTAGGGGTTTATTGACCATTAATGCAGAAAACACACACTAACCCGAGGGCTTTGAACTACAACACTCTTGAAAAACGTGTTACTATTAGTGCTACTGTCCACGGAGGCGTATCTGCATAGGGACGTATTCCTTATAATACGCTGCGTGTACGCTTGCTTGCAGCTTACACACAAAATTATGAAACTCTGTCGACGAAGCGTACAAGTAGTATGCACAGTTTTGTATGAAAGCTGCAAGCAGGCGTACACCAAGCGTATAATGACAAATACTCTGCGCCTCCTTGGTCAGTGCCACTTAGCACTCGTCTTCTTTCCTAATTTTGCTGTGCCCGATAAGGTCCATAGTCTATGTATTACATGTGGAATGCAATAAATAATTAAGTTTTGATTGGTTGTTAGTGTTTCAACTGTTTTAACTGTTTTCAATGCGGAACACCGCACCAAACAATACCGGATACGCAACGTTAACGCAATATATGCGTTTTTTGCTCACGCTGGGTCTACGCCTACGCTAGATGTTCATATTTTATTTTAGTGATTTATTATACAAGTACTACTACTTAATTTTGAAGAAATTTTATAACATTTCTAATTCATCGATTGACACAAGATATAAGCCTAAATGTGACTCATTTGGGTTAAATCGCTTGATTTTGATTTAATAATGCCGATAATATGGTAGAACAAATAGTGAGGTTTCTAAGATTTATTTAGTTTTATTATCAAATCATTTATTTGTGATTCACAGGTGTATATATGAAGGTAAAAATCACAAGTACAAATATAGTTCATTCTGTGATTAATAATAAAAAAAAAATTGTTTTGGGACAACTCACACACGGCCATCTGATCCCAAACTTGTACTACGGTAACCAGACAACTGATAACATATAATTTATAAATAAATACATACACATTCAAAAAATATTATATATAATTAGCGCCTGTTTCAAATTCTCCTTAAAAGTTCTGATTAAAAATAATTGGCAGATAAATATATACAAATTGTGATCCATTTTTGAATTTATCTATTTATCAGGTAGTAAGAGTTTATTTTTAGCCCTTAATCTAACTAGAAGTGGTATATTAATAAACTAAATTAAATTATTGATAAACCATAAACTAGGTTGTCGCGCTAAGCTGAGACGCGGCCTATTTTATTGTTGGAAATGCAATAAAACAAGCACATCTACGCAAACAATAATTTAATAAAATATAATGGTCGTGAGTTGTAATGGCCCGTCAATATATTTATTTCTGCCTTATGGAGGTAGGCGCGCACTAGTACTCTCCTGGCTCAGCGGAGACGTCACGACGGAACCCGAGGAGTGGCGAGTCAGGTAGGAAGTAGCGGCGACCTTGCGGATGACCTTCAGGCGTTGCATACGCGGGTTGACCCAGAACCTTCTTCAAGCCCGAATCAAATCTTCAGGGTGTCTATGACCCGTAATCTGGGACCCCAATAATAAGGGGTTAACACTGATTTTAATTATTTGAAAATATAAATATACGACTTTACAATGTATGATGATCACAGACGTTGTGATGGGATTCAAATATCTAAATCGTTGAGGTCACGTAAGACGACACGGCTAAGGGAAACAGAGGTCCTGAGTAGCGCGTGTACGTGCACCTCGGCTGAGATTTTTTCGAAATGCCCATAGGTCAAGACCGGTGACCGGAGCGCACCGGTAGGTAGAAGGGAAATAGATCTCGTTCGTTCAATGTGAACACTGTGTCGGTGGCGGCCGGCACCGTATGCTTGATAGACAAGTTGGAACCATAATACGATGATTATACGTATCGATTTTGTTTGTAAATAGTTAAGTAGATTAAGTTGCTAGGTATAATATTGTTTTCGTTCTTTTATTATTTAGCTATAGGTTTAGTTATAAGTTTGTAAATATGTAAATTAATTAATTTTAGAGACCGCTTTATTAATTAAATAACGTACAACCACAGATTAATAAATAGTTACTACGTAACAGATACTTCACTCCAATACAAAAACCAAAATACCTACGCTATAATAGCCTACAAAATCATAATAATAATACCAGCTGTTTGCAGCGAGGAGAAATGTACCATAAGTACGCACAAAGAGAGTTGAGATTCTTTTGCCCGCCGCGCGATAAACGTGTGTGCGTGCCATCCAGCAAATGTCCTAGGGTTATACGTATGATGATAATTGTAATAAAACGAATGTTTTAGAAAAACAATATGTTTTTTATTTGTTGATCAAATATTTTTTAAGTTTAATAAAATGACTGATGCATATTTTTCGTTCCTTGAATTCCCGATTATTATATTTTAGTGTCGAAAATATCCAAAACCGCGTGAATAATTTTAATAAATAATCAAAAGGGAAACAGGAGAATTGGGAAACAGGGGAATTGCACAATAATCACGCAATAATTACGTGGTTTCGGCATTTTGATAGTCAGCGCTGTACCCGTGACGCGCGAGCACTCAAGCGGGCGCGCGACAGCCCGGTGTTCGTTGTATCGTCGACGATACGCGAAGCGGTAGGCATAAAACGCGTGGCCTTGAGCGAGTGACGGACGCCTGGTACAACGTTACAATACCCCCGCGCGCAATCAAGGATTTTATTATTTTATAAAATATGATAAAATCCGCATTAAGAAATGTTAGACTAACTGTTTATACTCACAAAATCATCTTCCATACTTCTCGCTTACATACACATGACGACAATTATTGTAAAATTAAATAATAGGCGCAACATTACAAAACTATCTAGGTGACTAGTTTAATATATGTAGGTAGTTACCTTACAATTAGTCATTCTAATAAGATGTAAAATTGTATACGTGAAAGAGTATTGCAAAAAAAACTGATAACTATCGCTAAAGGAAACGGTAAGAAGCAATGACTATTAATTCCGACCTAACTTAATATCTTTTAGGTCTTTTATGTGCCAAGTGCCCAGATTTTTACCTGACATGTCTTCAAGTACGTACACCAAAGGAGACTTCTTTCCTATAATTTTTGCCTTTATAAATTTGGGGGCTAACTTCTTAGAGAATCTGCTCTCCTTGTCACTTAGGAAGTACGCACGTTTCATAACTATGTCACCAATGTTAAATTCAGCAAACTTACGTCTCAAATTATAATGGGAAGAGTTCTTAACGTGAGCCTGCCATAATTTTGCCTGTACACTGTCGAATATTGTAGACAACCCACCCAGGTTTTCCGCATAGACATCCCTTGGCAAGAATAAGATTTCTTTGTCTAGGTCGTTGTCAATGTAATGGGTACCGCAAGGAACAAGTTCTCGACCGAAAACTAAAAACGATGGTGTAAAACCGGTAGCCTCGTTCACAGAGTTATTGATGGCGAACTGTACTTTGGGAATAACTAAGTCCCACGATCTATGGTCATCATCCACGTACGTAGAAATACAAGTGATTATAGTTCTGTTGTACCGTTCGACTAAGTTAACCTGTGGAGTATACTTGGGTGTATAATATACATTTGGTACGCTGTACTTTTTAAATAGTGCTTCAGCCACCTTGCCCGTAAACTGAGTACCATTATCCATTAGAACAGTTTGCGGTATACCATGAACTAAAAACACGGATTCTTCTAAAATTCTAGTTATAATATCTGAAGTAGCTCTTTTAATTGGGAAAATTAAACAAAATTTTGAAAAACAGCAAGTGACAACTAGTATGTAATTATTTAGTTTTCGTGAAGTAGGAAGAGGTCCCATGAGATCGATAGAAATCATTTGAAATGGTCGCGAACACTGTTTTGGACGACCCATTTCTCCTAGCATTTGGTGGTTTTGCGATTTGTAAGCCAAGCATTTGTCGCAATTACCAATAAATTTTACAACGTCTTGATACATCCCTGGCCAGTAGTATCTTAAAGCAAGACGTCTGTAAGTTTTAAAAATTCCCATATGTCCAGAAGTAGGTTCCGAATGGTTTTCTCTTAATATCTTCTCACGGAATTCAGTAGGTACGACTTCTTTCCAAGAGAATTCAGAAACCAAATCGTGCCCATTTTTGGATAATCTAAATAAGGTGTTGCTTTTAATTAAAAAATTTGGAAATTTTGAGGGGCTATTTAGGCAACCTTGATAAATGTTTTTGTACCACGAGTCTTTAGTGTCCAAATATGAGTTGGAAGTACTAATGGCACCAACCGGAACAATTCTAGATAGGGCATCCGGAATAACATTATCAACGCCCCGACGGTGTTTAATGACAAAATTAAATGCTGAAAGACGTACACCCCAACGCGCTAATCGACCAGTAGGGTTACTTAGGGATAAAAACCATTTGAGCGCGCTATGGTCAGTGTAAACCGTAAACGGTTGACCGTTCTCAATATAGCAACGCCAATGTTCCAAGGCGGTAATGACAGCTAAAGTTTCGCGTTCGGTTATGCTGTAGTTCTTTTCAGCTGCGGTCAGTGACTTACTCATGTATGCTATAGGGTGTTCTTTGCCATCTACAGTTTGAGTAAGCATTGCACCGACACCGTAACTACTAGCGTCCGTATGAACCTCAAACGGTTTTGTGTAATCTGGACAGGATAAAACAGGGGCGGAGATTAAACATTCCTTTAGCTTTTGAAACGCGGAGTCAGCTTCAGGAGTCCACTTAAAAGGAGGGGCACCTTTCTTAGAAGATGTCAGCTTATTTAAAGGTCCCGCTATTGTACTGAAACTGGGAACAAAACGTCTATACCAAGTGGCAGTACCTAGGAATCGTTTTAGGTCCTTACGACAAGTAGGTGTCGGATAATTCAATATAGCCTCAACCTTCGCTGGATCGGTACGTAAGCCTGTACTATCAACTACGTAGCCCAGATACTTAAGCTGAGAACTAAAGAAATTGCACTTTTCCAAGTTAACTGTTAAGTTTGCCTGTTTTAACTTTTCCAGTACCCGCAAGAGTAACGTCACGTGACTATTGAAATCCTTGGAAATTACAATGACGTCATCCAAATAAGCAAACACTTTCAGCTCGAATTCGGAAAACAACAGATCAACCAAACGCTGTTGAGTTGCCGGTGCATTTGTGAGACCAAAAGCAGTTCGTTTAAAACGGAACGTCCCTCTTCCTGGAACGTAAAAAGCGGTTTTGTCGCGATCCTCAATGGCTATAGGCACTTGCCAAAAGGCTTTGGATAAATCAATGCTAGACAGGTAACGAGCATCCCGAAGATTATCCAGAATTACGGATATGTAAGGTAGATTGTAGGCATCCCGTTTGGTGACCGAGTTCAGTTTGCGACTATCAAGACAGAACCGAGGTTGACCGTTCTTCTTGCTAACAATTAAAACAGGAGAAGACCAAGCACTCTCGCAAGGCTCTATTACGTCAAGTGTAAGCATTTCGTCAACCTGTTCCACCAAAATACGTTGTTTCTCTGGTGATAACCGGTAATACCTTTGGCGAATCGGTTCTGAATCTCCCGTGTCAATACGGTGCGTGATGAGATTAGTAACACCTAGGCCTTTACGTTGAAAAGAAATATCTTCGAACTGTTTAATGATATTATCGGCTAACTGCTTTTGTGACTCGTCTAAGTTTGCATACCCTTGTATGAAGGTTGGATGAGTAGCGGATAAAGAGCAGATGCTCGTTTTAACTATAGAATTACTACCATTGTATTTTAAACAAATCTTAAACTTACGCCAGAAATCGATCCCTAAAATAAGGTTTTGTTTAATACCTGGAATGGCATAAGCTTTAATGATGTGAAACTGGCCTTCAAAATTGACAGGAATGTTAACGTAGCCTAAACTGCTTAAATTTTCACCGCCTGCTGCCGTTACAGTTATAGGTTCTGATTTAACGAGAGGTAAACCGTAATTCTCTAGTACTAAATGAGCACCATTACCCAGAATCGAGACAGCGGCACCTGAATCTAAAAGACCTAAAACGGTTAAATCATTGACCTGTATAGGAATAAAAGGTCTATCATCGAGATCGCTTTTATCATCGAGAACTGTGCAGATATTATAAGATTTAAAAAATAGTGAAATTGTTTGTAGCCATTTTTGCCAATCGTCACCATCAAAGTTACCTGCACAATTCTCAGATGTTAGTTTTTTGAATTGTTCTTTTTTCCACACTTGGGACAATCCGGTTTTTTAACACCCTTGTGGCCACAAGTGAAACAAAAAACATCGCTTTTATCAGCAGTACACTGCCTGAGGTTATGAGTATCATTACGACAACGGGGACAGTAACGAGGTTTAGCTTTTGAAGGTTCAACCGAATGTACATAGTTAGAATTAGAATTTTTATTATTTGTGTTCACGTTGTTAGTGTTGTTACGTTGATTAGATGATGAGTTGTCATTTAAGGAATTAGAAAATGAATTATTATTGTATTTAGCTTTGGAAAAATATTTATTATTAGAATGACCCGAATACGCAAACTCCGGTGCTAAAGTAAATGAAGACGGTTTTGGAGGTTCCTTAAATTGAGACAACCGTGATTGTATGTTCTCAAAATTACGGCACAGCGTTCGCAATTGATCAATAGTCTTAATCTCGGAAACGGAAGATAATGTATTTGCATAAATTGGCCGAATGTTGTGAAGTATAATTTCTAATCTATCCTCCTCTGGTAATGTCTTCGTTAATCTCGAAAAAAGTCCAGACATAATGGATAGATAGATAACTATATTTTCTGTTTCACCTTGTGTCCGAGACCTAACTTCTGAAAGCAGTCTATAATCAAAGTCAGACTGATCGAAATCACGCTTTAATGACACCATAAGATCGTTCCAATTTGATACGGAATCCCTAATACTTCTGTACCAGTGTAGCGCACTATCTGTAAATATTTCCGTGGCATAAGTCAAAATCTTGTCACAAGAAACATTTTTTGCTTGGCAGAATTCCTCGCAACGTTGAATAAATGCACGCACGCAAGACTTGCCATCATATTTTAGCTTCGAAAATTTATTCATATTACCTTCACAAGTTACTGTGACATTAAAAGGCGTAGAGGAAATAGCTGGAGAGCAATCGCTGCCAGAAGTTGCGAGGGGATCTGTGACGGAATCGTTAAGCGAGTCAACTTTTACTGTAAGGCTCTTGTAAAGGGCAACACACTGATCGTATTCTTGTTCCAACCTGTCATCATATGCAATGCGGTTAAGCCGGTGATAGACATGATTTAGTAAATTTTTATTGCGTAACAAGGTACTTTTATCTAAAGGCGTAGAATTAATACTAACGCGAATCCTTTCAAGAATATCGGCAACGCCATTTAGGTCATTAGTTGCTTCAAAAGGGCTAGTGAGGATATCTTCAGAAGGAAATAATGGACCACACTTAGCTATCTGCTTGCGCAACTCCTGCACTGTGGCAGCTGGTGATTCACCCCTAATAGAAACCTCATACTCGAGCTCCGTCTTTTGAAGCGACATAAATTTAATGGGATAAGCCATTATATGAATTTAAAAAGATTAAAATGAATAAAAAAAAACGTTAAAATTAATTTTAAAGAAATTGGATGAGTGTTGACAGATTTACCATGTGAAAAAACAATAAAGCAAATGAACAACAAAATACTCCGTCTGTTACAAATTGTAATTTAATTGACAACGTCTTGGTTGTTTTATCACAAGGAAATAATTAAATGTAATGAATGAACACTACTATTAAGCATAAAAAGAAAAAAAAATGCAACCAAAAATAAAAACACAAAAGCAAATAAAAAAAATATGCAACTAATGTGTACAACAACAAAACAACAAAAAAAAGACATACAATACCGAAAGAACCTCCTTTTTTTAAAGTCGGTTAAAAAAAGTTGTAAGTATGAAAACAAAATTTTGCTGCTGACTGTACTTTTTAAACATTAATATTTCATTAAAATTAAAAATAATAATACATGAAAAAAAATAACTAATATTCCAACTATGTTAAAATAAAAGTAGTTATTAATTACTACTTAATAAAGAACACAAAACTTAATTTATTTATATTTAATTTAATTTATTTAATCATTTAATAAATGAATATTTTACTAACTGTTGCGTACACCTTAGTTACTAAAACCAAAAATAAAACGTTTCACAAAAAAAACACACAACACCCAAAACACAACTACCTCCATAAAAGCATAAAAGAAAAAAAAAATATCGACCATAACATTTAATTAACGAAAACCACGATAAGGGCGCCAATGTCGCGCTAAGCTGAGACGCGGCCTATTTTATTGTTGGAAATGCAATAAAACAAGCACATCTACGCAAACAATAATTTAATAAAATATAATGGTCGTGAGTTGTAATGGCCCGTCAATATATTTATTTCTGCCTTATGGAGGTAGGCGCGCACTAGTACTCTCCTGGCTCAGCGGAGACGTCACGACGGAACCCGAGGAGTGGCGAGTCAGGTAGGAAGTAGCGGCGACCTTGCGGATGACCTTCAGGCGTTGCATACGCGGGTTGACCCAGAACCTTCTTCAAGCCCGAATCAAATCTTCAGGGTGTCTATGACCCGTAATCTGGGACCCCAATAATAAGGGGTTAACACTGATTTTAATTATTTGAAAATATAAATATACGACTTTACAATGTATGATGATCACAGACGTTGTGATGGGATTCAAATATCTAAATCGTTGAGGTCACGTAAGACGACACGGCTAAGGGAAACAGAGGTCCTGAGTAGCGCGTGTACGTGCACCTCGGCTGAGATTTTTTCGAAATGCCCATAGGTCAAGACCGGTGACCGGAGCGCACCGGTAGGTAGAAGGGAAATAGATCTCGTTCGTTCAATGTGAACACTGTGTCGGTGGCGGCCGGCACCGTATGCTTGATAGACAAGTTGGAACCATAATACGATGATTATACGTATCGATTTTGTTTGTAAATAGTTAAGTAGATTAAGTTGCTAGGTATAATATTGTTTTCGTTCTTTTATTATTTAGCTATAGGTTTAGTTATAAGTTTGTAAATATGTAAATTAATTAATTTTAGAGACCGCTTTATTAATTAAATAACGTACAACGTTACAAGGTACAAAAGTAAATCACTATCAGAATAATAACAGTTTTCTATCAAATAATTATAGAAATTATGCTTAAAAATAATAAGTGTTATATATTTTTTATAATAAACATTCCGTAAAATAACACTATTCATTTACATAGGTGTACAACTTACTTTTACACATTATTCTTCCTCTTCCCATTTCAACCTGGCATTCGGATATTTAATGACATGGAAATAGTATTATTACCGAACATTTACCGGAACCATTCTAAGGACACCACTTAGGTACTAATTTTATATCGTTTTAATTGAAAAAGGTTTCATGCTAGGCAGAAAGGACACATGACCTCAAAACTTGCGCGTTTCGAAGCGTCCTTGAAGTATCTGGTTGATGTAGTAGAATTTTTAGGGTTCTGCGCCGGAAGGGTACCATCAGGTCCACGATCAAGACCTATACACATTGGATCTACTTCACTATGCATCCGTATTGCGCTTGTCCATCTATAAGTCTATCATTGAGTGGCCTACATATCTTGAACTAAATTAGGTGGAGTTGATTATTTCAAGTGGTATTTCTCTTTAGCGGCAATAGAAATACACACTAGAAAAGTTGAAATAATCTAACTCTACCTAACTTCTAACAACAAATAATCTAAAAATATATAAAACTCAAAGGTGACTGACTGACAGACATAGTGATCTATCAACGCACAGTACAAACCACTCGACGGACGGTTGGTTGACATTGACGTAGGCATCCACTAAGAAAGTATTTTTTGGAAATTCGACCCCTAGAGGGCTAAAATAGGGGATGAAAGTTTCGACATTCACGCGGGCGAAGCCGCGGGCGAAAGCTACCTAGTACTAAATATAAAGGTAAAACTTATAGGAAGGGAGGTGCTCAGTGTTCTGTCTAAGTTCTTGTATAGTGATCGTAGTAGAGAACTCTTCATGTTCACCTGATTCGCACTTGGCTGGTATTTTTATTTTGTTTGTAAACGGACACACAGGCAAGATTATTTACGATATAAAGTTGCGCGAACCAAGTGCGCACGCGTTGCTAAACAGTTGTATCGTCGAGTCAGTTAGTGATCGAAAGTTAAGTGGAGTGCCCGCGCCGTTTCGCACGCAAATACCTTCAATTAAAATAATGTCTGTTGCGTATTTTTCTGTTTTGTAATTTTCAATTGAAAGTAAGAGTGTTTTAATTTTGGCTTTTAAATTTTTTAGGGTAAGTTTTTTTTATTTTCGCGAATATTTTTATTAAACGGTGTGGAGTATTAAAACGATTAACACTTGATCAAGCACTGTTAATGTCATTAATTAAACAGCAGATAGACATATTTGTAATAATTAATGTACTTTACTGAATATTTTCAGGAATTTTAGTAAAAAAATTGTATTTTAAAAATAGTTTGCTCGGAAAAAATATTCCTCTGAATGTAAATGGACTAAGCTCCGGGTATGTTTTACCTTCCCACGTAATTTTTATCTTTATATTCAATGGCATTGAACTTGTGATAACCTATCACTAATATTTCATCAAAAACTGAAGGCAATTTTCACGTAGTACGCACTAAAGTAGTTTTATTGCAGTTCATTAATTAAGCAGTGTAAGAGATCAGCTGCGCATATTACGTATAACATAATCCTACTGCTGCTATATTTGTACAACAATATTATTAAAATCACCATCTCCCTAGCTAGCCTAGCTGGGCCCGGTTAGATTTCAATCTCACCGGGCCTAGTACCAGTGGAGCGACTGCCTATCAGACGTCCACAACCCAGTAACTGAATAACACAATACCCCTTTGAAGTGTTTATCAGACTTTCTGGCTTCTGACTACTTACTCCTAATAACAATTTTGTTAAGATACTAGCTTTTGTCCGCGGCTTTGACCGCGGCTTTGACCGCGAGGATGTGAAACTTCCATCACTTATTTATCCTCTTAAGGAGTGTTTCCAAAAATCTTAGTGGAAACTTACTCTTCAAAGAACTCACAGCACACCAGTTTCATGTCTCTAGGACCAGTGGTTTGGGCTGGATATCACCCAATCAGACGGTCTGTCTTTATATTTTTTATATATGTATACATACGACACATACATACTACATATAAATACATTGCTATAAATACAAAGATATCCAAATCCAATTAAAACTGATAAATTGATGTATCGTCAATTAAACAATTAGCATAAATAACTACGTAAAGAGCGAAACTGGCTTCAGTACCTAACGGATATATTAGCATATATTAAGGTAGAGGTAAATAAACCTTACTTAGCACGTGCTTTGGCTAAGCTGTATAACTGTCACTCTCGCACATCTGTTGCTGAATGTTTATAATAGTTACCGTGACCCCGGAACATAATGGGCAACCGAAGGAACATGAGTGGGTTTTATTAGTCAATAAAAGTCTGACACGCCCTCCCGCCCCGCCCAGGACCGGAGAAGTCATTTTATAATTTACCACTCCCCAAAAAAAAAATCGCACATCTATCAAACTACTATGGTAGATAGAGACGGGAACATAGCTAAGAGAAAGTACTTGAAAAGTGCTTTATATGTTCACCAACTTCTGATATTAAGAACTAGGTAACCAAGAATGGGAAGCCGTCGCCTCCTTTTGCGAAGCAGTTATGCTAGTAAAGGAAGCGGCGGCGCGCGATAGACAACGACGAGCCTCTCGCCCCGGACAGGGACCCAGGCGTAGACGTCGACTCGAGAGTCGCAAGACGACTACCGGCCACCGTAGGCGCGGGTCTGCGGACGGCGAGCGATAGGTAGCTCACCGCCCGGCTAGGACCAGCCAGGCCCGTGTCGACGGCGCGTTAAGGTGAACGCAGACTTGGCCGCACCGCACGCGCCGCAGTCTTCGCATTCGAATTCTTTATATGAAGTTCTATGCCACCTCGCACACCTACCCGCGTCGCAGTTGCCGCAGACCCTGAAACGACAACAACGAAAATGCGATGACTGCGGGGACTGCGGCACGTGCGGTGCGGCCAAGTCTGCGTTCACCTTTAGTGTTCCACGCGCGCCTCAAAGAGAAGTCAGCAAGAGAAGGGGCCCAACAGGGCCACCGCCTGCCGGGGTTGCGGAATGTTTATATAATAGTTACCGTGACCCCGGAACATAAAGGGCAACAAGGGGAAGGAACATGAGTGGGTTTTAGTCGGTAAAAGTCTGACACATTTTATTTTTAATGTTTGTTCTTAAAGGTGTTAAAGTTTTTTACACAAGTTAATTCGCTAGCAAAGTGCTATAGTTAATGATAAAAGTTAGACACCTGAATGTAGTTTTATTACCTGATAGATAGCTATTCAAATATGTTCTATCAATATAAATATATCAAATGGCTATCTGACTAATGTATCACCTGAAACTTTTACCTGCTTTTATACCGTTGTTTTTTAAACACAATTTTTTTTGAAAATCTAATATCACACACGGGTGTGAGATTTTCAAATAATTTCATTGGTTTTCACGTTTCCATATGAGCGAAACCGCTGATAATAGCTAGTTTGGTTTTTTAATTAACCTTATGTTGTTCTTGCTTAAATATCGTGGAATTTAGAAAAATAGTCTGTAAGTTTCGATGAAATGCTTAAAAAGAAGATAACAGTGCTTTTAATTATGACAAAAGGAGAGATGAAACGGATAGCAGTTTGGCCGGATATCGGATAATCGGCCTGCCATGTGGCCGAATAATAATATCCGGCCGCCGAATATCCGGTTCAACTTAGCCGTTTGGTGCATTGCACACACACTACGTTTGCGTAGGCGCGCGCGAACGTTCAGGTGGACTCGGTTTGATTCGGGTCTTTTCTTTGATTATCCATACTTCCATACTTAATATTATAATTGCGTAAGTAACTCTGTCTATCTGTCTGTCTCTTCTTCACGCCAAAACCACTGAACCGATTTGAATGAAATTTGGTACAGATATAGTCTTGGACCCGAGAAAGGACATAGGATAGTTTTCATCCCGGAAATCTAACGGGAACTATTCCACATGGACGAAGTCGCAGGCAAAAGCTAGTAGTAGTTAGTAGGGTAGTAGTCTGCTTGCGACCACGACCTATGCAACCAGGTCGAAACGTCAAGCCTTCCAAGGTATTTAAATAAATATTATTCGCGTTAATACCCGATTTAATAATAATATGTTGTTAAAAGCTAGTTTACCATAATTTGCCCTCAGTGCAGTATGAATTAATTCATTCTCTTTCCATTATATTCATTTACTATTGTGTGATTAAAAATTTAAAAGTAAAACTAGTTATATTTCTTAAGTAATGCTAGGGTAACTAAATAGAGCAAATAATTACTTAAAAATCTTAGAGTATTTGGCTAATACTCTAAGTTAATATATATTTTTTTAACCAGTTTTTTTTTGTTCGGCCGTATTGTAGTTATCCGTTATTCGGCCGGATAGTATTAAGGGCGCCGGATAGGCCGGATATGCGTTTCATCTCTAGAAATAAGGCATCAAACTTTAGAGAAAGTCTAGGAAATTAGTTTCTTCTTTGTTCTAAAAGAATTTTAAATGAGCCCAAGCTAACGGACGTTTTCTGTGTCTCCTAATTTTGAGAGCGAAACCGCATATTTTTTAGGGTTCCGTAGTCAACTAGGAACCCTTATAGTTTCGCCATGTCTGTCTGTCTGTCCGTCCGTCCTCGCTTAATCTCTGTGACCGTTAGCAGTAGAAAGCTGAAATTTGGTACCAACATGTATATCAACCACGCCGACAAAGTGGTAAAATAAAAATTGGAAAAAATGTTTTATTAGGGTAGGGTATATGTAAAGAGAGAAGTGATTTTTTTTTTATTTCAACCCTGACTTGTGATATATTGTTGGATAGGTATTTAAAAATGAAAAAGGGTTTACTAAAATCAGTTTTTGATAATGTCAATAATATCGGAAATAATCGCTCCAAAAGCAAAAATTAAAGCGTCCCCCCCCCCCCTCTAGCTTTTGACCCGTAGGTTTAAAAAATATGAAAAAAATCTGGAAAGTAGAACTTTATAAGTACTTTCTAGGAAAATTATTTTGAACTTAATAGAAAGAACAGTTTTTGTACAAAAAAGACAAAAAGGTTGTACAAAATAATTTCTGCGTACTTAGTATGTCAACGTAACAAATAGCCTTTTTTTAAACTTATAAGTGGGAACACTTATTGTAACGGACGAGAAACTACGGAACCCTACATTGAGCGTGGCCCGACATGCTCTTGGCCGGTTTTTTTTAGTTGTGTTTGGTTTTATTATGCGAATAAATAATCAAAACAACATGAATTTGATAACTGTATACCTCTCATATCTGCATTAAAAAGATTAACAGTACAGTTCTGATGATAAATAATTAGGAACACTTAAATAATATGTACCAAATACATGTTTATTCATTTACTACCATTTTTCTTGAAAGCCTAAAAGTTTCTGGACTTCCCATCTATTTGATACTGATCATTGACCTTTATTTTTTCATAAAACTAATATTATTTATAGCTCAAAGAAACCAAAATGCGTTTTGCCTTTAATACAATATCTTCAAATAAAAAAATCCCGCAAAAAATCCTACCAAGTTTATTTCACAACAGCTTTACTGACAGCAAATTCAACGAAACGTTTTTAATATGAGGGTGTTGTTGAACATTGGCTTTTGGTTCAGTCCACAACGAGGCACTCGCGAGTCACGTATCAACGACAGACGCTGAAATGTTCTTAGGCTCCAGAAACCGACACCAACAGAATGTGGCTTCACAATAAAATTCTTTTTCGCTTTGTTGCCAATATTTCTTACGACATTCGAATATATGAAAGGGTTTCAGCCATAAAAGTAAATATTTCAAAGAAGCGAATTTTTCTTTATTTTCTCCTTCGTAAATTACATATCGCCGCGAACGTGCTTTTTGAAGTCGTATCACGTAATTATTAGCTATGTTACCTTCAAAACTTAAGATACACTACACGTGAAATACACTTTTTTTTGTTTTGGTCATAGCGTTAGCAGCATCCCAATTAGGTTTAACTCGATATACTCGTGTTAATAAAGAAAGAAAAAGAATACATTCGTAGTCTTTCATAAAAGCTTATAACGAATTTAAGAACTGACAACTATTCTAAGCAGACGTATGAGGAATACTAATGTTAGTAGAGAAAGTTGTATGTATGTTAGGTACACTAAATAAATAAAACAACGTGCGAATAATGATAGTTCATTAACTTTTAGTTTGTCCCATATTATTTTTCCTACTCTGAATACGTTATTATTCAGATCTTTGTTCATTCTTTACTACATATCGTTATAACCAAAAAGATCTAGTCTATACTTTTTTTTTGTCTACATCTAGTCTACACTTTAAATTTAAATAACATCTGACTTTAATCTAACACTGCAACCATATTCCACAAAACTTTCATCATCACTCGTACAGCAGAATACGATATCGTTTTGTGACGCTAAATAGAAGCGAAAATAGCGAATAAAAGAAAAAAGTATATGCAAAACGATAAAGAAATACACACTTGACAACACAGCATTGCCACCGCTGGCACTGAAAATTGGTCCAATGATATTCGAACACGATTTTCGCAGTACTTACAGTCTCTGTATTGAACGTTTTGAGTCCCGGAAATATTAGAAATCTCATTGAGTTGAAGCGCTATTGAACTCAATTCACAATTTATTTGTAGAGCGCATTGTATAAATGCATTTCAAGCAAATTCTTAGCATTATTTATTGTGAAGAAATATGATACCTAGCTAGTAAATAGAAGAGATTGTATAGTTATGTTTGATAACAAACGATTTACTATATATAAAGACGTAAACTTTTTTTGTTCAAAATTACAGTAGCGACAAACGCTGAGAGTGCCAAATCGTGACACGACTACCAGTTACATTTTTATCTGTCGTGATCGGGCTGTTTGCTAGGAAATCGCGTAATATGTCGAGACAACGGTACTCAACGCCAGTCACTCAGCGGGTTTTACGAGTTCTATAATATAAGGTTACGCGCTAAAACCTACACAATGGTCCAAATACTTCTGACAGGGGTGTGTTGCAAACGCAGCAAATTTACGGAAAACTATCTCAAGTTTATGACTTTCGATCTGAAAACAATGATCAAGTTCACAGATTGCTTACTTTGTTTTATCTTTCTTTAAATATGTATGTGAAAATTCAACTACAGCTTTGAAAGCGTTGACTTTTTCACCATGAAGGTGGATATTTTTATCGATAAGGCTTATTTTTTATTCACTATTTCTTGGCAGCGTGAACCTTCAGCCCTTTCTGAAATTAATTTTGTTGCTCATTGAAGGCGTGTGGAGCTGTCGTCTCTGACTCCCGATAACATTGACTGATCGGATGTTGGACGGCCGGGATAGATGAGAGAAGTACGTGCTACGTCCGAAACTCCGCGTGATGAATCGGCGACTTGTAATCGTTGGACTAACACGGGTACCGTAATTTGTTAAGGGAAAGTTCATTGGGTCCTGGGTCCTGCAGATGTGCACTATCATCTATTGTGAACGAAAACGCGACATGTTTATTTATGGACCGTTAAATTAACTTTGGATTTTCTTTTGAGTCAGGAGAGCCCTTGGTGAATAATAAAATGATGCTAACCTTATAAATGATTCGCTGAAATAATAATTTTGTATTCCTTTGGAAAGTTGCCTTTTTATTTTTACTAATATCTTGAGTACGTTTATCATAAATCTCATTATAGAGGAATATGAAAACAAAGGATTGAAATTGACCCCGGCTGTTTTCTTTTACTGATTACAAATATTTTTGTCTTGTGAGCATTTTTTCAAAATCAAAGTAAAGGACACTTTTCTTGTCTTTGGGTCTTTGCAAACGCGGGAAAAACTGTTCGGGTCTGTATTAATGAGGAGAACGTGCCATGCTTGCGACGGAGCGCGAAACAAATCGATGTCTCGTAATCGACGGACTCGAATTTCGAGCAATTTGTTGAAGTAAAAATATTACTGCTTTTTTATAACGCTTGCTCGCTATTTATCTCGGTCGCTTAAACATGTGACTGCCGCGTCGTATAACGAGGTTGAGCCAAACTAGAATTTAAGTTCTGGAAAAAATCTTTGGATTTTTCAGGAAGCTCCCTTTGACGTATTTTCGGTAGTTTGTTAAAATTTGAGTAGAATTGCAAAAGTTGAAATATTTAATTAACAATAAATACATCACAGCTTATAAAAACTTATGGTGTAAAAAAAGATTGTTCGTAACGGATACTTAGATTACAGATATCACGAGTAAGTTTAGTTCCGTGTGATTCTTTTTAACATATTTATCTCCCCACATTGCTTCCTGTTAGCCCATGACCTTTTATCGCCACAGATTCAGGCACAGTGAAACACGCTGTGATAGGTGCTAATTGTCACACTTTAAATTGTTTTCGCTTTAATTAGACAGATAAGCTTACTTCCTTTTTTCGTGCCGTCTTCAGAGTCGTGACAAACGAAATACGACGGATCTTAGTTTAAACAATTCATAAGCTATTTTTAACACATTTTACACTATGTATCTATCAATTTATCAAAGGGCTTTGAATTGTAATAGACACACCTTCACACATTGGAATTGTTCATAGATTGTACTAGCTTTCGTCCGGGCTTCGCCCACGTGGATATCGATACTTTCATCCCCTATTTTTTCTTTAAGAGGTCAAATTTTCAAAAAGTTTATTTAAGGCGACTCTTCACAAAGAACACATCCTCCAAGTTTCGTGTCTCTAGGACCAGCGGTTTGGGCTGTGCGTTGATAATGTCGATATATCAATCAGTTTTATCATTTTATATATAGAGCTGTTGGCTAAATTTCATTTTAATGTGCCTGGGAAATCATTTCGTCATAATTCACCCTTACAAGTCCCGTATACATCGACGAATTATAGGCAGAATAGCTACATTGTACGAGCGAGTAGACAGTTCAATGAATTATGTAAACATCATGACTTGGACCCCTTTACAACTAGTGTGGAGTCAGTTAGAAGGTGTTTAAGCCTCAATTTCTTCAAATAGCAAGCAAACTTTGTCTTATTTATTTTGATTTTTAGTTCCTTTTTTACAAACTTTACAATGTTAATTTGTTTTTTTTATACAGTGATTTTAGATTTTATAATGTTTTTTTTTATTAATTTTACAACGTAAATGTGTTACTGTTGCGTGCTCACATTTACATAAAATTTAGTCCGTTGCCACACGTGAAGACTTGTAATTGGCTTATTAGAGACTATAGTTTCTATATTATTAAGTGTTTAAGCTGTAAGTCTTCCATAGTAGGTATTAAATAAATAAATATAGCTATATATTGATTTCTACACCCGCTATAACAACAATAAAAATAAAAGGTTGCCCCCATGAATAGACGAAACATGTCATGTCCTTTTTGCTCCAACTTAATTAGGTTGTTATCTTTTCTATTGAGATAAAATATTCGGTTTACCACTAAAATGCGGCATTGTTTTTATCACAAGTTCTGACCACACTTTTGCTGCTCTAGATGGAAACGTTCCACGACTATCGATGTCTTTGTTCGCGCCCGGATCCATAAAATTATTATTGAACCTTGCATTATTCTGCTGTGTAAAGAATGCAGAAGTTCATTGCTTTTACGTACCTATTAACGTCATATAACTACCGCCACCATTTGTTTAAATATCCTCCTATTGTTCAATTTAAAATGAAAATGTATGATATCCAATAAATAAAATTTCTATGTCACTGAACTGCTTGCGGCCAGATAGAGACCAGGAAATTAGTCTTTGCTTTTTAATTACACACTGGCACAATATGTATCTGTCGCAGTCATCTGGTTGAATCAGCTATTTGATTGTATGACTAGCGCGTTCTTGAATGACGACATTTAATTGAATGACTAAAGGACAACTCGTCAAGTTGTTTAATGTAACGTACAACGACTTCACTGAACGTCATTTAGCATTGTCGTTAAATGGGATATAGCCGACTTTGTAATGTTTGTTTAGGGTGACCATAAGTTTGCAACTTAAAAACTTACCATCCTTTAGATAACAAAAATAAAGACATTACATGACACACCTTATTTAGATTTTAATTAAAAAAAAAAATCTTTAAATGTAGCCGCCGGCGGCGTATTAATAGGTAAATCCATGCTGTCCCACTATTTTATTACGAATATAAGTCACTTTAAAGTAAATTTTGTCAAAAAAATATCAAGTAAGTGCTATCAGCGCGAGCTATTTTACGCCAAATTTGTTTTGGTGACTATTAACGCCGCAGTGGAAAAAAAATTAACTAAATTACAATTACCTGACTGATTTTACGTCCGCTCTGTTCAAAGGGCTATGTTACAATCCGCTATCTAGTTGGACGTTGAGTGACGCTTGTTTAATCAACGTTCGGCCTAGTCATTCAATTTAATGTCGCGTTTCAATGAACCCGCTAGTCATACAATCAAATGGCTGATTCAACCAGATGACTGCGACATATCGATTAAGATCAATAGAGCAAAAACAGAGCGTCTCGGTCAAAAAAAAGCGCTCACGTATCACTTTGACAAGTAAACCTAATATAAATTAATACACTATTGAATTGACTTGTATCTGTGACCGGGACCTGACTACGGTAAAAGCCGCGCGCAATACCAAGAGTCAAAAAATAAATATAGACCACATTTCAAATCAATCAATCAATGATTCTCAAAATGGAGGACTGGCCACGATCTGTCAAATAAATTTTTCGTACATTCAGACTGACCAGTGAACGTCAACGTCACTATCTAAAAGTAAAGCGATTTTAGTAAAACCTCATCGGTCGTCTGAATTTATGAGGTGTAAAAAGGAGAACTCTCTGTGCTTATCTACTTTTATTTAAATTTTAGTAAACTGTAAACCTAACCTACTAAGTATTCACAACATTTTTCAGTAAGAATGAATTAATTTGATAATTAAAATGAAGTAGATTAGAAACGAGTGCTTCTTTTATTTACTGTTTTTGCAGCAATGCGACATTTATATCTAATGCAAATACGAATTCGTTCTTCTTGGTTGAAACTTCTTTTGAGTACTTACATAATCATTTCTTTAGCATGGTATGTAATTAAATATTATGTATTACTTTTTGTATTATTTTTCGACCACTTGCAGCCTGACGCGCTCGCAAGTCTTTTTTTAATACAGAACTTATATCTCATAGCATAGCTATACCATAACATACTCTGTTAAAATTTATAAGGTTTTACTTTGCAAGACAAGTCTCAATAGTATCTATTCTATACCCCGTATGTTTTATGGTAACAATCAATAATGAGTAATATAATATACTATCTACAAAACATATCGCTATCTTAGGACATCTGGGGGTATGTACTTGGATTATCAAAAAATAATCATAAATTAATCAAAATGACTGACTCACATTCTTATAGTCAAGATCAAGGTCCATGATTGCCTTATCAAAAATGTATACATACGGTATTAACTTATTTAACGAGGTCAGTACTGAATTGGGTGATATCGGTGCAAAAGCACGAAAGTGTTTGCCTAAAACCGAGTTTGTCACTCTTGGGTGGATAAAAGCAAGTTTTAAAAGACTTTTTTTCATACTTCATGTTTACTTGTCATTTTGTCAGTAAGTCGCGCGCAAAAATCGAAAAAAAATTAATCGCGGATAAGATTGCGAATAAAAATTGGATTATATTAATGACCTTTATACTGTCTCCGACCCTGATATGACTAGGTCTATCTAAAAACCTTACATTGGCCAATAATTGATATTGATATATCAATTCATTTACATGATATTTAGTAAGAAATTAATCTAATAGCGAGTAGGTTGTCTTAGACCTTTCAGCATATGAAATTACCATTTAATTTTAGCACCTGAGAACCTAAGTTAATAACATACCCCAGATTTGATATGACTGTAAAGTTCTCTAGAAACTTGGTAATAACGTTCGTTCTTCATTTCTACTCAGTAATAATAACTAGAACTTTATGATTTTGATAATGTAATTTTCTAAGCATAACTTGGAAGAAAATTACATAGGTAGCTGTTTGAATTATCAAACTACCCACGTACTTTAAGTTTAGGACTTTATCACGGCGTTTTCAGGTGATGCTAAATATATATACGCCACAGCGCAGCGTGTGAGAAAAGTCGCAGTATTGTGTACTTACATAAAGCTTGTATTAAAAATGCAAGTGCATACGTTGCAGAATGGTCCTCTTATTCCATAGAGGCTCATTTTTTCCCGTTATCTTACACAACTTGCACGTAAGATAAACTACGCATTAGAGTTAATTTTTCATGCATTAAAGTTTTAAAAATAACCAAATGTTATTTTAAATGATCGCTGTAAGGAATGTTACTTAGGGTAAGTTCGCCTGTTCGCGTCCATAGACCAATTCGCGTCCATTTTACGGATCTCCTTCAAAAAATCCTCGAAATTAAGAAAACTTACACACCAGTCAAACGAATAGTCATTACCGGTAATACCTCAATGTATAAGAGACACGCGCATAAAGTCAAAAGGTCCGTGCGACAAACCAATCCAGTTAAAAAAAATATTTAGTCCCGGCTGTTTAACAAGGAAGCGCGAAAGCGCGGTTTTTTAGATAAAAAATAGTGTGCAGCGGTGCGTTCGATGGTTAGTTTTTTATTGTTTTATGTGAATTTTAGGATTAATAGCTGTTTCTAGACTTTAACAATGAAAAAAGAAATAATGTTAATCATGAATTTGCTTATGTCTTTTACATTTAATGATTAAAATAAGGTGGACGCGAATTACTACATCGAATTTACAAAACTTCCACTTTGCGTCCGCAATGGACGCAAACTGTACCTACAGTGGATAATAATAAATCCAATTGCGTCCACTAAGTATTTTAGTTAAATACAATTGTCTTCCCGTTCCCGGGGGTTTCCGGAATGAAAACCATCTATCCTATGTCCTTTCTCGTGTCCCAGACTATATCTGTACCAAATTTCATTCAAATCGGTTCAGTGGTTTAGGCGTAAAAGTGAGATAGACAGACAAACGGATTATTAATCAAGATTGATATTTAGCAAAAAGAACAGAACTGATTACTGTTTATTGTAAACCGTGCAATCATTATTTATGTACTACTTACAATCAATGTTGAGATGAAATATATTTATTTTTGCAAAGTAATTTTTTTATGAAAATAATGTTTATTTTTAGGGTTCCGTACTTCCGTTCCTAGTAAAGGTAAAAACGGAACTCTTATATATATATATTTTTTTTGGTGAATGGGAAATCATCAAATGACTGCTTCCGTCCTGGGTGCGGCGGGAGGGCGTGTCAGACTTTTACTGACTAAAACCCACTCATGTTCCTTCGATTGCCCTTTATGTTCCAGGGTCACGGTAACTATTATAAACATTCCGCAACAACTCTTTTATATCACTTTGCTGTCCGTCCGTCCGCCCGTCTGTCAAGACCCTTTTTCTCAGAAAGGCGTCGTGATATCAAGCTGAAATTAATATCACATACATAGTTCTGCTAACTCTCAAAGCAGTGAAAAAATCGAATTTCTAAATCAACGCAACAAAAATGTATGGCTGTTTACTTTCTTTTATTTATATTGCACATTTAGACATTTGCAAGGGAATCAAAACCTATAGGTTACTTCCAATTGACCTAGAATCATGAAATTTAGCAAGAAGCATTGCCATGTGGCATAACTAAAGGAAAAGCTCCGAAAACCATAAACTTGAATGTATTTTACAAAAAATTATAATTACGGAACCCTCGTTGCACGAGTCCGACTCGCACCTGACCATTTTTTTTTGTAATTTATATTCATAAATAAAGTTTTTTTTTTGTAATTCAGCTTTTTTTTTACAAATTCTTAAAAATATCACCCCTTTATTCCTTTTCTAAGTGGTTGGACGCAAAGTGGTCCACGGGTGGACGCAAATTGGATTTTTTGGACGCAAACTGGGTAAAACGCCTAATTCTGAAACTTTTCTATTTAAAAATAAATCACTAAAGGTTTCAAACAAAACTGCAAGTAAATCTTAAAATAGACTAATATAACTAACACATCACATATTTTTTTCATAAAATATAGTTTTAGAACAATTTTATTATCGCCGTCAAAGTTGCCAACTGCACTAAATGGACGCGAACAGGCGAAATGACCCTATTACATGTTACATGATGGAACGTTCACTTGCGGCAGTCGCGTCTAGCTGACTGTTAGGAATGTAATATTAGAGTGGATGGCGCCTGGTATCATGTGTACTTCCCATAGGAATGTTCATTGGATTATCGTTTCTGCGGGCTCCTAGCACCTCGCATTCGTCAAGACGTGTCGCGTGTGACGGATCGCGTACACACGCATAGGGCTGCCTTAAAGAATATAAGCTTTCCTTTGCAACTAATCGTGTAGATAATTTTGCTGATTTAGTTTCCGTGTTCCTTATTCATTTGTAAAGTCTGCTGGCTAAGACTAAGCCAAATCCAAATGTAATCATCATTAATGGTTGTAAAATATGAATCAATTAAAAGATTTCATAAAGCCCGGTTTCCACCGCGAGCGGAACGGACCCATTAATGACTTCGTTCGCAAGCGCAAACTGCAAATAACTAATAGTCAAACAAATAAACAACAAATAGTCGAATAATAATTAATAATAAATGCATTAATAAACAATTATGTATTAAGAATTATAATTTTGTTGGTGGAAATACAAGTATGCAGTAATAGTAGTAAGCGAAGTCATTAATGGGGCCGTTCCGCTCGCGGTGGAAACCAGGCTTTAAGCCCGGTTTCCACCGCGAACGGAACGGACCCATTAATGACTTCGCTCGCAAGCGCAAACTGCATACTTGTATTTCCACCAACAAAATTATAATTCTTAATACATACTTTATTATAAATGCATTTATTATTAATTATTATTCGACTATTTGTTGTTTATTTGTTTGACTATTTGTTGTTTGCAGTTTGCGCTTGTGAACAAAGTCATTAATGGGTCCGTTCCGCTCGCGGTGGAAACCGGGCTTAAAGGTTGCAGTGTTACATCCATGTACGTCGCACGTTTAAAATACTCGGTATTTCCGTGTTTACCGATCTAAAGAACAAAAGTGTCTGATATGAGCGACTAAAGCAAAAAAAATAAATTTGCATTGTCAGTTTGTGACCTGAAAATGCTTCAACACGCACAACACTGAAATCCGAAGGAAACAAACACTAAGCCTTCGTTGAATGGAGCTTAAGCCCAGGGGTCGAAGATATACCCAAATGCAGATTTCAAGGTCGAAACACTACGGGACATCCCTACATGGGTCGACGGATTGATCGAGGAATTACGTGGCTAACATCCCCCAAAATGATTGATAACCGTCTTGGGAAGGGAATTATTGTTAGATCTCTGATAGGCGTTTAGTGCGATAGTTGACCGTAAACTCGTATGGCGTCGTTAGATACCCTAATACAGTGCTATCTTCCGAGGTTCCCGTTTCCGATGTAAGTACTTGGTACATACGTATGTGGCAGATAAGAGTACGTGTCTTATCTCTGTTTTAGGCAGCTTTTGGGTACTCTGTATTTCACGCTCTCTAGACTCTCTACTAATTTGAATAAGAACTTTAGTTTGTTTAGTCGTTGTCGTCCAAAAATAAAAGCTCGTATAGAGCTCAACGATACTAAAATTGTATTGGTCTTGACGCACCAAACATACATGCGTAATCAAAACGGTTAATGATTCATTCTAATTCAGAGTTGATAAAGTACCGATATTTGGCCGTTATCAGTTCATGGTCTATGTATTTATTATCGATCGGAATTACTACGTCATACCTAAGTACGTAAGTTCTATTTATTTTAACAAATAGGTATAAAGCTTATGTAAGCGTGGCATAAATAAAAGAATAGGTTACAGCCATCGATGTATCTTTTTATTTGCAAAATAGTAATGAATGACATGCAATGGCTGCTGCTTTTTATCATAGCTGGCTAGCTGGTTAGCTTGGCGGCCTCTGTCGCATGGCTTGTGACATTACGGCGGCGGCGGCGGCGACTATGGCATGCTGGCTGCCAGTACTCAATACAATAATGGCGACCTTCTTTGGCAGGCGTTACACAAAATAATTTGCTAACACCTACGTAAACGAATGTGTTTGGTTTATTTACACCAAGTGTACGTTATGTAGCTACTACGCATATTTTGAATTCTCTAACATTGTCCAGAGTCAATATTGTAGTTAATTAGTTATAGTACCTACCACGTAAGATCGAACTTTTTTTAAGTTAGTGGTAATTAACTTCAAAAATCTGTTCTTCTGTACAATGACGGCTTTCAATGATTTTTTAACAAGGAACATCGAACGTTGGAATAAAATCAATTTAGGCTACAATTCAGCTTGGTATCATTTAAATAGTAGCATAATCACATTATTTCCTTGATAGATATCAAATTTTTACAAATATTTCAGGTTTTCAATAAAAACATTATAAAGTTTAGGTACCCGTACTATTGCTTAATTTGACAATTAAATAAGTTTATTACAATTATTTCGAATAAATGTAAGTTTTAGTGCATTTTACACCTACCTAGGTATAATAAAAACGAAAAACAACTTTCAAGGTTTCCTCATTGCACAAGCTTATGTTAAAATTATAGCAAATTATTAGGCTTTTATAGTAATAAAAATCGATACAATAGTTAATTCACTGTAACGAACATATTGAGATATTGATCATATTAATTAAGGAAGTTGTAACTCAAGGTTGATCCTTTGATCCGCTAACAATGCTTGTAATAGCTTCCTTAAAAAATCTACATCATATTATTTTATTCCACGATTTAATATTTTTCTTTTCAACAGACATTTCCCTATAAAAAACGTCAGTAACTCCCGCTGTTGTGTAGGCGTATCTTCGCCTTGTCATTATGAAGATTACACGTTTATAGACTCATAATGCATTATTATACGTATCCAACATCCTGTATTATCTAAAATTGCGTATTACGTAAACAGTATATTACAGAGATAACATTTCGATCAGGGCCCACATAAAACGACATTGTCAAAGATGTACAACAAACACAAGGGTTAATGGAAATTCTCAATCCAATCTGGCCGAATAATTGGTTAGACCCACCTGGCTGGGAACAAAGCGGACCAGCGTCGTTGTTCAGCGAAGGTTTATTGGCAACCGATGTAACATACCATCGCAAATTAACACAGCCGACCTCAATATTATCGGGGAACGTGGCCTTCGCCCTATGCGTCCGAACTCACTACACACTAATAGCTAATTTTCCCTCAGCACCTACCACTCAAGAGGTAAATTGACAGTAATAGATTTGTTCCCTCCCCTTTCTTACTCTTTTGTAGTAAAATTGTTTGCGTAGTTACCACACTATGTTATCAAGCTTTATATTCTTCCTTTGTTGCTTTCCGTGTCTAGCTCTAAAGTGGCTTTTCCAAATGTATGAATCACATAGCATTTCTTTTTGCCTTTGACTGATTTGAAAAGTTGATTCCTCGACAAGTTAATATATGTTAAGCCGGGTCACAGTTACCAGTCCTTTCATTATCTCTGACACAAAGCATAATAGTAGGCCAAGTGATCTCCCGCAACAATACGCGGTATTTGTTATTTCAACAACAATAACAAGAGCATCGATTATTGTTGCTCGTCCATACGTACGAACTATGTACATTCTGTCCTTTGTTTTTCGGCGTCCATGTTTAGTGGCCAGCCTTTATTAGGGAATTGGAAGTGTGCGACACAAAGGGTCTTAAATTAAATCAACTACCCCAATATTCCCTACAGGAGTGCTTTATAGGCGGAGGGACGCCTTGCCGCCTCCATATTGAACTAGTCTAGCTTGAATGACAGCTTAAAACAAAATATGTGATGGATGGAAGGTACACGTTTCTTCCAACTATTTTTGCTTTTCTACCAGGACATTCGTGTCTGAGAAAATTAACTTCATTCCGTATTTTTCAAATGTGCACTGTTCCATTTCTTCGTAAATACAGCGTTGCTAGAAAAGTATAGATAGACAATATTGCAAAGTTTGTCTCACATTTTATTGTTCTATCATGTTTCGCGGACGCTACCGCGCACCTCTACGTAAACTGTTTATTAAACTTTGTATCGTATTCGTATATCAACGACAAATATTTACGATGTTTTCACAAACTTTTGCTACATGTAACTTATGGCTTTGTTAATGATCTTCTTAATATTTATAGTAACTATCGAATAGCAATATAAATTGCTTTTTGTTTTTATACGTTCTTTAATAAATTATTGTTTTATCTGCAAAATAGATAGAATAACGGCGCCCGCACGTGCTTTAGGGTTAATTAATTATGTACAGACTAATTTAAAGACAAAACATATGATTAGTCTCATCTCAACAATGACTTGCGTAATATTTAAGTGGCATTCTTTTGTTTCATTAACGGTATTACAAAATTGTAACGTTCCATTATGATAGGACGGGTCAGTCATTGACCGTTCTGAATTTTATTTTTACTTAATTGTTTCAACCTCCTATGAACCGTCTATGAATCAGCCATTAACTACGTGGTTTCCTTTATCTTCTGAAACCGAAATAATAATTTGGGTCATCTATTTTCCTTGTAACTATTTAATTAGTTAAAGTATAATTGGTTGTTTACAATTGTTTTTATTTTGTTATCAGGTGGACGAAACTATAAAAGATGTCATCGCCCTCTAAACATCGTTCCAAAAGGCAGACTAAGTACAAACGTCTGTTACATAAACGACTTCCAATTACAAAATGGCTTCCAGAATACAATTCAGAGAAGGCTCTAGCAGATTTAATTGCGGGCATCACAGTGGGCCTTACGGTTATACCGCAGGCCCTGGCGTATGCGACACTGGCTGGGTTAAGTCCACAGGTAAGTCAAATTAATCAAATATACTACAATATATACCAGTAAATATTTTCCAATCACAATTTGTGAGAGTTTCCAATTTCAATATGTTTCTGACCACCTTAGAAGGCATACTCCATAAAATATTTAATCTCGAACCACATTCGACGGTTTGTTATCATATCTCTTATTTGGTACAGGTCCTGCGAATATTTTTATCCCAGGAATCTGAATAACGCTTTAATATCGACAGGAGTCACAGCCTCGCAGGTAAATGCCGATCTGCTCCAAAAACGATTGCATTTTTGGGGTGCAATGACCGGGTCTTTGAAGACATAAGGTCGATTAGTGTAGGCCTTAAAAGTACAGGTCAAATATAGTGCTTACACGCATTGAAAGTATAAAACTTTACGTAACAATAAATAATTACTTTTTAGTTCTGAACTTTCGAATTTGATTGATCTAGCACGTAATATTAAGTTATATTATGTGTATGTAGATATGATTATATGATATAATAATAATATGTTACTTATCATTCCAGGAGATACTGTTATAAGATAAGATCTTTGCATAATTTATGATTGAGTTTAGATAAATTAACTGACGTGCTATATCTCCAATTCAAATGAGATCAGATCAGATCCAAACAAGAGTTAGATATAGCAATAGAGGTTACAAGGAACAGAGATTTTGTACGCAGCGATGCGATGGCATAATACACTTTTATAGCATTCGATTTCCCTTTTCTCACAAGCTGGAACATAATACATTATTATACGCCTGCCGAAAACTTCCTTCACACATACTGCGTATAGTATAGAAAAACTGTAATATGTACTTTGGTACTTCACACTCGTAACCCAAAGGTAGTGAAATACATGTTCAAAGTCGTAAATTTTTCAGGACGGTCTCTACTCATCGTTTATGGGATGTTTCGTCTACATAGTGTTCGGGTCTTGCAAGGACATAACCTTGGGCCCCACGGCGTTGTTGGCCCTCATGACCTACCAGCAAATACAGGGCAGAAACCCTGACTACGCAGTATTGCTGTGTTTTTTGTCTGGCGTAGTTCAACTTGTAATGGGAATGCTACATTTAGGTAAGTGTCTCAACTCGAATCCTGCATATTTTGTGTGACGTAAAGAATAAAATGCGAATTGTGGTTTTCCATATTGAAGTGTACTTAAATGTCGATGGATGGAAGCCTACAATACTCGCTCGACGGGGTTGCAACCCAATACTACCGCAATCTTAACTTAGCAAGCTTTATTACTTCAAGAAAGTATTCTGACCTTTTTCTTTTATTTTCTTACAAAAGACTCTGAATCAGTATTGTGATACTATCAGCAATGGATACAAGCCTATGTGTTCTGTGTGTACGATACTGTCTGTAAACATAAGTGCATTGTACTCGTAGAAGACACGATACTTGCATGGCATGTTCTGCTGTGTACATACATAATTATATCCTGTATCGACCAAGGCCGGCGCGTAATAAATACTACTAGTTGCTAGTGAGAGTAAACCTTTATCGTTATTCAACAGAATTGGAGAAAAAAATAACTAGTTACGAATAAAGGCCGGTTTATAACACAACCTAAATTCTGATCTAAATCCTACGAACACACGTGATTTGAGACACAATAATAAATAAATAAAAATAGTTTATTTCTCACCAGTACAGCCACAAAATAACTTAGTAAAAGTACTTAATACTAGGTAATACTTAATACTAGGTAAGTAGTACTAGGTAATGATGAATAATGAATGGAGACATAACAATGAACGATGTAACCAAATTGTTATCTATTGATTTTAAAAGAGTGTTCATGGAGTTTCTTACTCGTTCTTCTCCATGGAACCTACTGTTTGGAACGAGCAACTAGCTTCATTTTTCTGACAGACTGACACCTTGACGATTCAGAAGTACCTATAAATGGGTTATTTGAATAAAATAGTTTTGAGTTTGAGTTTGAATAGAAAGACAATAGCAGTCCGACAGCCGGCTGTCGGTTGGTCGTTGAAAGGTTAAAGGACTAACATTAAAATTGATTTGTCCTTAAAATGCCATATTATAGGTAACATTATAAACGTGTTATTTATAGCTCTAAATGTATTTGTATGAGTGTACATTAAGCCGGCTCAATAATTTTCCTATTGTTATCTCCAAATTGAAGTTCGCTACCTCTATCAACAATACTATAGGCGGTTGTAACATTACAATGCGTCCTCAATTATCGTCAGTAGCTAGTTCGTAACTAGAGTATACTTTAGTTTGTGAGCTTATCTCGCTATCATTATCCAATTTCCATTAGGTCGCGGGTATGGGTCTATTTCATTATTCACTGATGTTCGCTTAATTTGATCTTCTCTTTCTAACTAGAACAATCTTCCTATTGACTGTCACTCGATTGTTTGGTGGGATTGACTTCATAATTAAATTGCTTTATCATTGTCTTAATTAACTTCATCATCATCTATAAGCTCAACTTTACTTACACGCCCTGGTCAACTCTAGATTGTATATAATGTCGGGATTGCGGAATGTTTATAATAGTTACCGTGACCCCGGAACATAAAGGGCAACCGAAGGAACATGAGTGGGTTTTAGTCATTAAAAGTCTGACACGCCCTCCCGCCGCGTACAGGATGGTAGAGGTCATTTGATGATTTCTGACTCCCAAAAAAAATTTGTATATAATGTCATCTGACCACTGTACGTACTGCTTGGACATCCATCACTTACATTCTCAGTGCTTTTAACTTGCTGACTAAAACTATAACTATTTGGGGTAAGGTCAATTAAGGATATAAATATGTTAGGTTTATGATCTTAACCATATTTTTATGATTGATACAATCACTGTTAAAGCAATTAAAATAGAATAGCCTGTGCTGAACTCATAAACAAGTTAATAGTATCATAAAATTGATTAGTATCTAATGCCATTTTACTTAACAGTTGTAAGCGAACTAAACGTTATTAACTTCTCATATGGTTTTGTTGAAGAGACCTCAATATGATGTAGCTTGCTTATTTCAAACAGTAGGTTCTGTGAGACTTTGAGGAAGCCTTCGGGATCAATGTGTGTAGAAAGAAAATTGTGGGAGAGTTTTGAGTAAAATACTAATTAAAATATTTATATATAAAATATTAAAATAATTGTAGCTGTGTTTAAACTTTTTCGGACGTACTCGTGCTATGAGCCTTCGACACAGACATGTATAAAAAACAAAGTTTTAATACAATTTAAATACCTATTCTTCCTCCTAGTACATTCACTTGAGTCTTCATAAAGTGTTTCAAACTGATATGACTAAATCCATTTGATATAGGTACACGGTTCACAGTTCTTAGAGAGAAAAACGACATTGACTATTAAATCAATTTGTCAGTTACATCATTCTTATTAATATACTTTGTACTTTAATACTTCATACTAAATTGTTTTGTCTCTTACACAGGTGTTTTAATAGACTTCATATCAGTACCAGTTACCGTTGGTTTTACTTCAGCCACATCTGTCATCATCGCGGTGTCGCAACTCAAAGGCCTTTTGGGCCTCCAGTTCAAATCTAATGGATTCATAGACACTGTGAAAAAGGTATGTGATAAAATAATTGAATACGTTTTGCAAGCTATCGGCCTACCTGATGTTAGGCTGAGGATACAATACAGCCACGATGCGACTTGCGACACAAATAAATGAATGCCACGTTGTGGCGTGAAAAAGGGGGTGGTGTGTAGTGAAGATTAATTCACACTCGACAAAAAAAGTTTACAAAGGTTTATTGTAACAAGAAAAATACAAGAATTTAGAATTACAGAGACTCAGGGTTAGGAAGTGGGTTCTAAGGTGCTGATCTACGTGACTCCCGTCATGATGAGTGGAGCCACTTATCTTGGTTGCCGCCGGTCAGGAAAAGGGCAGAGCGTGCGTCCGCTTCAGTTTATGTAGGCACCCGAAGTCCAGGGTGCGGGGCGAGAGGTCCCCGGCGCGGAAGGATGGCGGCGCCCGCGCTCGTGGTGGGAGGCTGGAGGTCGTGACAACGTATATGGCTAACAACGTAGACCAAATATTACTTGCGATCTTTGATTTAATTTTGTGATCATCATCATCTCCCTAGCCTTTTCCCAATCGTGTTGGGGTCGGCTGCCAGCCTAACCGGATTCAGCTGGATACCGGTGTTTTGCGTGGAGCGACTGCCTACCTGACCTCCACAACCCAGTAACTGGACGACACGATACCTCTTGGTTAGACTGGTCATAGTTTCTGGCTAACCAGTAACGACTGTCAAAGTTCTACGAATGACAACCGGGACCAACGGCTTTACGTGCTTTCCGAGGCACGGGATGTCAGTGATGTCTAAGATAAACTTTAGAAAGTACATATGAATTGAAAAAGTCACATTGGTACTTGCCCGGATTCGAACCCACAACCTCTTACACGAGAGGCGGGCGCCTTATCCACTGGGCCATCACGACACATTTTGATTTCATTCTGTGATATGAACAATATTACTGTGATCACGGCATCGGCTACATCAATGAATTAGCGAACTTGAAGCAAATATACGTAGAAATTTCGTTTATAATGTCCCCTTCCCGGTTTATATCGTTTCGCTGTTACAGTCGCATCGGAAATCGATGGCTGCTGTAGCTTAGCCTAGGTGGTTGACGTCGCTAGATTTCTAGCATCTGCAATACGAGGGGTCTCGCCTATCTGCCGTCTAAAGAGACAAAGATGCAATGTCTCACGGTGCGTCATGTGTTCACACCAAGACTGAAAGTGCCTGATGGTTTAGTGGTTAGTAGACCTGACTGCTAAGCCGGAGGTCGTGGGTTTAATTCTCACCCAGAACAAACTTTGTGTGATGAGCATGATTGTTTGTTCTGTGTCTGGATGTAATTTATCTATAATATGTATGTATTTATAAATTATATAAGTATATATATCAGTTGTCTGGTTACCATAACACAAGCTCTTAGCAGAGCTTAATTTGGGATCAGATGACCGTGTGTGAGTTGTCCCAGCATATTTATTTATTTATTTTACTTATATTGAATCGAGGTTCATTCCAAATATGTAAAGAAATAATAGCTACCTTAATTTTTGACTAATTGTCCAATAATATGAATTAATTGTTGTCACGCGCTAGAAATCCACTGAAAGAAGAGAATAAATCATGCCTACATCGCCCTGTTATTATAGGTGAGCGACCCGATGCAACCGCGAGCGCAAGGGTGTCCTTTTTCAAGAGTTTGAGAACCTTATTGCGATCATTTCATTACGGTTTCTTTAAGATTCATATTGTTTTTTTTGTTATTTACATTTCTATTAATTATATGTGAGCATAATTATATTACCGCGTCCTTGAATACGTCCCTCGTCTATTCAGTCATGGTGTATAATTGACTGGTTGAAGAGTCGGCACGATTGACTCCTCTGGTGCGTTTTGCGGGTACAAAGTATGAATTCCGCACGGAACAATCTTCTTCCTAAGGAGCTCTTTAATTAGTAAATAGTCACACATGTACGAAGTTTATTTACACAAAGTGTTTGTTTCAGGTGATAATTAATGTACCTAATGCAAGAGTCGCTGACACCTCATTAGGAATATCGTGTATAGTAATACTTTTAGTTATGCGGGTAAGTCTTCGTTTTATAGTTCTGTTTTGTTAGTTAAAAGTATGGGGTTAACAATAGTGTTTTGCAACTTCTAAAATTTTGATTAACTTAATCGGCAACTACGACATTAAAAATAAATGCATTACTATTGTTACTTGACGTCATGTTTTTATCAAAGGCCACATTAAAAAGCAAAGTAACAATAACGTTATGTTATTATTTTTATTAACATTGTCAATAAAGTGAACTATTCTCTTTCTGTTGCATTTATAAAAAACTATGAAAAAAAAATTAACTAAATTTTTCATTGACGCAATCGGTAAAGTTTAAAATTGGCAATTGGCCTTGAGCAAGCGTGGTGATCAATGCTCGTGCCTTCTCTGTATGAGAAGAAGACTGCTTTGAACTGCTGGAACATTAATAGTCTATTATTCCGTTTATTTAAAATTGAACATATATTTTACATTTTTAAATATTAATAAAAAAATAAACACTTAAAAATATAGTAGCCCACCGGTTTTGGGAACAGGGTCCAAGCTACCGGTGGTCAACTTCCGGACAATACAATAGTCTATTATTATTGTCATTTATCATCTGTAACATTTAAAACTATAGATATACCAAAAACAGCATTCTTTCCGGCATCCGAACAATTGTTCATTAATGTTATTACTATTATTAATTAATTTTTAAAATATACAAGCCCAGATGGTATCAACATTAAATGTTTGCTATCAATTTGATCTGGTGCTGATATAGCAAATTGTAAATTTTATTTCACATACCGGTGTGCTATTGCCTCTTATGTTTGCAATCGATGTTTTGTATTTGCATTCCTTTGTCAGCCACAATAGCACTTAAATTGATGCCGGAGAACATTCGCGTGTTGTTTCGACGGCAAACGTGATGTTGATCTACAATTGTCATTAAAGTTCACGTTTCTGAGATAAGCATATGAAAGGGTAATTATTGTGTTCGTTATAAAGATGTTTCAATGCTGGAAGGATGATGTGATGTATGATAAAAGGCGTCATATTGAATTTTAAGTGGGGACAAGTTTATATGTGTAGGTTTTTGCGTTTATGCTAATAAAAGATTGAATTTTGGGCTTGTGCGGCAAAGTCTCGCGGGTTTGTAGGCCACACGGCGCACAGTAGCTCGCCCAGTGTGTGTAAGAGCCATTAGACTACAGAAAAATAAACACGCACAATTTGTATGCGAATCCAACTCGCTCTTGGCTGCTTTTTTTCCTTCAAATACACACGACCTTCCGTTTTCAATAGCTCCATTTTATTTGCACAAGTGTGCAATCTTATACACAGTATTTAATATTTCTTTGTGTTCTCTTATGTATAGAATACGCAGCACGTTATGCAAATTCAGAGCAACTTTCGTTAACTTTTCACGGTTTATCATGTTTACGTCTTTTGTTTAAGTTACGTGCGAATATTGCAGTTGTTCATTGTCTCAAATTTATTAACTGCCTGAATACTCACGCTGTTAAAATATGCATTTTTTTATCTAAGTGCTTTAATTGTATATTGTTATTTTGAAACTTTCATGTTAGTTTCTATTATGATTCTACTAGCTGTATTCTGCGTCTTCAGCATTTTTTTTTTCATAAAAACTTTTATCCCCTATTTTACCTCCTTGGAGATTGAATTTCCATAAAAAGTGCAAGTTTCAAGTTTTCTTTTTCTAGTTTCAATAGAAGGTATTGGCTGTGCGTCGGTTACCACCTTTGAGCTCTGTCTTTTTTTTGCTCTTTTGTTATTCTAAAAATACTACAGAAAGTCTGAAAAAATAAATACCAATTATTTATCCGTAGACGTGGACGTTAAAACAACATATAAGTATTTCATTTGTCTAATATTATCTTTCTTTTCAGAAAATAAAAGATATCAACCTGCCTCCGAGTCAGAAAAGCTTAAAGAAAACTCTTTGGTTGTTATCTACGTCAAGAAACGCTATTGTGGTCATAGGATGCTCTTTAGCAGCGTTCTTCTTTGAGAAATATTCCACTCAGCCTTTCAAACTCACTGGTACTGTCAAGTAAGAATCTTTTATCGTATCTTTATTTAACCTTTCAACGACCAAGCGACAGCCGGCTCGCTGTTATTGTCTTTCTATTGTATCTCGAATCACATGTGTTCGAAGGTTTAAATTTAGTACGGCTTTTCTAATAAATTGCGTTTGACGAAAGAATTCCCTTCGCCGTAATGTTGGTAGCACAGAAAATTAATGCTGCAAAAGGATTTTCATGAAATTACCCGTTATTAAGAGATTTATGACATTTTGGTTCTTTAAGAATTTAATTTATAATTTTGACTAGCTTCTGCCCACGGCTTCGCCCGCGTTAGAAAGAGACAAAAAGTAGCCTATGTTACTCTCCATCTCTTCAACTATCTCCACTTGAAAAATCACGTCAATCCGTCGCTCCGTTTTGCCGTGAAAGAAAGACAAACAGATAGACAGACAGACAGACAGACACACTTTCCCATTTATAATATTAGTATGGATTATTAGGAATTCATAACAATTTCTAGCTTTATTGGATGCAAGAAAGGAGCCTACTCTTATTATGAATTCACAGATTTTCGAGCGCACTGGCAGCAGTTACTCGATACGTTATTATTAATGTTGTAATTTTTAAAAATTTAAACTTGCAACCCTATCTTATTAAACTGACAGACAAACAAGGAGCCAAAACAACGACGAAGGGAATTCTTTCGCGAAACGCACTGTACTTATTACGCTTTCGTAGTGACACATCGAACAATCTTGCATTTTTTTAAATAAAGATCTGTGTTTTTTAGAAGGTCATGAATTCAAACTTAGAATGGCACGATGACATTAAAATAATGGCCAGTATGACCACTTAAATGTTACAATATTTTTTGTTGTTGTTAGACTCGTATTAGACTTATCATTGTTTTGATGTTTTTGGATTTTGTACCTAACAGAATGAACCTATGCTCGGTAAATAGTTCGGAAGAGTATTAATGAGTGTTTTATTACATTGTATTTTAGTTTTTTCATACGAGTTAGTAGCCATAATAAAAAACTGTATCCATTGTTACATGTTCCACCTATCATCATAATATTATCCCGTCTGATCTCGTACTATATCTGTTCTCTTTTTATCTTACGTCATACTTTAGTCTTGTATGATCTGGCTTCAGGCAGCAATTACCGGATTTTTAAGGATGTTCGTACTTAACTACACTGTCAGTCTCAATCTGCTAAAAATATAAATAGTTAACTTCCATCTGTGACAAGCTTTTAACATTGATAGTTGTAGAAATGATAAATCAATTAGGCTTCCTAAAGATACAGAGTCATTGGTAGAATAGTCTGATATTTTCTTTTTATTAAATATTCATTCACTAATTAATATAATAAAAATAAAAACCGCGATTTTTTATACCACAAACGTTTTTTAAATTGCGTTACTGTCCTTCAAAAATGACCGATATTCGCTAATAACTATAAGGCCATTGATTCTAGTATCAATTGCCTATAATTCATACAAAAACCGTTTTATTCGCATTTAACTTTTATTGAATCGCTATACCTACAAGGTTTTTTATAATATCGGCTGAATCAACAAAAGATTTAAACAACACATTCTTTAAAATCGTAATTGTAAAAAAGGTTTTCTGCTAAACACGAACTTTAAGCTAAAGCAATTATGCCTGCAATGAGTCGCCTTAAGTATCTCCTATCTACTACAATTAGGGACCAAAGATACGGACTATATATATAACTTCAATCAAAATAATGTAGTAAAACATTATTTTGATTGAAGTTATATAACATACGTTGAAAATTATTATTTTATGTTTAGCTTATGGTCTCACTATAAAGCAAAACCTTTTTTTGCCAATCCTCTCTAACTTAAGCAAGTGTGAACCATTTCTGCCTTAAAGCATTAAGATCATCCTACTATTATTTTTACCTGTGGATTTTTGACCTTGGGACTACATTGTGGTTGATTTTGTGATCCTCGATCTGTTGAAAATGCGTCAGTGGGGACGATCCCAGTCCCACGGGACACTTCGATTTTTCTTTTAGAACTTAGCACAGTGTTTTTAAAGCAATCCGATAATCTGAATCCCAAAAAGATGTGCCCAATAACTCACTGGTATCCCTAAAGCTTGGTTCAATTGAAAATTTGCGTCAAGTATTTGTGGTCTGGCCCTTTGCTGTTGATCTGCTGCAGCTGTGGGGGACACCATGATATTTTATTTTTTATTTAGATTTGTGACCTCTTTTTTGTTTTTATTTTATTTGATTTTAAGTTTTGGTTTACCAACAATTGTTTACACAGGTTCTATGGTAGAGGTAACATACAAAAAGTAGTTTTGTTGCTTTTGTTCACTCTACCTCACTTACTAAAATTAACATATTTTTTCTTTCTACCTTTTCGTTCTTTCTGAACGTCTGCTGAACAGTAATAATGTTTGTAACCTAACCATTTATCCTGTTTTTTTAGGGACGGTCTTCCCACTCTCCGGGTGCCACCGTTCTCCACAATACTGGACGACGGTAGAGAAGTGAGTTTCATGGAGATGTGCTCAGACCTCGGCGCTTCCATATTTATAGTTCCTGTTATTGCTGTTCTAGGCAATGTGGCCATCGCTAAGGCTTTTGGTGAGTTGCCGTCGTTTGAAATCGAGCTTAAATGTTATGGCAATAAGGTTAAAAACTGTATGTTTTCATGCTGACTTAAATTCTATAGATAAAGAACGAAATATTATAATATGTATAGATATTATTTTCAAATAGTCAGGTAAGTTTTATTTATTGTAATATAAATGCAATTCACATTTTAATCTGTTGTTAATGTCTTAATGCCAAAACGATTATCAGAAATATATAATTTTATAAACGGTGTGTTAAAAAGGTTTAATGTTAATAGCGACCCTTCCATGTTTTGCATGAGAGCATTTATATGATGCATTTACATACCAAGACATCGTATTTCCAGCATTAAATCTGAATTAAACATTAATTTTTTTTTGCACAAAACCAGAATATTTTCTAAAATTGTTGTCGAAAACCGCAACAATAAGTTGTTGTGTATTTCAGAAGAACTAAAATCACATACTTAATTTTAAACATTCTTATGTATATGATTTTTCTATTAGACATAATTGTAAAATTATTTTTTAAATTTTCACGCTCTTTGTCTAGTTTTATAGAATTGTTCTGAATATGCCCTTGACATTCTGTACGCATTTGGGTCAATGGCGAGTAATCGATTAATCTACTAAATGATGCCTAATAGTCCACTTAACATCCGTATAATCGAGACATGTCTTAATTAGTTAGATGAGAGAGCGTTGCTCTTGACTAGATGATTGCCTATTCGCTGCATTACCCAAAATATTACGAAAACTATCCTTTACAAAACATTAAATTGTGGAGTATTTAGAATTTAGATTTTCAACGTGAATTTGTGGGTAATGTCCTGATAAACCTAGCACCATACGAGTTCCTATAAACGGCTCTTGTAAATAAATGAAAACTAATGACAATAAATAAATATTACTTAGCACTTACGAGGCGAGAGCCATATACTTAAATCTTTTTTTGAGGGACAGCGAGGTTCTTGTAACGGCCCTTTTTAAAAGTTATATCTATCTGTGGAGATAACTCTGACACATTATGCATAGAGCTTTTGCCAAATATCAGTAACTACCACCACCACCCACAAGATAATGAAAATTGGCGTAAATTTTAAAAGAAGTACTAAAAATATTTTTGCTGTTCTCAAAAACTCGCTATTGTGTTGTTATTGTTTCAGCGAGCGGTGAGTCAGTGGATGCGACGCAAGAGTTGATCACTCTGTCGCTGGCAAACATTTTCGGTGCGTTCGCCGGCGCTATGCCCATTACTGGCTCCTTCTCTAGGAGTGCTGTGAACCATGCCAGTGGGGTTGCCACGCAGTTCGGTAGCATTTATACAGGTAAATTATTTTATTTATTTACACATATTAGTTACATCTAAAAATGCTAATAAAAAATAATGACACTTATATATTATAAAGACTTTTTGTAATTATTTGCAATCTTGCAAAGCGCAACCCTACTAGCTCTGCCTGCATATTTTCGCATATTGCATATCAATGGCATTGAATACATGAGGTGGTCAATTTACACAAATAATAAAATAATTGGTTTTATAATTTGAATATCGTGTTCTTGAATATATTGCCAGATTTATGGTTTCTGCATTAATTTTATTGCTTTTCCGTCGATGCAATTATCGTAGAATATTTTGATAATAGTAACACTAACTTGATTTACTTCATTATTCAAAACGGTTTTTAAACCTTGCTAACTCGCTAGTTGACCTATTAAAATAGATTCTCAGCATCTATTTTTAGTATAAATCCGTTAAGCCTAATACAATAAGCCATTAAACCAAGTCACGTTATGTTGAACACTTTCAAACGATTATTTTAACAAATTCAGCACACGCCACACATTTTGAGACCAGGGCTTTTAAGTAGGTACTGAGAAATTTGCAGTGTTCCTATTAACGTAGGAATACAAACTGCTAATTTAATATTAAAGATTCCATCTTTTTGATGAAATGGCCGTGTATACCTAACTGTTATTTTTACTGTACTAAACAGTTAAAAAAATAACAGTTAGGTATACCAAACCCATAGGCCTTCCAATCTTAATTAAGGTCATCGGTCAATTTATCATCACACAGTCATTACCAAACCTACTTTATGCACAAGATTAACAATTCTAACTTCAATAGCAAATCTTTTGTTGTGTAAGAAGTGTTCTTGTAGTGATCCCAGATAATGTTTCGTGTTTTTATATTTTCCATTATATTATTCCATCAAACTATGTTTGTTGTTTCATTTCCAGGTATTCTGGTGCTGTTGGCACTGAGTCTTTTGACTCCGTACTTTTATTTTATTCCGAAGGCGGCGCTGGCAGCCGTCGTGATATGCGCTGTGATATTTATGATAGAATATGAGGTAATAATTTCACTTGTTTATTAATTTAATCTATACATAAATTCAAGCTTTGAAGTAATGCAATAGAAGGCCCTTCTTCAACGCTTTTACTGCCAGTAAACTTAATTCACATGAGCCACAATGTTTTTTACCCGTCTACGGCAAAGCCAAAGGAGGAGCCAATCCATATACTTAACAAATAAGTATATGGTTATTAGAGGACTTTCTTAGCAACGTACTAACCCTTTATCTAGCGATTTTTATAGTTTGTCGACTACGGGCCAGTTGAGTGGACAACAACCATACCACAGATTGAACAACAAAATCGTAAGGGTCAATTTCGCGAGGCAGTATTATGACACGAATCATTAATGATATAGCATTGATAACAATAGCTGAAAACATCGTGAGGAAACTTGTACCTAAAATTAACATACCTGTAAAACGTGAATCTTCAGCAAACTTTGTTCAATGCTCGCTCCTTCTCTATATCTATGTGTAACTGAAAGACACTTATAAGTTGATATATTTACCATTGCCCTCCGCCTTTGAAAACCAGCGTCGTGGACTCGTGCCTGTATATTGGCCACGGTATAATGCTGAGTACTAGCCCTTTACGCGTTAGTGACGCTACTTTCCTCTTCTATTTAGTTAAAGTCTTATATAATTTACGTTGTATATTTTGTAGTTTCACCGCGCGTATAAACTGTTTTTCTTTCTCTTTTTTCAGGTAGTAAAGCCAATGTGGCGGTCTCGTCGCGCCGACCTGTTGCCGGCATTCGCAACATTTGCCTTGTGTCTCTCAGTAGGCGTGGAGTTGGGCATCTTAGCCGGAGTAGCTGTCAACGTGATACTGTTGCTATATCCCAGTGCACGACCACAGCTTGATGCGGAGATTATTACGGTGAGGATTTATAAATATAATAATAATCCTTTATTGCCATAAAACATATGCTTATTCGAGTAATAATAATAAAGAATTATTCAGAATTCTAATCCTGTGAAAAATTTAATCAAAGTAGCGTTTTCCGAAAATTTAAGGTCATGTCCATAGTTTTGATAGTAAAAGCACTCAAATTCCGATAACTGATCATCACACAATATTATACACCTACTTACCATCATAAGACATCTCCACAGCTGTGTACACTGAATTCTTATAATTATTTCGACACACTTCTTCGTGTCACTCTTATTTAAACGTCTAGGTACAGTTTTTTATAGGATATACTAAGTATGTCAATTTACTGGCACGCATTATAACCATGAGGCAAAACAGGCGTCTGGTATATGAATTAAGAAATCCGTGCGCCATTTTTATAGAGATAGGGTATAAATAATTACTAAAGTTTATTACCTCTGACTACGCCTGAAGGAGATATATGTTTTTTTCTTAATTATTTATACATTACTCGTCTGACTATCCCGTTTGTTTCCCACAAAGCTAAAGAATTGTTAAATGATGATTTATAAACCGTCTACAAAAGAAATTACCGTTTTCCATTGTGGCTCAATGGATGAAAACGTAATCAAAAATTATCCTGCTCCCACAGACTACAACATAAATAATTTGAAATGGAAACGGGATAGTTAAATGGTTCACATTATGCACAATTACTCAGTTACTATCTTTATCTTACAACTGGTCCTGTCAAATTAAGATACTCAACAGATAATTTAGAAGCGAATAAAAAAATGCCACTAAAAATACGTCGATTTTATTCAGACGCTGGCTACTTTGACAGGATTAAACTAATTTGTGTATTCAGTTATTTTCTTAAAGTAAAAGGTACACTTATCTTGAATTTAGTTTTGTTTGTGAACAAGAAAATAATTACCAACTAAAGGCCAACTTAAACAAAGCAAGTGATTGTAACGTGTATTTATCTCAAACCTAATTATTCATAATCAATCTATATTGCAGAATTCGGCAGGCTTTAGTTACGTTCTAGTAACAGTGGGCAACAGTTTGTACTTCCCGGGCGTGGAATACATTCGTCAGTACGTTGAGCGAGCCGCCAAGAAGCAGGGCGGGTGTAGCATGCCCGTCGTTATTGACTGCCGATATGTGCTCGGTGAGTTTTTCACTTTTTATACTTTTAGCTTTGTAGACTTATCGGAACTTTTGATAATTTAACCATTGAAAAAAATGCGTCCAGTTACGCTTGTGTGTTCTATGGTGCGGTCTAATTTTATAACAAATTAAAATACCAAGGTTTTGTGGCGTGAGAAAATTCACGATATCTATTTATTGCACTAGTATGCACTAAAGCTTCAATTACTATTCGAAATGTATAGAACTACTTTTGTTATTTAAAAATTATCAATATTTTGTCGCAACAACGCATCAGTTTCAAATTCACAAACTCTTCTTTTCAGAATTAAAACTACCTCAATCTTTTTACTTATGAGACCATTAACCTTTAAACCCTTCTTGGAAATCGCAAATTCAACATTAAACAAGATTTTTCTCCTCCAGGTGCGGACTTCACTGCAGCTAAAGGCATATGTGCACTATCAAGTTCGCTCGCATCGCGCGGCCAACCACTAGTGTTGCTATCTCCGCGCGCGAGCGTCGCGTCAGTGTTCAGTGGCGCGGGATCTAACGTCGTGGTCGTGTTGACGCACGCCGAGCTCGAGACTACGCTGCACAGTGAGTAGACCTTACGTCACTTATCATAAAGACCAATTTAGTGTGGCACTAACGTGGTGGTCGTGTTGACGCACGCCGAGCTTGAGACTACGCTACATAGTGAGTAGACCTTATGTTGTTTATAATAAGGACCAATTAAGTGTGGCTCTAACGTGGTGGTCGTGTTGACGCACGCCGAGCTTGAGACTACGCTACACAGTGAGTAGACCTTATGTTATTAAACATAGGGACCAATTTAGTGTTGCTCTAACGTGGTGGTCGTGTTGACGCACGCCGAGCTCGAGACTACGCTACACAGTGAGTGGACCTTTTTTTTTTTTTTTTTTTAATTATTATGGGCTTGCTCTTGGTCCCAGACTAGCCCGAGGGCATAGACGGGGCCTACGATGGAGCGAGCTTACCCAATAGATGCCTATGCACTCGTTTTTTAAATACTTCCGGGTTATATGAATTTGGAAACACAGACGCCGGCAGGGAATTCCATTCCTTATGTTGTTTATGATAGGGACCAACTTAGTGTGGCTCTAACGTGGTGGTCGTGTTGACGCACGCCGAGCTCGAGACTACGCTAAACAGTAAGAATACCTTGCGTCATTACGGACCAGTTTCCGTAACTAAATCGTAGTGAATTTAGTGTACCAATTTTTTTACCCCGCTCTGAGCGGAGCTGAAAGAAGTTACAGACTTCTACTGACTACAACACGTGTGGTTTAAAACTTGAAACTTGCTCTTAGAATTGTTAAAACAGTCACAGATACTTACGATACCATTTTTCCACAGATCTAACCGGCCAAATACCCCTACCGATACTAAACGGTAAGGAACACACGCCACCTCCAAACTACGACTCGTTGAAACAAACAGACGACGACATCACAGAGATAGTGATAGCAGACGAACAAAACAGTATACCTTTGTTAAGCAACGGGACGAGATCTAAACACAACGAGACAAACGATACGTGACGGTAATGCGTAGTGTGTAGGTTTAATTTGCAATGGCTGGAGTTTTGTGGTTTTAGGAATTGAGTTGCTTCTTCTGAAAATGTATTGTAAAATAATCTGTCAAAGAAATAAATGAACTTTTCGTCTACTTCCAGAACATTTGTTCGATTTGTAAAAAAAAATATAAAAATAACTCAAAGAAATAAATAAAATCTTCGTCTTACCATTTCCAATTTTGTTCGACTTGTAAATTGCTTAATTTTTACATGTGAATTGCTTGCGTTTTGAGCGGCTTTTAAAATGTTTTTCCTGATCCATTTTCTAACATTCAGATTCACTATCTAAAACTATAAAAGTACAGCGTAGAATAAGTATTTGTATAGATATAGCGTACAAGTTTGACAAAGCGTTATTTGTGTGTAAATAGTTCCTAAAGTTAAGTATATTTTGCTAGTTAAAAGTAAGTATTAGTGTCGGTACTATGGGGCCTAAAGAGGATGCCAATTTGCATATTAACCAATAACCACTCGGACTTTTCTGAAGACTACTTTTAACTGAGATTGTTAATTCAGCCTTTTGATTGCTTCCGTTAATAAAGATTGAAGTAAAGTGTCTATTAATCGATCTTAGAGTTATGGGACATCTCCCACGAAAAAATTGACCCATTGGCGAGATGTCCACTTTTTCAAATGGCCATAGGTATTGACCCAAATCAGTTCAGTTGAAAAGGCCAGATGTCCTCTTTTGAAAAGTGCAGGGACATTTCGTCTAATTAGTTAATTAAACTTATAGCAAATGAAAAAGTTTGCCAAAATAGTCTCGAGTCATCAAATTCAAAATCATGAAGCAACTTTCGTCAATGGATATTTTAAGGCCAATATGTTACAGTAGTTGTAAGCAAAGAATATATTATTTAGCCGAAATATTTCAATCTTTAAAAGGAGACATCTTGCTCATCGAACTGAACTGATTCGGGCCGATATACCCACATTTTAAAAAAGGACATCTCGCCCGAGGGCCAGTATTTTCATAACCCCGATTTTTAAAGCTTATGTCTCAATTGCGATATTCCCTTCTCCTAACATTCCTCTTTATTTAATATTTGGTATAAATTAAATGAATGAACTATAACAAATTTCAGTGTTCGGCGTTATTCTTTATATTAAAATAATATGAATCTTCCACTTAACCTATGTCTCCCATATTAAATCTTTCATTGACTATTGGCTGTATTGTGCAGAATAACGATAATGTAGAATAAATATAAAACTCTCTCTTCTTGTCTTTCTTACATTTATTTTTATTTATTTAAACTTTGTACGTAGTGTATAGGCGGACTTAATGCCAATTACATTGAAATTTTAAACGATTTTTGTTGCTAACAGTACACCTTACTTTTGTATAACTATTTGAGATCGTGTGATTTCAGAGACTATTAATTATATGTTTAGATGTTTAAACCGTTTCGTGTTATTTTATTTAGTTTTTTCGTGTTATTTTTTATATACTGACAGCAAAATCCATCAAATTCATGTACATTTAATTTCGTATTAGTTCTTTTTATTATACAAATGTATCAGGCCCAAAACGTTTCGGAGGCATATAAAAGTACCAAAGATGAGTGAGTCTATTATACAATAACTAAGTTTAGAGATGCGCCAAATTGATTGCAAAATCTCCAAAATGTTTTAGTATACCTAGTCGATATTTATATATCGTATTGCTACACTGCAATCTCCAATATTTATGAGTGTTTGTAGTATAATAAGTTTCGAATGATTGAATGAAATTCTCAATGGGCCCGGTGTGTACACATCTAGGCAAAACTTCCAGTATAAACTGATCTCGCAATATAAAAAAGTACCATACAATCTGCGGTCAACTTATGTTGGATGAGCCGGGTACACTTACTAGATGTGTTTTTGAAGTTCTAGAATATATTTTCGTTCTAAGATAAATAACGTAACCTTTACATTAAATGATGATTATAAATATAGATCAAATCTAGATTTTTTTACATTTGACGAATTACTATGAAACTTAAGAAGTTTAGTTTTAAATGTTTCTTTTGCTTAATAAAGAAAACCTGGTTATTATACCTTTTTGGTGATTATAAAGTACCATAAAGTTTACCGTTATAATAGTAAACTGCTGTAAATTATTATTATAATTACTTTTTAGTATATTTTTGCAGCTTTTTAACATTTTAATGTTGTAAGTTAACATAATTAACATTAAGTTAATTATCAAGCAAATTTTTTGTGTATGTCCTATGAAAGGATTCCTGCAATGCCTGTTACCATTGGAATAAAAACCCTGAGCAATCTGTACATTATTTTAAAAATACATTTTTACAATGGAGTTTTCTGTTTTATTTGATATTTAAAGTACCTACGTACTATATTGGCTACATCAACATCTTTAGTTTTTCCCAACTATGTTAGGCGCGGCTTCCAGTATAACCGGCTTCCTGCTGAATACCAATACTTCACATAGCGACCAGCCTATTAACTCTGACCGCCACTTCAAAACAGCAAAATCGTGCCCTCAGCGCCAAACTTTTTGTAAATGTATAGAATGTCACGAGATCGTGACTGTGGCGTACTAGACTTTTGGATTGTCATCTAGAAAAGACGGCAGTGAAAAGATTAAAAATCTATGTTCTGGCTTCTGACTACGCGCAAAGACATCGACATTTTCGTATATCCCGAGGCACGGAATGTCACTGATGTTCAGATAAACTCTGAAAGTACATTTGTATAAAAAAAACCTTGTTAAATAATTGCCTGGTATCGAACTCGCGACCTCATGAGGTTTAACCACTCCATCACGACATTCCTAAATTCCGACTTACAAAAGGTACACCTTAAAATAAAACTACAAACAGTGTGTATTTATATAAGAAGTTATTATTCAAAATAAATAATAGGTATACATCGTACAAAATAATACTATCTCATAAATCTTAGCACCGTAACGTTACAACATAGTAAATGCATTGTCTGACTATTTGCTAAACATAATGAGTATCATAAGTCTCACGACTGGAATTATACTCTAAAACTCATATTACGTCGTCGAGAAATAAATAAAAAATATCTCCTATCAATCAGTCAACACAAACCGACAATTCAAAGGCGTATTTTTTTTTGAAAATATTAGAACAGCTTTTTGATGAACAAGAAAATTTGAAAATTATGCTATCTCTAGAAAGTTATGAAAAAAAAACTGTTTATTTAATGCGCGTCTGAGGAGTCGGCTGCTAAATGCAATATCTGTAATCCCATCACCTAAACCCTTAACTCGCAAAAAGCAAGCTAAAATGTGCCTTTGAGCTGCATAATAAAGTTCAAAGTCTACTGCTTGACTACAGTCTGATGGTGGAACATAGGCTTGGACGCAGAGAGAAGTTTTTCTGAGACGACATGAGCTATCCTTGCGCTTCGTTGCCATACTAGCTCCCTAGTGCGTTCGTTGTTGCTGTCCACTCGGACCTGGGGAAAAAGCAATAGATACACAATAAATACAAACATACAAATTTTTTTAGTAACACATACGTTCTAATGACGTCTACGCTATTCTGCTGGTCTTTAATCCCCATATGAACAACCATACTCATATTCTTTGGCATATCTTGTTCAAGTTGAAACGACGCGCCCTACTACTTAACCATCTATGCTTTTAATGCAGTAGTGAGGCGCGTCTCTTCAACTTTAGACAAGTTAGACAAGCAAGTTTTGTTTTAACCACTGTTTCGAACAGAAAGTCGAACCACACAAGTAAATTACTATTTCAAGAAACAAGATTAGTTTCACAACTAGTACAGATATTCGTTATACTTTCATTACCGAACGATGTTCTCTTGCCATGACTCGCATCGCTATAAAATCAACATCTATCTTCTTAAAAACAGTTATGAAAAATATGTTCTAAACTAACCTGTTTTGGTTGAAGAACTTTGATGGTATGTAATGTAGCCACGCCTTGGTTGTTAACTCTCAGAGTAATTTTTCCTAGCATCTCTGCTGTGGTCGCTGTAGCTGACCTGATGTCTTTCTTGGCACCACGTCCAATCTACACAAAATAAATTCGTATTTTAAAACATTTTAGTCAAAGAAGAGTAAAAGAATGTAAAGTGAAAGATTGTAACTGAAAAACTCATTTAAAATCGCAAATATAGTATCAATCACAAAATTACTCCTTATAATGCTTAATGGTCCATACCTCCTTTTCCACTCTCAGTATCAGTGGTCCAACAGCAAAGTTGCTCTTGACAGTTGTGTGGTCAGCCATAATGCTTACTGAAACGTCACCGGTCCTCCTCAACGATGACAGACCATACAATGTTCCCTTAGCCCTGGGCTTGCTCTTCACAGTGGTCTTCGTCTTGTTCTTATTGGTCGGTGGTTTCTTTGTTGTGCTCTTTGATGGCTTAGGTTTAGGCTTGGTCGCTTTTGTAGGTGTTTTAGTTGGTGGTTTAGCAGCAGGCTTTGTTTTAACTGGTGTAGGCTTAGCTTTCTCAGAACCGGCCTTATCTTTAGTAGCTCTCGGTTCACTCGCAATAGGAGTCTGCTCAACAACTGCATCATTAGGTTTCACTTCATTGATTTGAGTCACCTCCTCTTTGACTGCTTCTGGAATTTCCGATACTGTTTTCTCTTTTGTCTTGTTTGCTTCGCTGCCACGTGCGGAAGTTTTCTTCTTGTTTGATGTTTTCCTAAAAGAGAAATTAAGTTTACGTATTACGTAAGGATACATATATCCGGGGTATTTGGTTGGGTCAGCCAGTTTAAAGTTGTTTAAACAAAGCTAATGTTATGGACCGTGTTTTCTGAGTCATTAGTCACCAAGTTTCATATTTTAGTACTTTCTCCTTTCTGTGCGTCATAACTCATTCAACTATGAACTTAAAGAATCTTACCTTTTTGGTTTCGTCTTGTTGCCCTTCTTTGGTTTGTTGGTCTTCTTGTTGGCGTCAATGGGTTGTAGCTTAACGCTGACGGGATCGTACGATGTCCTCAGAATGTCGTTCATCTTCTCAAGAATGTTGTCAACGAATCGGTTATACTTGACGATGTAGATGGCAGGCACTGTAGCCGGCTTCTTAGTTGTTTCTTCTTTGAGTGCCCCTGTTAAATATTTATTGACGGTATAGACAATTGAAAACACTACCTTCTTTTTAGCACACAGTAACATTACCTACGTGGTAAGGTTCGTCGAGTGTGATAAATGATATTTTATAAAGAGTACCTACTCATCATAATCATTCTACCCAATTTATTCCCTCGTCTAAATGAATGAAAGTCGGGTAGTATGAATGCATACAAAATTGAAGTCAGATAAAAAAGTCTAATGTATCTATATACTTAAAAAAACCTATGGTTGTCGAATATTTCATCGTAAGTACCGAATTTTATCCCAGCTGATTCTAATACAAATGTAGTCATATTATCTGAAGAATAAAAACGGCGATGTCATGCATTTTCGATTCAAAAACTGCCAAACTATCACTTAATTATACATTTTAGATTATTGTGAAATGAAAAGGCTGCAAGATGACCTAGACTCATTCTACGGGTTGATCCGTGGAACCGCAAGAGAACAATATTTGGAGGAAACCATTGACCATTATTATTTAATATTTTGATAATGATAATTAATTTATTTTAACTAACGTCACTTTTATAAAACACTAGCTTTTGCCCGCGACTTCGTACGCGTGGAATGATAGTTTCCGTTCCCGGGGGATTTCCTAGATAAAAACTATCCTATGTCCTCTATTGGGTCCCAAACTATATCTGTACCAATTTTCATTCAAATTGGTTCAGTGGTTTAGGCGTGAAGAAGAGACAGACAGAGTTACATTCGCATTTATAATATTAGTACGGATCTTAATAAAAGAAGCATCCTTTTCAGCAACGAAATACATAGGAAACAACGCTCCGCAATTACTAGTACAATTAAATTGTATTTTGTTCAATAAACTTTACATCTAACGATAGGGAAATCGGCCAAGAAACAAGTACTTAAGTTTATAGTTTTGTTGCCTACAATTAGGCTCTTACAGAAAACAAACGATTTCAAAACCTTTTCTATATCACTTGATAATTCTCAGTCATCATTATAAAGAATTTTATTTATGTGTAGATGGTTTTATCAACATTTCAGAGATTTTTCTGCTGCAAAAACCAATGGTTGTGTTAATCAATCGCTCAGTACATAAATAAGCAATGTTTTTTTCTTAGCAAAAGTAAAACATTTTATTCTGTATCTTATTTGTTATACTCCAATTGTTTTGCAATTACAGTCGGCCACAACAAGTTTTGCAAAAAGCAAATAAAGACAATTAAATAAATACTGAGTGTTTCGTGATAATTACTGACATTGCTTCGATATTGATTAATTGATGTTTGACACGAATTCAACAATACATTGACCTATTGTTGCAAAATGTTAAAACAAACTGCGTGATTTGATTGCCTGTCAATTTATTGGTATGCAATATTACAAATTGTAATTTATTTATTCCTTTTTTTCATATTGTAGAAAAATGAACCTATTTCTACACTGTTTGTTTTTGTGAATAATTGGTTGCTGTTATAGACGTTCATTTTAATATTCAACGAACAGCGAAAAACAGATAAATATGCAAAAATCAAACTTTTCTAACATCTGGAATCAGGGTCGTAGAACTGGAAGGTTCACTGAAGGAATAACAAAACTTGTTGAACATGAACGTGGTTGCAAATTAGTAAGCAGTGGTATTCAATGCCAAGCCTATTAAAAAGTAAATCGGTGTCATATTTACACAAAAATTTTCGAGTGTGTTTTGTTATGAAGTGACTTTTTTCGATTTGTACGTCTATGCGTATAAGAATTAGAAAGGACATAGATAAACTTATACTTTTATCTAGCTGCAAAATATCGAAGCTCGATGTAACAACAAGCGTAAGTAATAATTAATAAGTGCATTCTGGTACTTTTTTGGTGTGTATATTTGTGAGTGATTTTAACCGAAAACTTGTATTACTCTAGGTGAATTCCAGATACGAATTCAGATTTGGACACCAGAGTTGGCATGCAAACAGCACACTTTAAAACAAATGCGGGTATGTATTCATCCATAATTAACTTTTGTATGATATAGTAATCACTAGCGTTTTCACCTATATTTTCTTATCAGGTTGTTGTCTGCACATGTAAGAAAATATTTAAATGGTTTTGTACCGTCATTATTATTTAAATATGACAATTGTTTTTTTATTGCCTATTCTTAATTCAAAACTACGCAGGCAGTAATCTATATACGAACTTGTTTCAATTGTTTTTTTGACTTTTTAGCTTTATTGACTCTACGAAGTCATTTCTCTTCGAGTTCATATATATACTTTTATTATCTGTGCACATATTCATCGCAGGGTTATTGCCAAACAGCGACCACAAAACCGCAATGGAAACTTCATAAGTTTCTCTTTCTACGGTCACGTTCATGTCGCTATATTTAAATGGACCTAAATTATTTGCCTGCATATCAGCATGCAAGTGTACATATACAACGTTACGCCGGTAATTATTCAACTGAATCCTACACCTGATTCTAGCCACGTTATGTTGGCACGCGAGCTAACTGTATCAGTCTCTCGGAGCCCCACTTGAATTCTAATCGTCGTACACAATTAATACGCCCAGTCAACGGTGGATTTTCTATTTTCCACACGTAAAAGAAACTGCGTGCCGTGCCACGCACATTCGAAGAAATCTAATTACGGCATACATTGATACAGTCCAAAGCCGTGTTAGACATACTGAATTCTACCACTCATTCTATTACTAAAAGGGACTTAAAGTCTACCTTTGTCCGATACACCTCTGTAATAACCATAATTATGCCCTGACATGATATGAGTCGTTGCTCGTTGCATAACCTCTAATTACGTTGCCATTGGGCATTCTCAGTCAGATTTAACTTTACTGAATTATGCTTAACTTCTATGGAGGAAGCTGATGTGTTCCGGCAGGTGAGTGAGTTCGGCCGTCAACAAACGTGTTCTAATTAGGTCGCAAACGACTCCTCGCGACACTCCCAGAATTTCACGACGACAAACATTTAAAAATTTCTCTTTTCGCATCTCATTATGTTGTTTTCACTGTACCGGACGTTCGGCACGCAAATTTTGCGGTGAGTTTCGTCATAAAGTGAGAGTAAACATTAAGATCGATTTACTTTCTATCGACAGTTTTTAAGTATTATTTAGATATTCGTCAAGGTCGCTCCTGGGCGCGGCCAGTCCAAGGTTAAAGAAAGTGTCAAGGTTGGAGAAGAAATCGGGCGGGTTCATCGCTCGAGCTCCGGTTGGGAAAGTAAGCGGGCGGTGGACGCCGGCCTCCTAACACACATATACCGAACTAGTTCCTTGTCGTGCAACCGGCCGCTGCGCCCGCGCCCGTGCCACACACTGCCGGGGTTTCTAGATCTTCTTCAAAGATATCACCCCAATACCTATCACTTACTAAAATCTTATTCAAGATTGAGATAAATATGTCTACAGCTATTCTACTACTCGGCCGATAAGGATTTTAGGAATGGTTACGAGGGAAAAGGACATTTGTGCGTTATATTACATACATAGATCGGTCAAAAGGCTAGTTATTTATATCTATATTTTAATTTCTACATACAATACTGCTACGTAAATGTACTATGGAAATAATATGGGAGTAAGAGCAATTAAATAAATGCATAATATTAGAACAACTCTACAGCATAATGTTACAGTTATGGAACGGGGTAAAAGGAGTATAAATACGTGAAGCTGACTAGTATACATTTTTTATTATAACAATCAAAATTAAATTAATATAACTAGATAATGTCACTCGAGTAGTTGACACCGAGATAGAATAGGCAACTAGTTTTCTGACCGATGTACGACAAAATATAACAATGTACAACTTTGTATTGTGTACAGTTATGACGCACAAATCGTCGTGGAGGTATGATAAAAAATTTTACACATAAATTAGAACAACAGATTTATTTCAAATAAATTGCCACGAGACCAATGTGACATGATCTAGACATTAATTTAACTTTAACTTTCTCGGTACCATACTTACACTTTCACACATCAAACACACTCACTTAATAAATAAAATAAATAGCATAAATAAATAGTCAATAAATAGCTAAGCTAAAGGAGGGACCGCGGGGGTCTCGTCAGGTGGATGAGAGGGCGTGGCTCGCCCGGGATCTCGCCGCCTACTCACTATCTGAACTTTTTGTGTTCAGGGGCGACTGCCGCGGCGGATGTCGCTTTGGTTTTCTTTACTTTACCCAGATGGTTGGCTTTTTTCCCGGTCTTTTTCGCATACGCCGCGACGCTCGCCTTCAGCTTTTTGGACTCACGTGAGTTCTTGACGGAGTTGTTCCTGCCGAGCGCGTCGGTGATGTCGTCGTCGTCGTCATCATCGTCATCGTCCTCGGCCTCGTCGTCCTCGTCATCGTCATCGTCATCATCGTCCCCGACGGGGTCCAGGCCGATATCCTCATCGTCGTCATCATCCTCCTCGTTTTCAGTTTCAGCGGCTACATCAGCGCTAGGTGTTTCTACTTCAGCGCTAGCGGGCTCCTTCTGCGCTACAAGTGCTCCCTCTTCGCCTTCAGCGACCTCTCCTTCTGCCTCGGCCTCTTCACTGACGGCCGCGGCCTCTTCAGCGGAGGCGGCGGCAGGTGCAGCAGGTGCGGCTGCTACTGTGTCTGCGGCTGCGACGACCGGCTGTACAGCCTCAGGCTCGTCATCATCGTCGTCGTCTCCTGTAGGATTTTCAGTGTTGTTAAAAATAGTCCCATGTTATGAAGTAAACATATTGTAAAGTTTTAAACTTGGCGGGTTCTTACCTCCTCCTAAGATGTCATCGAAGAATCTTTCGAGGTAGTCATCATCATCGTCATCATCTGCCTCATCATCATCGTCGTCATCGTCATCATCATCATCATCGTCGTCGTCACCTGTGACAAAATAAATCAAAATAAGAACAATGCATCTAAACGCAAAGTGGCGTTAACTAGAGCATCATTATCGTCAGTAGTAGCGCTCATTGCACATTCTCTCCGCTTCACTACACACGTATTATATTAGCACTATTACTGATACCTAAATACAAATGAACTGTTAAACAAACAGTTAAAGAGAGACGCGCGCCGCCGTCTCGCGGTGCGTGACGTCCTGAGCGAGGCTTTCGTAGCGAGAAAGCAGGGGAGCGTCAATTTCTCTGATTGAGTCTTTCTGTTTGAATTAATTAACGATTGAGAGCGCCTGTCACGGTGCTCGACTCACATTCCGCGTTGGCCCCACCACGTCCTGATTCTAAGGAATTTTTATCGTGATAATTTTACCGCATGTATGGGTATTGGCTACTTAAATAAATAAATGATTAGAATTGATTTATTGTCATAAAACCTTTTTCATAATTTGTACACTTATATTTAATTTAGGTTCAGCATAATCATTTGAAATCTTTCAGTAACTAAACTCCAGCCTGAGAATATTGTCACGAAATAAATAATATTAACTGCGGTTTAGATGGGATATCTACAGAGCCAATTTAGATTCAATGTCGTTACCGGAGTATCTATGCATTGAAGAAGTAATTGCATTTAGTCGTAAATTATGGATGCAAATTGCTTCAAAGTGTCCAGCTATGCTTGAATCATTTAACGAGCTATTTGTGGAACAATTATGCAGGCGTTTTGTAAAACGCAATAAATTTTCTATCAATGGATTAACCGTCTAAGCTTAAGTTCAGTTAGTAATGCAGCACTATCGCAGTTAGGGTATATTATCTTACGAGATGAGTTTATCGTATGTACCGTTATAGCTCCTGCTCATTGAAACGGTAAAACATGAACTGGTCGATATACGTAGTAGCAATATCAAATGTCTATGAACTTTTAAGTATTTCTGACATGAATACTAATTGATTGTATAAACATGTCGTATAAACATTTCCAATTTTACATATTTTTATTTTATCGTTGCTTTAATTTTTTTAACGTACTTTCCGATAACAATCAGACCTATATTCTGCCAGGATAATACCTTTTGAACCTCACTGTTATCAGTCACTTGTATTGAACTTACCTGCTAAAGCGTCATCGATGTCAACATCTTCATCATCGTCGTCGTCATCATCGTCGTCGTCGTCATCGTCAGCAGCCGCCGCCGGCGCCGCGGGTGCTGCAGCCGCAGCTTGCCTGCCCACTTCCTTGTCTTCCTCCGGCCGGGCGATGGGGCTACCGCACACCGACAACACTAGGCAGCACAAAGCCGCTAATAAGAACAACGACCTCATCTCGTATCTGAAACAAACACAACCTTTAAATTACATCACCGGGAGCATCGCGACCGCGACAGTGCCGACCCGACCAGCCCACTGTAGCTATCACGATATCACAACACTATCACGAACACAATCACATGCACTATGTCCTTGACACTTCACCTTTTGTTGAACTGTCACTGTTGAGTCCGTGTGGGCTCTTGCGGAAGAGGTTCCGCCCGCGTCCTTCTGTGCCGGTGTTTGGGACGCTATGGCCGAGCGTGGCGAGCGGAAACGATATAGCGGCGGCGTCTTCACCGCGCACTCTTTTATAGAGTTACGTCACACACGCAGGGAAGGAAAGTAGTGATGGTAGCCGCCGGGGACACAGATCAACCAACACACAGACGTACTCCTATTTATACCTGTCGTTTGCCAGACCTTGATTACGTATTTTATTGAATATTTTTAATTGATTTTCCTTTCATGCGACAGTTCTAAAAGTTACCCAAATTGACCCAAAACTTAGTTACTAATTACGAGTACAAGATTGGATTAAAAAGGCAATTAAGCCTTAAAGGGTCACAGGGTTGATATTGAAAATGTAATGTTTAAGGAATTGATGAATTTCAACATTTTTATTTGAAATGTATAAATAAAAAATTTATTCATATTGTAAATAACAGTACATTTTATATCGTCATATAATTTTAGGATTCTTACGAAACCAATTAACATTTCAAAATGTTTCAATTTTACAACATTCGTGCCAATCGTTTCAGAGAAACATGTTTTGCATTTAGTGCAAACAGAGAACATACATTAGTCAAATAACTTAAGCTTTCACTTATTCATTAAAGAATTCGAAGGAAAAACGAAGTTTACGATCAGTGTGAACATGTGTCTATAATTTAGCAGAGACAGTAAGATCGGGTTTTTTCCAATTTCATAATCTATGGCATTCCAAGAGGGGTTGATTAGGTCCGATTCATTAATTTATTCAGCTTATTTACGGACTCGCCGTGTCTCACTGGAGAAATGTGCGAGCAGCGTGTATTGTGTCAGAATCTTTAAGTATTTTGAACATTAGTATGAGGGGACCGGCCCCATACTTTCACTTAAGGTTATGTGTGTAAACGCGCTTTAAGTGGTATTGATAACGTGACGTAAAAACGAAAACGTGGGCGTTCCGTATGGACATATATCATAAGTTCTGCAACACCATTCTCACCTTCTACATACGGCATTATTGAATTACTTGGTCGAGTTACTTAAAAAGAGAAAATTTTAAGCCCATTATCGTCGGCTTTTTTACTTTTTTCTTGAATCAGAAATGATTAAATCTTTAAAGCTTTTTGTTATTATTAGCCAATATTGAATAGGTTTCGGTTTTTAATTAATCATGAGAGTTGTCTTATTTTTCAATTTGAATAGCTTGTTTGCAGCTACTTCAGAATGAAATGGTTAGATTCACATAAAAGTTTTATCGTAGGTTAATTTTTCTTATTCATTCCAATTTAGCTTTCGAACTATTAAATTAATTTCTCTTATAAATACGTTGTGAATCGATACTTTGCATATAATTTGGCTTAGCTGTCCTCCGTCTCTATCTCGCCATCATAGTTTAACAGTTGTACAAGGGTGATGGAAATACTATTTAGCCAGAACACTTGCTAAGTATAGGTATCTCGGCCTTACTTTTAAATAAGTTTTCCAAGGCTACTGTATCTTAAATAAAATTCTGCTGATTGCGTTGTTTAAGTTAAAGAGTCACGGTCAAAATGGGCGTAAAACCAACAGCTTTAAAATATATTTTATGTGAAAGCTAATGACTATTACTTAATTTTATACTATGACGGCAATCACCCAAACAACCGGTGAGCAGAGATATTCAGTGATGTTCAAACGTATTTGTTATAGAATCCAAAACAATCGCTAATACAACGGAGATAACACGACACGATGTGGTGCAGAGGTAAAACATATATATACCCTAAAGAGGGCCAATGAAACCAATATATTGGTTGACAAACACTGACACTGTCACTGAAAAAATATGAATAATGACTGACGTTATTCATATTTTGTTATTTGCTCACGTTTTGCTTTCATCGGTTTATTTACGACTCCTGATCCCTGCCATCGCTTTCTTGACCTGTTATCGCTTTTTGATTGGACTGTTGTAATATAACTGAACTTTTCGCAACTTGTGTTCTGCTGCTTTTGTTAAGTGCAATGGAAGAAAGACAGTGTGTTATGTGTCGACGCTCTGTTTACCGACAAAGACGTCATGTTTTGCATGAAGATATTCCTCAGCGCGACCCACAAATGGCAGCATATATACAAGAACATGCCGTGATACATGTAAGATCATCGGTAGAAATGCGATAGTTGAGCATTACTGTACAGCAAGTACAGTAATCATTACAGTAACAGGCAGAAGAACAGTACAGTAACAGGCAGAAGAACAGTAGGAAGTTGTGCCCACATAGTTTCAGTTTTGTGGTTTTTAGGGTTAGGACGACACGAGCCTTTCACTGCACCCGCAGAACATTTATTAGATGTTATAGTTGATGATAACCATTGATATTTAAATAAAAGGTATCAATATACAGTAGTTTTTAACAAATATGTGTGTTTTATTTAACCAATCTTTGGGATTTTTTTGCAGTCATACCCGGTCGATATTGGGGTTAACAAGTATTTAGGGGGTATTTAGAAGTACAATAAAGTAAATTACAACACATTTTATTTCTGTTGGTTTTACGCCCAGCTCTCATACAAAAATGCCCATGATCCTTTATCTAAAGATTATCCACTTTAAAAGTTTATACTTGTTATACTTGTTGAGTACTCTTTTTTTTGTGATGAGATCTAAACGAAACTTCAAATTAAAAATATTTATGCAAGTTTTAAGAAAAAAGGGTGTAAACGAATTGATTCCGGGTAAACCAAAAGTAACAAAATATATAGAATTCAATAGAATAAGTAAAAAAGCTCTATAGTAAAAGAAAACCAACTAGTAATTCTTTCGAAATTAGCAAAATCCACTGAGTCACTTATCTAAGATAAACATTGTCGTGTCAACTAGAAATGAGAAGTCACGACTCACATTACGAGTTTGTCTACACTGCAAGCTAGAAAGTTCAGGAAGTGTTTAGAAAAGTTTTAAAAACTTTTTAAAACATCTATAAACATAAGTTTTAAAGTAAAGTTTTTGCTCGGCGTTGTTAATTTTATGTTTCTAATGTTCGTTTCACATTTGTGCTACAAATAGCGCCTATATTAGAAAAGGGAGATTTTGTTTTACTAACCGGAACTGTCCAAGCTAAGTGGATCAGTATTCTTATCTATAGCTTTTCAAAGACATGCGACGTCGAAGTTGATATCCGAGATATTCACCAATTTTGTTCGGCTCCGTCTCGTCCTAATTTATCAAAATAAAAACCAGCCCTGCACGAAATTAACTCGCACACAGAGGGTTCTTTCTGTTCTTATAGGTTTTATATCTTAAAGACCTATTAATGGAGAGGGGATGACATCGTACAGACAGGCAGAGAGAGACGAGTGATCCTTATATGGTATCGTTTTCAAAATGTCAAATGTGTAATATTAATTAGTGACCGGCAGTTGTTACAACAGTTTTCAAATGCCTGTTTTATTTATATTTATAGTTTTAACTTTTCCAAAACGGTTTCGTTTTTATACATCCATACTTGAAATTAAAAGTAATCAGCCAAAAATGCCCAAAATCATCAAAACTACTGCTTAAAAAATGGATGAAATTTCGATATTGAGCTCATTTTAGTAAAACACCGAAGTGACACACTCATTAACAAAAGTGTCCGCACACAGTCCATAGAGTTTGATATCGCGACATCGCTCGTCGAAGGTAGAAAGGTCTAAACTCGTTTTTCGTATAGTAGGCGTCCACAAATATTTGTATGCGCCTTGTGAATGGACCCTGAGGACTTTCTCTTGGACTAAGATACTGGTGCGAGTGTATGCATGGTGCTTCTGTCGCGGGGCATGTAAAGTCTCTAGTAGTTCTGTAAATGTCCGAGGAGCCTCAATATTTGAAGCCTGACTCTATGCAATGACATTATTAAAGTTTGATTTTCAAATAGTCGTAGAAGTCTGATAAAGTTTCTTATGAATTGAAAAAATGGAAAAGTTGACTAGACAATATTAAATTCGGGTTAAAATGGTCACTGTAGGATTCTTGTGTAGTCAAGACTATATTCATAGTACAGGTTAAAATTTGTTGGGGACCGCTAGTCTAAATATAAATAAAAATTAAAAACAAATTAATTCTTTATTGGGACAACTGAATTTAGTACTGAAAATAAAGGTTTATAAAATCCATAAGTCGTTGTTGTTCTTTAAATATTTCTAGGCCTTTCCCAACTGTCCGTATTCCCTCGTGGTCCCACAACACAGCTGCACACACCGTCACTGGCTACTCAAACGCTCCCAAATCGCGACACTTGCTGGAAGGTCAATGTATTCGCGTACTGACACAGTTACGGCGAATATTTGTGTTAGTCGTCCCTCGCTTCCTCTAGGACTGACACATACAGCACACTTAGAGCTATCGATTTTTATTTATTTATCGTTCCAGTAACTATCGTTTTGTATAATTATTTTTCTATTATAAATGCTTTTAATACTGCTTTGAATTCATTAGATAAAGCAGTAATAGACTTTTGAAGAAGCTGTCATCTTCTAATAACAAAGACACCCAGTTCAAGATACTTAAATCTTAAACTGGGTGTCTTTGTTATTAGGAAGTGATTAAAATACTAATAAAAAGGCTAGTTCAGAGGCTATTTTTGGTTACTGCTCCGCTTTTAGTGTGATATTAAATAGCATGCAATTTTAATCTATAAAGGGTCTTTAAACCGAAAAAGGATTTATTCAAATCGCACCAATAGTTAAAATATTAAAACAGTAGATTGTATTACAAGGCCGCAAAGTAATATTTTTACGGCGAGGGCGTTTTTTGAATCCAGAGCGAAGTGAGAGATTCTAGAGTAGAATTCCGAACGTAGCGAGGGATTCAAATTACGTCGCCCGAGCCAAACATATATTTTGCGCCCGTGATACACTCTACTTTTCATCACCCCCTATGAGAAAATAAAAGGAGCTTCATACTTTATTGTAGAATTATTATTGTAGCTGCTATTATTATCTTAGCTTGATACTATTATTATCAAGCTATAATAATAATAGCAGCTACATTAATAATTTGCTGCAAAACAATCCGTAAAAAAAATTTACGAGAACTCGGGCTGTAGTTTGCGCGTTTTATTTCTATTTAAGTTTTTTTTTATTCCGCCGCGGCGTGACTATTGTATTGGCCGTCGTACCAGCCATTCATTATTTGCGTTCGATTCTTTAGCGCTGAGCATTAAGACAATCCAAATTCAAAGAGTTTCTAGGCGCACTTATAACAGGGCATAAAACATGCAAAGACGCTCCAAATTCAAAAAGTGCGACTAAAAGTTACTTTTAGGCGCACTTTTTGAATTAGGAGCGTCATTATTGCCCGCTGAAAGTTTCTTTTAGAAAACACCAACTTTGGGCGTACTTAAAGGGGAACAAAGTTGTCTTTCTCGAATAGGTGGGATGAAAAATATTTTATCTATACTTATAAATCAATATCCGATATCTACTATTTAATTTTCTAAGTTGCAAGCTTTGAAAAAATCAAACAGATCCAATAATTAGTACAGCCTAATAACATTCTACTTGATCAAACATTACACACCGATACATAACCAATTAAAAAATTTCGATAACACTTTCAAGGTCGCGTCTAAGCACAACATAATGACCTGTCAATCACGTTACGTTATATGTAATAACTCGGAGTAAACCAAGTTCACGGTTGCTAGATACACACGTCTATTTTCACGGCGCATGACTTACAATAATACGCATAACTTTTATATCCTACATATAATTGCTTTGTACAAGAATGTTACGGAGATTTTTTTTAGATTACATTCATTTTGTACGTGATGATATCTTAAAATTATGGTGTTAAGGCATGCAGTTTACGGTAGTGTGTTGTCACTTGTCTGTCTTTCTCTTTATTTAAAGGTTTTTAACCTGTTAGACAATAACAAATTAATTATAAAGTAGCAGGACCATGTTAAACAACAATTTATAAATTCACCGATAACTGATTTTATGCCCCTGTAATTTGCACAGTGTAGAAATTATTTAAATTTTGTAAAGAGCAGCATGGACATGTGCATCCTCCCTGTCCTAACCTATGGCGCACAGACTTGGTCACTAACAAACGCACAGAAGTCCAAACTCAAGGTTTGCTAACGAGCAATGGAGCGCAGTATATTAGGTTTTAAATTAACAGATCGAGTTCGAAACACTATGCTGTGCTCCAAAACAGAAACAGCTGCTCAACTAAAATGGCACTGGGCAGGACAAACGGTGGGCTAAAATAGCACAAAGCTGGTGCCCTGAGGCTGGGAGACGGGGTCGCGGCAGGCCACGAAGGAGATGGTGGAACGAACTGGACGGATTCTTACAAGATTGGAAAGATGAGGCGAGAGATCGCGAAACCTGGAAGAAGTAGAAGGAGGCCTTTGACCATGAGTGGGACAGAATAGGCTAATAAAAAAAAATAACGAGCAGAACTTTGGGTTAAGCTCGCTATTGTACATAACACATATATTTTTGCTGTTTTTTATGTGTATTGTTTTTCTTGAGAATAAAGAGCATTAATAAAAAGTAAAAAGCATGAATAAAAAAAATGGTTGCCTGTAAAGTCGGTTTTACGGGCGAAGATTTTACGTGACAACGTCTTTTACCGATCATAGTTGAGTGGGAGAGAGACGCAAGGCATTCGGCGGGCCTCTCTCTCGTTCGGTGACTCATCGTAACGTTACCGAGCGTTACACTTTTTCATAAGTGACTCCCAGCCGCAACCTAATTTAAGACGTTGTCACGTCAAAAAGTATGAATATTTAAATTCATGAAAAATTGGTAAAGTCTTTAACGAAATTATATACGAAGTTATTATCACAGAACGAAAGTTAACTTAAGTAATTTATTGAGCAGGTTTTAATCCACTAACGTTATCAATACTTCTAACGCTAAGAGAAACGTAATATGTAACTATTTCGCTGCAATTTCATTGTTAGGTTTTGATTAAGTTGACTTAATGCTATTTTAACTTAATTTTATTCTTTCCGTCTTATAAGTTAAGGCTGTAAAACAACCATTTTACAAGACTAGACAGTGTAGTTATCATTAGTCGATTTCACTTCACAATTTACGACTAGTAATTGCTTCTATTTTCACCGATTAATTACGCTTAAGAGTTTATGCTTAATTCAACGTTATATAATTCGATAAACTAGATTTTTTAATGCTTTCTTTGATGAGAAGTTTAATAAACCAACTTATTATCTGCGGGAGTTAATTGTAAATGTCAGTTGAATGGATAGGATAAGTTTTACGGTAATGGGTTGTCAAAGACAAGAAGTACAAGATATCATGTAATACACTGCTCATTACGATATGTTGACGATATAACAAACATTTATTGATTTTCTTAAAAGCATAGATTACTTCCTATTAATTATTTTATCTTATTTATGAGCGGATTGGTCAGAGTATTTTCTATTTAACTCGTCATTATATTGCGTTCTGTCTAATTGAACAAATTAATAATCGACAAATCAAAAATACTACCTACCTATTTTGCCAGTATGTTGAAGTACCAGAATATTATGTTTTTAGTTATGTATCAAGGCTAATTAAAAAATATGTTAGTCAAAGAGGCCTATTGACTAACACATTTTGACATTGACAGAGAGAAAGAAGATGAGATTGCGACTTTATTAAAATGTTTTAAATTAGGAAATCGGCCTTGTATTATAGGCACATATTTGCAACACGTTTAAGTTTTGTTTCTATTTTTGGATAAATTGGCATATCGAAATAATTTGACGAAATTAATTACAATATTCGAAGATTGCGTAAAGGCTCCTTACGATCATAAAATAAATTTTCTTTATACCATTCAGCTCATTTTTTTTCCAAGTCGTTGAATAGGACATTCGTTTCTTATTTTCCGGAAAATTCAATTACGAGTGTCATCATACATTATTCAATATCCCAATAACATACAGCCTACATCAATTTATTCAGTAACGGGATAATCATAGTATGTCACGTTGACGTTGATAGAGGCAGGCTAGCGTCCGCAGTGACCTCTGCTGTCCTACTAACGCGACCGGTTGCGCACGAGTACTTTCTTTCGGGCGTTCTCACTTCCGCCTGAGAGCTGTGCCCGCGCGCCTCCACGCAACCGGCACAGGACTTGGAACCTATATATGTTCTACATCCAGTACGTTAGGTGTATGCTGCTTGTTGTGTTTGATTTCAGGGTTTTGTGTAATTTCTAGATAAATTAAGAGTTATTAGTACCAAAGAAGAGTAGTTACTACGAAATGAGTTTCAATTATTTTGTACACAAAAAATCTTTGTAAAATTTTTTGTTTAAAGTTTACTTTTTTTTAAGATCAGAGGTATTATTATATATCTTGTCCAAAAAAAAATAAGTAAATTAATATATTTTATTATTTTATTGTTTTTTTTTTAATTCACTTATAATTTAGTCTTACATATTTCTTATCGTTTAGGAAATACATTTCGTTTCGTGTATTTTCCTTCTATCTAGAGATTCCAAAAAAAATCTAATCAAATAAAAACAGTGCTAGTGACATATACATTAGAATGTTGATAAAATCAATAAAATTAATTTCTACTAGAATGTTAGAAATATTTTTAGTTTGACTTTCGAATTTAAAAGTGAAATTGGAATTCATATTATTGCCGAATATTAATTTAGCATTCCGTCGATGTTTCACGATTTCTCGCTGGACGTAGTACTAGCTTACTTACATAATTTAATGTAAATACCTACTTGTAAACATTAGTATGTAAATAGGTACGATACATACGCTTATTACATTTATTAAATGAGATTTCGACTTGTGTATACGTTTTTTGTTGTTGATTTTTTATTGAAACTTAAACGTAAGCGTTACTTTTGATTGTATTTATAATATGATATATATAATAAGTCGTTTTAATTTTAAACATCCTGAGTAAAAAAAATATGAAACTTATTTTGTTTAATAAACTCATGAACTACTCAAAAAATCGAAGTCGTTTTTTCAATACACAAAATACACTAAACCACTGAAGTTATGACATTTTACGAAAATAGTTTAATGATATGTCACTTTTTAATCAGTTACTACGTTCATATCCGCAACACATGTCATCGGGAGGATGAAATGGAAAAAAGGATATTTATCTATTAAAATGTGTCATTATTGTTCAGTCACTTAATAAAGATCATTAAAATACCTTATACTCTGTAATAATATCCGCCGCATACTTTGTTGCTACGGGAATAATAATTATTATTCATTTACATTTACCTACAAAAATGGACTTTGAATTTCCTCCATACAAAAGACATCAACGCGAAACGCGTTCATGTCTTTTACACTAATCTTCAAAATTATCATTCATTTACTATGAAAACTACATTTTGTTCTAACTGCAATGTAATATAATATACATATATCATTTTTACATTGTAGAAATATTTTTTCTCATCTATTATTTTTATTTGGCATTTATGAAATATCGGTAGACGGTGGCACGCCATCTAGTGGGAAAATGATACTATACTTAATAGCCTTGCAAGCTCTTGACTTGATTTCACCTTCACTAAGTTATGTTCGTCGTATCTCAGCTAAGTGAGGTTACAACAATATTCATAGTACCAATGTAAATGTATAGATGGCGTTGCAGTAATCAAATCAATAATTCCAGTTATTAGACTACGTATTATAGTTTTTTTATCAGCATATTATTATTGTGACAAACACATGACAACTCACATATTATTTATCAATCAAAGATTATATAACATCTATTTTTATTAATTGTTTCACAAGTTAAACTCCAACAAAGTTCGGTCAAATTAACCCTTATTAAGCTAGGCAAATAAATACAAAATAATACTGTCCTAGCAACGATGCGATTCGAAAAAAAAGCCATTGAATATGCGGACAGGTATTTTATGAGCGGAAATATTAAAATTTTATTACTAAAAGCTCTAATATTTTGGATGCATACCATGTTTGAGTGGGGACATTTTCATTTACAAAAAAATAAAGGATTTGCATTCCGATTCTAATCATAACAAATCTTCATAATTATTTTGAAAAAGGAAAAGCGTTGGAGTTATCTAAGGCTTAGTTTTAGGCGCAAGATTTTAAAATATGTAATATGCATATCACGTACCAGAAGCTGTTTTAAACATACATCAAACATAGATTTCGTTTATTTATTGCAATAATAACAACACATTTTTTGTTTAATTTATCACGGTGTAAAAACTGTATAATTTATTTTAAATCCTTTTTATATTTTAAACATGGTATTACAGTCGTGTTCTTGTTTAAAAAGACATGTACCTACACAAAGTTATGAAAGAAGGGCAATAAGGGAAACTTAATCGTTGCAGCTATTCGACGATGTTTGATCAGAAAACAAAACTTTAACTATTGACACCAAAAGGATTCTGTGTAAAATGGGCATTGTCTTGAAAACATTTTACATCTTGTCTTCAGTACATTTTTTTTAATGTAGATCATATCTTGTTTTGAGTAGATTGTGGCTAAAATGACAGGGCTACTCTATTTTGAAGTGTTTCCAGTTACAGGAATTCGACCTTTCGTTAAAAAAACTGTCTTGTTTACTACTGTTTCCATAAGCATAAAAATATGGATGTGCTCTGAAGAAGGACCACTGGTAGTTGCCGACACTACGCCAGCCAGATGGAGCGATGTACAGGGTGACTACCAGCTGCTAGGTGCGTAACTGCGTGTAGTCAATAAATGGTTTTAGTGGCAAACCTTGAAAGAGGCCTATATCCAACAGTGGACTGACGCATCAAATAATGATAATCACGATGAAGAACATCGCCGTCATCAGCACTGATTGTTATTCACAGAAATCATTACAAAGCAACCCTGAAAAGCTTACTCAGACCAATTAACATTCTATCAAACAATAATAAAGGCTTGCCCAATCAGCGGCTGTTTAAATATACCAGGGTGTTAGGTGGGAGCACCGCAACATAAATATTAGCGATGTTCTCCGTCATGTGACCGCCTCAGTAACACAATGGAAACCTTGACATTTTCGACGAGGACGATGCTTCGACCGGTTGAGCTTACGTGGAACGATCGAGTTGTACTGTGGTGTTTAACAGTTTGTGGGGGTATTGGGATCTGAGATTTCTATTATGAAAAGTTTAAAATATCTTTAGAACAATTAAAAATCATTAAAATAGTACAATTTATCTAAACTAATGTTATGAAAAGAGGTAAAGTTTGAAATCTCTGGAAGTTGAAATTGTTGTAATGATAATAAGCAAAATAACTATCGAGTGTTGGTAGTGGACGCTGCTAGCGTTCAGTGAAAACCATATAGCTTAAGTATTACTCATAAGTTTTTTACATTTATAAGTCGTCTATGACATACAAAAAGAATTCATCCAAGTCCAACTTGACTAGCACTCCAAAAATGTGTGCTGTTATCAAACAAACAAAAGTTCTCTTTTGCTTTATTATGAAGCCTTATTCTAGATACTAGGTTTAAATTAAAATTGAGATTATACTGTAAATGCACGTTTAGTACAGTCGGTCTCAACCGTGCACGTAATGTTTGATAGCGTGATTACTGCCCACATCCGTGGTACTTGGACGGAATCTGCTCAAATTACCCACGAACGGACGCTTCTAATAATTAGCCTTTACCTCTTAAGTACTAACACCTGTATGTACTTGAACAAATTGTCTGTTTATTCTTAACTAGCTTTTACCCGCGACTTCGTCCGCGTGGAATAATAGTTCCCGTTTCCGAGGGAGTTCCGGGATGAAAACTATCATATGTCCTTTCTCAGATCCCAAACTATATCTATACCAAATTTCGTTCAAATTGGTTCAGTAGTTCAGGCGTGAAGAAGAGACAGACAGAGATACTTTCGCATTTATAATATTAAGTATGGATTACCACTCTGTGTATGAACAATTATTCGTTCGATTTAAATTTGATGATATGAATACTTTTAGTTTCAAACGACTCACATTTCTAGATGTATAAATTGCACCATCCAGTGTTTTTAAAAACATAAGTAAAGTTTGCATTTGCTCTACAAATTAATAGTTTAGTTTCATCAAGTAATTACTTAAAATAATAGAGTAAAAAGCTCAGAGCTTTTAAAGAGATTTCATTTCAAAATTTAAACAGTGGCCACAAAACAATTTTACGACGCTGCGCTGCTTATAAAACATGCACAGTAACTCGATTCAGGAGAATACTATAATCTAAGAAATTATAAGTACCGATAAGTTTTCAATGCACAGGCAACTGTTTTGTATGGTCTTCATGTTCAATGTGCCATTGTCGATATATTCTTAGACTGAAACATTAGCATTTGAATTTGGCAAATTGAAACATCCGCTTAGTAACAAAGGAGTTGAGGGTGGAATTCCAAAACAGCGTAATTTTATCACGAATTACCAAAAGCTTCATTCTTTACCAAAAATGTTTTACATTATGCTGCTACCAGAAGTCTGATTTAGTTTTAATAAAAAAAAACAAAACTGACACAAATAAAAAAAAATTGCAAATCCAACAATTTTTTTTTTACAAAATTCTAACTTATAAGGATAACGAATCACGCGGCACATAAACAATAAAATGTTAATAGATAAGGATGTCGAATCACGCGCTGACCGGCAACAGGTTATTGTACGGACACCAAAGCTGCCAGACGCTATCGTCCAATCAAGCTTGTTGCTACCTACGTAAGCTTAAGGCATTTATCTCAAGTCATGTGATGCGCCTGACATCCTGTTATACAACGCCCACCACATACCTGTTATCTATACTAGTAAAAACTGAAGAGTTTGTTTGTGGGCTTATCTTAGGAACGCGCTACAAGCGCTAATCTTATAAACTACTGGATCTAATTGAAAACCGGGGTTGCGGAATGTTTATAATAGTTACCGTGACCCCGGAACATAAAGGGCAACCGAAGGAACATGAGTGGGTTTTAGTCAGTAAAAGTCTGACACGCCCTCCCGCCGCACCCAGGACGGGAGCAGTCATTTGCTGATTTCCCACTCCCCAAAAAAAAAATCTAATTGAAAAATTGTTTTTGAGTTGTATAGTCTATTTCTACAAAGCGGAGTAGTAACTAAAAATACAGGTGAAACCGTGGGGCACAGCTAGTAAAATAAAATAAAATACCGAGATAGGTCATTGATGTTTTTAAAAAAACATACCTACTACGGGGCGATTTAATTTTCGAACTCCACGTGATGTTCTTCGAAGTTTAAACTTTTTGAGGAAAGATTATTTGTTTTTTTTTTATCGCTAATATAAGTGGTGTATCGTCGTGTTTGATACGAAATCCTGGAAAGAACGGATTAAAAAGAAACACAACAATTTATAAAAGGTTGGTAGTTTAGAAGTAGATATATTTTTTTTTCAAAATTGTATTTCCTTTTGTTTTGTTATATTTGACACAAAAGGAGTATCAGTATTACAAATCTTTGAAAGTCTCGCACATTTTCTACTATGATTTGCATGTATTATAATTAATATTAAATCTTGTATTGATAAAATCCGTTTGGTCTTTCAAAAAATTTAAGCGAACATACAAACACGAAAGCGGGATCTTTTAATTTTAAATAATGTGAACATTTGACTAAATTACTGCTTTGAATTATAAAATAACAAAAATTTAATTACATCTTGAATTATAGAATATTATCATTATTTTGAAGGTCGGAAGGCATTTTCACTGCTTGTACCCGGAAAACTCCATCGTATTATGAAAGTGTTGACACACTTTTGAAATATGATTACGTTGGTATTTACAAGATGCACGTGACGATCGAAGTCCACTAAGCAATATCGGTTAGATATTGCTTGACCAAAACTGAAATTACTTAAATTTTTGTCTTTTTAGGAATGGTTAGAAAAGGTTCTTTCTTTTTCTTTTTAGTATGAAGCTTCTAAATAAAGTTGTGGCCGCAAGTCTGCTGAAAAATGGAATTTTCTTTTCACTGACTTGTGTAAGTTCTAAAGGTAAGTAATTTACCAAATAAATACAATTTTAACATTATTTTATCAACAACGTTTTCTTTGAAATGTTATTTATGTTTTTCACTAGAGAAAACATGTCCATACTTGACTTTACTTTTGTATATTTGTAGTTCGATCTCGAATACATTGTTTGATAAATTCTGATTAATTCATGAACGTAACAAAACGAAACCGGAAATTGAAATGTGAATTCGCGCCAAATATTAACACATATCGTTACTGTGTGTTTACTAGCTCTTAAAAATTGGGCATGCTTCCGAGCAAACATCTTATTTTCCTGGGTTTTCTCTACTATAACATGCACCTTCGTCTTGAGTCACTCTTTTGATTTAAAAAACTTTTAATGTATGCCTAAAACTTTTCTTAAGCATACATAATATATGTAGACAGAGGGAAGCGACTTTATTTTCTACCATAGTAATTAATAAACTTGTTTAGAAATATCTATTGAAATATAGTTCTTCAAAAGTCTTCTTTAGTAAAACTCGTTTACGTTGTGCAGTTCTATTTTATATTGCTTTTCATTTTCCTATTATTTAGTTTTATCACACTTTTACCTTTCACACAAACGAACATACATACATCAAACTTAAAAATATCAAAATTGTCCAAACTGAGTGAGAGATAAATGTAGGCACAGTATGAAGTCAAAATAATTTATGGTAATTAAGATTTCATTATGTTAAATAAAGTCGAGAATTTCGTAAAATGAACCCTTACTTAATATTCATCGCCGATTAAATTACACATCCGATTACCAAAATGTTATTTCGGACAATGCGCGAGCGCATACCGGCACGTTAATTGCGTTATGTAATCGCTTTTATTATGTCAATAAAAACATGTTAGAAATACAAAATAACTGGTAACGCAAACATAATGCCTGCATAGCCCAGTTTACGTTGTTTTCGCAATGTATTGTGTAGCTGCGACCCTCCACAGCTCAGGTCCCCCCTCCTCCTCCTCATTCTGCGCTCCCCGGAGTCACATGAGCTCGCTCGCTCCTGATAGTAAGGTTGCATTGGCGGAAGAACACCGACTTTCTCCCGCCATGTGTCGCCGCGAGTTGCTACGCATGAAGGGCATAATCTGGTCTCTAAGTTACCTATATACATTAAGTAATCTAGTTAAGCTTAATGATTGAAATAAACTTGTATATTTTCAACAAACATTTGATAATAATTTGTATTAATTATGAAACCGGTTTATAGCATTTGATTTATTTACTTAAACTTCTACATTTTACATACCTCCATATATTAACCTGAGCCTATTTTTAAACTTATCTTACAGAGCAGTTGTTCCGGCTGGACACGTCACCAACCTAAAAAAAAAAAAAAAGACGGGTTGCACTCCGGGAGTGCCGGCAGAAGTGAAAACTTGATTATAGCTGTCTACTATCCATCCGTCCTACGCTTTTTCGATCAGGTCACGTGTCCTGACGCGAGTTTAAGATTTTATACCCATTACAGAAAAAGTGCTCAACGCCGCTAAAGAAGTTTTCACTTCAAAAATGGTAACTCGATCATTTCGCGGTTCCCAATCATGTGATTAAAAAGTTTTGCATAAATAAAAACAGAAAATACCAAAACGAATAGGTCGCGCTGGCCATTGGTTCTGTCATGTGACCAGAACTTCTAAGAAATAAATTGAGCAATCTGAGAAAACAACTGACTGATCGAATCGTTGCTATATGAACTACTAGTTATTTAAAAATACCAGATTTTTTAGAACTGTGTTCGATATAATGAATAATTAATTGATTTCTGATAATAACTAAATTTTATCTAACGTTTTCTCCTGCTCATATTATTTATTTTACTTCTGAATAAATCTTTGACGTAAAAATTATTGTGTATAAAAAAACTGAAGTCATAACCATGTAGGAAAATCTTTTCTTACAGCTTAAATATTTCACAAATATAAAAAAAAACTACTTAATAAAGACTTAAAATATATTTTAATTAAAAAGACACAGACACGTAACTTATTTTAATTGATAAAATAATCGTCCCAGACTCTTAGCATAAGGTCACATTTAAAACGTTAATTACAGTGATTGAAATAGAGATAAATGAGAGATAATAATAGAGAATAATATCAACACTTTGGAAACCTATTTGATTTTAACTAAGAATAAATACTTATTTTATGTAGGTACTAAACCCAACTATACATAAATAAGAGGCAAATCGACTCTATCATACAGTCAAAGAGATAATCTTTGTATAATTATAATTATCTATGTAAAGCAGGAAAGTCGGCCTAAACTGGTAGCTAAATATAACGTCATCAGATGAATCAATTTACCAATGACTCATTTCAAAATAACTTTTGTACAAACAGGAATAACGTAAAGAAAAATAATTATCACAAGTGACTATGGTGTCGGTTTTCCCGTTACGTCGAACTTAAACGAAATGATGCTATCATCTTCACAGAATTCAGATAATTTTGATAATAATCAGAAAAGTAAATTCCAACCTATACATCCTTAAGGATAAAACTTTAAACAAATGGCTACAGATTCTTCTTAAAATTCTGTAACCTTTAGATCTGGAGTACCAAGAAAAACACGATTACCTTTTGCATCCGTTTGTACTACTTATCATTTAAAAACGTCAAACTGGCATAATAATATATTGTATACTAACAAAAGTCTTTACATTATCTTCCATCGAAGCTTCGTCACGACCGCGCCATGTTTAATTTTACGATGCGACTCTGTAATATATTCGCGCACATGTTTATAACTTAACTGTGCTATCTGGTGCCAAAGCTTACCTCATTCAGCGGCCAATCTTCTGCCAGGTCGTCGCTCTATCACCCCAAGAGTTCACTATTTAAATACTCACATAATCATCAAAACAAACTCGTTTATCGATGGATTTAATCTTTGTCTGTTGCTAAGCACAATCATTCATTATCCATACTAAAATTATAAATGCGAAAGTAACTCTGTCTGTCTGTCTTTCTGTCTGTCTGTCTGTCTCTTCTTCACGCATAAACCACTGAACCGATTTGAATGAAATTTGGTACAGATATAGTCTGGGACCCGAGAAAGGACATAGGATAATTTTCATCCCGGAAATCCCCCGGGAACGGGAATTATTCCACGCGGACGAAGTCGCGGGCAAAAGCTAGTAGTGAATAATAGGTAAGAAAGCCATAAACATGTGTATACATGCATGCACCTGCGTGTGTATGTATGTATACACATGTTTATGGCAAATAAATGATTCTATTCTATTCTATTCTATTCTATTCTATTCTAAAGGGATAGATAGTATGGCCATATCTATACTATGTATAGTATGGACATTTTGTTGTTGATTAATTGTAAAGTTTAATTGATAAACTTTTGCAAATGTTTTGCAAAGCTTCAAGTGGAGAGTTATTTGAATATTGTTTAAAATACTTGAATATACAGCACTTAGAAGCTATCGGACGACCTATTTGTAAAAGTTACCTAATGCTTATTGTTACATTTAGTTAAACCTAGACCGACTTTATGGTTATGTTAAAACGCAACTCAATTTTCAGCAAGCGTGTTGCTGTTGAATTAAAACAATTGCTGGAGTAAGTCTGCTAAACATCTTATCTCGTACTCATATTACTTGATAATTTGACATTACAGAATCTAAGCGATCAAACATCAATGAAACTCACATTTAAAAGTTACAGGATGTACAATTGTACATACCGCTCTACTTAACAAAGGACACTTGAATGCATTCAATATTAATTTAACATAGTCTTGTTAAATTCAATTTACATAGAAACACGGCAACTGCAGTGTACGGCCCAGCCTCAGTTACATAAGTCAAAGACAGTTTATTGCCGGCCGCAACCGGTTCGTGAATTAGAGGTGTCATAATGCGAATCACTTGGTTTGAGGTCACGGAGTAGTGAATGTGAATGGAGTGTGAATGTAAATACCTTAAAGCGTAAGATGGTACCGTGCTTCTATGATTGCGCCATCAATTATAAGAGTATTGTATTGTGAACACGTGAAGCATCGTGTGCACTTATTCCCAGTTTCATACATTCGCCTTGGGATTGACTTATAGTACTAGGTTATAAGGATCGCGATTTCAACTTACCATTGTTTTAATTTTGTAAATACAATTAGTATTTAGTTATGTATATTGTATAAGTCGATCCAGATTTTGGCTGTAAGTCGTTAATGTGAGTCAGTCATTGTGTCACACTACTCAAAAACACAGTTTTTTTAGAATTACAGTATCTTGGGTAGCGTGCTAGCTCTAAGGAAAAGTATTTTTAGTTGCAAGGTAAAATATACGTTCAATAATGACGGGCTACAATGTATCAGTTAAAATTTAATAAAGCAGTCACTGCAGTTGTACCATAACAGTTTATTTGTCAACTATCATAACACATGTTTGGAAGTTACTGATTCCATTAACACTCCATTTGTTATCTACTCCCTCTTCCTCGTAAGCTACTCGTAGTGGCGTGGCCGTTTCTATCACCGAGAGATTCCATTCGATATTCCACGTGTAATGTTTTATTAGAAAGGAATATTTTGCCAGGCAATGTCAATATGCAAATGCGTAATATGTACTTTTTGAACTCAGATGTATGTTATAAACTTCAAAGGTATGCTAATTAATTATCATCCAGTCATTTTCATATTTCGAGTTGAAAAATCAGTATTTTGCTAGAATCACTAAATGAATGAAGTAATTATTCTGCATGTCTATTGCGTTTACCTTATAACTTAATCATATTTATGTGATATATCTGTTATTTAATAGATATAGAGTGTTATGAGTACGAAGGTTTATGAGGGCGTATGTATGCATGTGTTGGCATTTATTTAGGTAACCTTCAAGCAAAATCACTGTTTTAATTTTGAAAATTTACAGTAATATAACTTATACAGAGCAAAATATCAGCAATATAACTTTACGCAGTGACCCACGGGTGTCAACTTCGGGTGAAACCGCGGGGTCAGCTTGTTAAATGTAATTAAACGCAACTTTGGGTTCAAAGTCCTCTTAGTAATATAGAGTCATAAAACAATAGGTTCTAATTACTAATAACATATAATTTAATACCCAATTATGACACAAAAACATATATTACAAAATAAGATCTAATCAATACTAAAATGTTAAGCTTTTCGGAGAAAAAAAATGCATCTATACATCAGCATATAATAATAATAATACAAATCATAAAATTTTAGATATTTATGATCCAAAGAAGTTTAACTAATATATGTTACAAAAAAACTGGAAATACATTAGCTATAATGTCCTAACTATTTCCCTTGGCATCACTCGCATTAAGAAAGGTGATTTTTGATCATCTCTCGCGAGCAACTATTTTTTCTCCAATTTCATGGCAATCGATTTAATAATTCAGATGTAAAAACGAAACAAACAAACACACGAACAAACATTACTAGCTACTCTACATTTGTTACTGAGCATGAAAAAATATTACGCAGAGGCATCTTAGCTAAAGTTGATATTGAAACAAATACAAAAATAAAAACTCTGTGCTTTATGACATACAGACAGACCTAAATAATTATGCGAATCCGGTTCAATGAACTAAAAACAAGATAGAAACATAAATATATCGGCATAAGATGTATGAGGTCCTATTAACAACTAATGACTAAAATTATTTAACTATAAATATTTCAACTTCAAATGTTATTGTATTGTAAAGTTCACTTCCATTCATTAAAAAGACTTAAGCATTGTCTAAATTATATTGTCAAACTCGATCACACACAATGTAATATGTAATAAACAGTTACTCATATATACATAGGTTCATTTGTATGTTTTTCGCAAGTAAATACAATAAAATATATACGTTTAAAGTTTTATTTCTGTCAGACAATATTGGAGTCTGTCTTGTTAATTTTGTGACGCGTATCAATCAGCATAAATTATGTCAATATAGTCGCATAATAACAAAGTAATAATTTATTTTATAATACGAGATCGTTACGTAAACATAATAAAATATTATAATCCGCACTTGTTTGCTATAGTTCAACACCTGTCGTGAATGTCTTCAATGACGGGCCATCAGATAACCTTTCAAGAATGCTTGGTTTTCCCGCGGGCTAACAAACTCCAACAAATTCCAGGTATTATCTATCTAGCAAACCGGAACTTTGCTTTAGTGTAACTATTTTATCCATAACCAGAAAATAAATGTAACAAAAAGTTCCAAAGATTCGCTACATTGAATAGTCATTGATTGCCCATTTATCTGGAGTTCAATAGAACTTGGTTAATATTTTATTTTACATTCAACTTGATTTATTAATTAAATCGTACATTTCCAATAACAATTTCAAAATGCAATCTTAAATTTTCACAATTACATACTGCTACAATTGAAATAATAGACTATAAACAATAATACAAGATTGTAGAAAACCAGTAACTCGTCTATAGATCAGAAGGCCTAACATAAGTGCGTGGACGAAATACCATTACATGTGAGTCGTTTTATGAAAAACGCTCTCTTCACACAGCAACGATATTCTGAAACTACGCAAATAGACTGCAAAGACAATTTGACTGTGTAGACAAATCTCTAAATATATATACCCGGAACACGACAGTGACATATCGTTGTGATTTGACAGCGCAGTACATTTGTACAGCTTTATCGATGGTGTGTACAAAATTGGGCGCAGATTTTTATTGTAGGTGTAATCTATAGAAGCAGTTATAAAATCTGTTCGATAAATGGTTGTCGATCGCGGTAGCACAGATGTATGGCGAGCCAATCGTTCTATTATTTCACAACGCTTGCGCTGTTTAACTAAAGTCAGGAAATTTAATTAGGTAGATAAATTGTTATCGTGCAAACCGTGCAGACGAAATGTATAATTAATCGCTGCGATAAATCATTGCAGCGTACTTCGTCGTAGTCGTTAGAAATACGACTTACATAAAGCGTTTTGGTTCAATATTTGTACAAGAATCATAATTATCCTCGCCCTTTGAAATGAACAATTTTTAAACTAAATGAACAATTTTTAAACTAAATGAACAATTTTTATACTAAATGAACAATTTTTAAACTAAATGAACAATTTTAAACTAAAATTTATGTGAGAAACGAGTATTGCCAAATTAACTATCGAGCTCTCATACTAGGCCCTAAGAGGAACGGAACAGTCAGTAAGGCAACTATGATGGCTGGCCCGCACGACAAAGTCTCACGCGCATCCTTGGTGTAGCTAACGATTGTCCCTTCTCCACCATAGGTTACTGACCCTGACTGCAGCTAACTAGACAATAACCTATGTTTACTTATATTATTTTTAATGATATGCATTAAGTAGTTAAAGTTTCATGCTTGGATATTCCCAAGACGTTAATACTGTTTAAGATTCCCGGTGACGATTGTTTCGATATGATACTTGTATCTTTATTCTCTGCGTTAATTTTCAAAAACATCATTTATATTGTTGATTTGTAAGTTTGAGGAAAAACCTGAATATTTCAATTTAATTTGTTTTTTTACCTTAAAAGTTGGTGTGTTGAATATCATTATCCCCAAGGAACTAGGAGTGCGAAAGATTACATAATGATATTTTCTTGAAAGTGAAAGTATGGTCAAAATACCCAAAAGTTTTTCTATTTGATGCTAACCTATATATCCAATTTTGGATGGTTATTTAAAATTTTACCTAATTGATTTGTGGAGGCGTAATTGTCTTTAGTAGACATTTGATAAATAAATTATCTGTGTTTGACCATATAAGTCTCTCAGCTGTTATACTTTCCCAAAAAGATAACCAGTTTTCATCATAGATACTAGGAGATCTACCGGCATTGTTTTATTTCAATCAGTCACAAGCGTGAGCTTTCGTCGTAACAATAATACAGTAGTTTGTCACGGAAGCTGTTGCATGCAATACACACTTGGCCGCTTTGACAGAACTGTTGACCAACACGCTACCAAGATCAAGATCAACGAGAACTTCAAGTAGCAGTTAAACAACACAGAGTATTGCGCGGGCGCATAAAACTGGAATGTTTCGTGTAGATCATCACGTAGTCATTTATTATTATTCACACAAAGAGCAGTGGTCAATGTGAATTTTGTAAGGATTTTCTTTCGAAGAATTCCTCTCTTATACCGAACAACATAAGCAGTTACTTCTCTAAAGCATTGATCTGACAAATAAGAAGATATATTAACCTTTCGACGACCATGCGACAGCCGGCTGTCGCGCTGCTATTGTCTTTCTATTTTGTCTCGATTCATATGTGTTCGAAGGTTTAAACTAAAGCGAGAATATATTGCATGACACTAATAGTATAGTGGTGTCATCTACAGTATATCGTAAGACAAAATAACTACGGTCAATAACACCTTAAGATAACTTTTAGACTTGAAGGGACTTTGCGTTAGTTAAATATCCGAGACGCAGATGTAGACAACAATCCATAGTGCAATTTATTTTCAAAAGGCCTAAATGCTACTGGCCTCTGTTGGCATTTACGCATGTACGGACAAGTTTGTAAAATATCTCAGAAAGAGATCAAAAACTTTATGTCGAAATGTTAATTTTGGTTTCAAGGACATTCTTCATAAAAAACCTAGATATTATATGACTCTTTAACGTCTTTACAGCTATAAAAAAACTGAATCATATTTGTTTTTTTCGCGCCTCTTCTCACTACAATCTGTCGGGAATAAACTATAACGCTTTTTCGTGACCCACAGTATTAAATGCACTATAAACTACAACTCAAATGTTAGTCTCATTAGCCAGATTAATAATTCATCCAATTAGATTAAACTGGCTAGTTTAATTATATTTTAAATCCTATTGCGTAACATCTCATTCATTTGATGATTACTATACCTGGTAGAGTCATGCTCTAAATCGTTTAATGATTGAATAAATCCTAAACTTATGTCACTAGCTGCTGCCCGTGACTTTGTCCACCTTTAAGTCAAAATATACAAAATATTTTCATTACCATTATCAGCCTATATTATACTACAGTTGTATTTTTGTTCTTGCACAACCCACTATGAGATGATTTTACCCATCCAAAAAACTTTTTATCATGGAACCAACACTAAAATCGCGACAAAAAATTCAGCTGTTTCTAGCAAAAGTTCAATGCCCTACTGACCTTAATGTATGAAACATCTGATATTTTTTTCGAAAGGACATTGCTCTGCGTCCATACATTGTTGGCCCTGAAGCCAAAAGCGTCGGATAATTTATGTATTGTATTCTCTATCATTAGTAGATTCCTAGAAGATCTTGTTTTTTTAGCGGACTAGCTGCAGAAAAGATATATTCACCAAGAAAAAAACACAGGAAAAGCACAAGACTGCCAAAGTGACAATACCGGACGACGACGTGACGTTCACAGCAAAACTAGGGATGTAGTACGACACCACACCAATAATCAATTTTTTCGTTTCGATTAATATTTACTGTAGTCTTAAATTATTACAAACTGTCTGTTACATCAAATTACAAGTATGTGTCACAATGGTTTATTTTACGCCGAAAAAGAAATGTTATTTTTGTATTCGTAAAAAATGAATTTGATGTTTGAATGATTGTATAGAAATAACTATTCTTACTACCTATTTAAATTGGAGTATGACTGCATTCATAAAGTATTCTTATTTGGTTTTTAAAAATATTGATTATAATTGAATGGCAATCCCTATTTCACTTCTGACACAACATGACATTAGGCAAAGATGGCGATCTAATGTTAGTAGTCGCGTTAAATTCTATTAAAAGTACATTTTGGAATACAGCTAGTCCGTGATACAGAAGTATTTGCAACTTTTATAATGAAATAAACGATTAATTATCGTGTATTCCATAGAAATATAAATAACAGGAGAAGTGGCAAGTGGGCGTGTCGCTGTCCGCGCAACATGCAATCGTGCTACAGGTCGTACGTAAGTGGCCGTGTCCGCGAACTAGTGTGCTTTCGAACGCCATCGTGTCAACAAATTAAAATACCGTATTGTTCAGCGATTTCTTGCAAAAAGTGAAGCAGATACCAAAACTATGTCAACAATGGAATCACATTTCATATATTTTTTCCTATATTTGTCTTTAAAATCATAAAAAATAACAAATCGAAAAATATTTTCTGTTATTTCGTTTCTAAGCATCACAGCGACTGCATTGTTTCTGCTGAAATACATTGCTCCTTCACAACTACGCAAGTTTGTCACTTAGTGACAAGACAAGCAATGTAAAAATCACAAAACGATATTTAACTAAACGCAAGAATCGCGTGATGCGGCCGCTGGTTCTTGCCGTGAGTTAATGATGTCCATGTGCAAATCCTTTAGCGTAGGTTATCGACAATAAAAGTCGCCTGACGAATAAAATATTGTTTGGGAGTTATTTTTTTTAATTTGTCCACCGTTTTAACCCGCTTGGAATATCAAAGTAAATACTAATATTTACCCTGTTTTAATTTTGTTTTATTATTATTAGTCATATGTGACCACATATTACAGCGTCCTTAAATATTTCCCTCGGCTTACCTATCACGGTTCAAGTGCATGTCGCGTGGCATCTGGACCATCGTGTCCATTTTGTATCAGTATTATACCATCGTAAAAAATAAATAAATAACTGCATCGTATTCATATTTATAAAATTCAAAAATGCTTTTAAGTTACACAAACCCAAATTTATCTATTTACGCCATCTTTTTATTTAGTTTTACTTCCGAGAACCCAAAAAGGATTTGGTTGATAATAAATAGAAGTTTCGATAATTTTCCGATTTAGTCAATCACTAGCGTAAATGTAAAATAAATTGCATTTGCACAGCACAACGATAGCCATCAATGTTAATGTGTGAGTGATTAGTAAATACACGCTGTGTAGGTGATTTAAGGTTCATAATTGATTGTGTTGTACGTTCTAGTACAAGAAATGCGGGTGTGTGCGCGGCTGCGTATCTATTGCTTTTACTGAACTGCGCGTGTAGTAGTTGCCGTGTGGTAGGGATAACAGGAGACACAGGTATCCGATACATTTTCGTCTACAGGGCATATCTCTTTAATATATCTATGGTGTATTCTGATACTCTTTATTGCACAGGGCCATTTTGGACATTGTCTTTTCAGAGTTGGTTCCATAATAAAAAAGTGGTTTGTTTTTATGAGTAGAATCATCTCCACGCGGTTTGTGCAAGACCAAAAATACACCTAGTATTTATAGTCCAGTGTAAGGTTTCTTCCAAGACGCGCCGCTCTGCCCAATTTTGTGCAAATCACCGTTCCGTTTCGTCCCGGGGCACACACGCTTACTTAACCGTAATCTCCGCTGCAGAACATGCTTACTCCAGGGATAATCATTTTTAAAAGAAGGTGATCTAATTTACTGAATTTCAAATAACAAAAACAAAAAGCGAAGACTTGATAATGACAACATTTTTTTTCGGGAATTCCCGATCGCAGTTTCGGGGTTATTAATGACCCGTGCTAAGATATAGCCATTAAACAGATTTTTTATTTTTTCTATAAAATTTTTGTTTATTACCATTTTATTGGGTGCGAGGAGCGCTTTGATTTCTTGTTTGTTAAGCAATAGTATATGTACAGCTTACAGATGTCATATTTTTTTGTAATCGGACTAGTAATTACTTCTAAAGATTCCCTCTTTTAATAATATTACCCCTTTATTATAATAACAATAACTGAAAAAAACTCCTTTGTTCCTAAAACATTGTCAGTCTTTCTTACAATTCGTAGTGGATCACGTCCTATCATTTGCTGTCAACTTAAACCACGTCAAAACAATCAGCTGTTTCAACATCTAAGCACCAGGTTTTGAAACCCTAGGTAGGTACCGTCCGTATCATCCGTTCGAAAATGAGACCAATCATGGATCACGACGTACCAGTTACTTACGCAAAGTATATTATAGGGTCTAGGGGTCCCAATGAATACCGAACCATTATGAAACACGCCTTATTATTTTACACTGTAGGCTAGGCACATCGATAAAATATTACGTCAGCTATGCCAAGCTATTAAGGCATTTTGAAATAATTTTGGTCTAAACAACTATTATTATAATAATCTAAACGCTGCGATTATTATCCATAATAACTTTATGTCATATATTTAGATATTATATACAGTTTAATTGCTTATGAGGTAGTCTTAAAAGGATGTTGTTTGAAATTAAAAGCTTATATAATAAATGTACAATTGCTAATAATGAACCGCCATTAATAAATACAATCCTGAGTAATTTGCACGTTTAAATTATTTATTTGTAAAAATCTGCATCTTATCGTAATTAGTTTTAAATGTTGCTAATTAGAAAACCACACGTATAAGTATGTGTTCATCGCCTCCAGCATCACGTGAGAATAATAAAAATAAACAATGGATATATTTCACAACAGACCCTCGTCCTTGTCGTCTGTGTCCATACAAATGACCTCTTCACATTAAGGTATATAACAAATATAAACGTTGATAGAACGATAAAAATAATTAGCAGAATATTAATTATGTAGTCTGACTGCATAAATTAGTAATCCTTTAATGTTGCTTTTGACATTTCTACACATGACTACAAACTGTTTTAAGAAAAGTGTTCCAAGCTGTTTTGTTGTGAATTAATACTCCTAATCAAAAGGTTATCTGAAAAAAGATAAAAGTAAATACCCTGGGCTAAAAAATACCCAGATGTTAAGGATATGGCAAAAAAAACACTTAAACAAACGGAAAAATGAGAGACAAAAAGAAAACATCTTTGTAATCACGTGGAAACCATTAAGCTAACAAGATTTCCACCAACGAACAAAGAATGGCTAGAAGCCGGCATGATATTTTTTGTTTAACAACTAAAACAAGTTACTTTTATATCATCAATATGGTAATTTTATTACACTATCAAATAATATTTCATGTCTTCCGAAGTCCTGCTGCACTAATTGACAAAAAAGACATGCAAATGATGACGAAACATTGTTATATCCATTTTAAAGATGCCAAAATCTTTTATTTATTTTAAAATGACGTGGTTTGTAGATAAAATTCTTACGTTACTAAGGTAGTTACTAAAGTATAAATCGGGTTTTTGTATGCAGAAAATAAATGTTATTTTTTTTCTAGATTTGTATCCATTTCAAGTAGTTGGGTGGTAATCTTTATGTTTTGTAACTCCAAAAAAAAGGTGGACTCATAGATAATACAACATAGAGTTACTATAAGTTACTTAACCACTTAATACATGCTCAATAACAAATAAAGATTACTGTGCCGAGAAAAACAAAGCTGAAAGTTTTAAGTTTTGTCCAACGAGGAAGGAAAGCTTGACGAATCGTACAACTTGTTCATACATATTATAATGCGGTGAGCTCGTTCACACTACGTTTTGTACAGAACCCCACGTGGTACTCGTACGAAAGTGAAATTTTCGGTCAATATTGTCTTAAACCAAATACATAATGCCGACAGAATTACGCACACATTGTTTACGATGGCACTTTGTTATTTTGAATGCCCATTTTTGCGTAACACATATTTTTGGACTTATCTGAAAGTGTAAGTAAGGAATGCGGTTCTGTATCAGCGTTGTGTTTATGAAAGTGAATTGCGTAATGACATAACGGTCAAAGTTGAACGTGAAAAATAACAACAGTACATCAAAAAACTAATTCTACTAATTATATAAAGTTTAATTAAGTTCAAGTCTTATCATTATCTCAACAACATCACGACGCCAAAAAATTGTCATGATGTAGGGTTAGTTACATTAAACTTGTATAGCTCGTAAGTCTTTCGATATTTGTTCCTACCTTATCCTTTATGAAGTATATAATAGGCCAGCGCGAAGTACACGTCGAGACGTCCTTGCACTGCTCAACAGACACACAAATGAAGGAATTTTGAACCGCATTGTTACCTGCGATGAAAAATGAATTCTGTTTGATAAACGCAAGCGTTCAGTAAGTTGGTTGGATCCTAATTCAGCACCTAAACAATGCCCTAAACGAAAACTTACCCCTACAAAAGTGATGGTCAGCATTAGTCAATCGCTCCTCTCCGCTGCTCCTGCACGACAACGCGCGACCTCATACTGCACAGCAGACGGTCTCCAAGTTGCAAAAACTGGGGTTGGAAGCTCTCAGTCACTGCACCGCACTACTCACAAGACCTTGCGCCTACAGACTACTACTTTTTCCAGAATTTGGAAAACTTCTAGGCAGGAAAAAATTTAATACCCGAGAGGCAGTACAAAATGCCTTTGAAGAATTTGTTGCCTCCCGTCCAGCTGATTTCTTTAAGAAGGGCATCAATTCAATCTTCAATCAATTTTTTTTTTTTTTTTGTTTTTTTGGTAAGTGGGAAATCATCCAATGACTGCTCCCGTCTTGGGTGCGGCGGGAGGGCGTGTCAGACTCTTACTGACTAAAACCCACTCATGTTCCTTCGATTGCCCTTTATGTTCCAGGGTCACGGTAACTATTAAAAACATTCCGCAGCCCCGGCAGGCGTTGGCCCTGTTGGGTCCCTTCCTGTGCTGACTCCTTCTCTTTGAGGCGCGCGTGGAACACTAACGCGCCGTCGACGCGGTCCTGGTCCTAGCCGGGCGGCGAGCTACGCATCGCTCGCCATCCGCAGAACCGCGCCTACGGTGGCCGGTAGTAGTCTTGCGACTCTCGACGTCTTCGCCTGGGCCTTAGTCCGGGGCGAGAGGCTCGTCGTTGCCTCTCGCGCGCCGCCGCTTCCTTCACTAGCATAACTGCTTCGCAGAAGGAGGCGACGGCATCCCATTCCGTCTCGCCCCGCACAATGGCCTGAACCAGCGCCGGGCGCGAGAGGTCACCGCCGCCGATCGCCTCTACGAGGACACGCCGATGCTCCGCCCATGCGCGGCACACCTCCACTGTGTGCTCAACCGTGTCCTCCAGGCGACCGTTACTGCAGTGGTGACACCCAGGCGTCGCTTCCGCCCGAATCCGACACAGGAACCTCCCGAACTGACCATGTCCGGTGAGAACCTGTGTCAAGCGAAACGTGAGAGCGCCGTGGCGCCTCTCCAGCCACTCCTCAAAGAGGGGTCTTACCGCCGCTATTACGGCGTGCCCAAAGTTAGTAGTCTTGTCTCTTTGATCTTACAGCCTAAAGCCGCCCGTCATGGATGTGCCATTAAAATAGGCGAGACGACGAAAAAAAAGTAATTAGTCCGTCATTGAGATTATAAAAAAATTTTGGACAAGTATTTTTTCTTTTTTCTCGTAAACGAAAAATGACGACGATACAGTGCGTTGAAGTTGTGCGTGACGTCACGATCAGATACAATTTTTGCATTACGGTGACGTCAAAAGCCTCCACTCCAGAACTTTGTTGCCCTTTATCTTTGTATTTTATTATTATTTTGATGAAGCAAAAAATAAGTGTCCCGTATTTTTGGCCGAGCTACAAGACGGCCTAAACAGAATGCCATTTTTTTATGTTGTCGTCATCCCTATTTTAGGTGTGCTTCCTTACTTGCTTTATCAGCATAAATAAGGTAGCTATAAACAAGGCATTAAATTCATTTTTAATACCTTACGAAGAACACAGTATTAATCATACAAAGTCTGTTCCTAGAATGTATTGTAAAATTATAGTACCTATAGACACTAAATACTTAAAACTAACTTTATTGCTACTTCTAACGGTTTCTCATTTCAACATTGGAATATCGATTACTCATCAGTTAACAGCTTTTGGATATTTCGTAAAAAGAGATATCTTAGGTAGGTCAGATGCTGTTGTTAAAATTCAAAAACTTTATTTTACCATCTATATTAAGGTATCTTACATAACCTCTTATGAGCCGATGATAGGGTAGTTTCTTCTAGGGATATTTGTACAAACACAAAGAAGACTAGAGAAATATGCAAGAGATATTAAAATGCACAAATGTGTATCTAAAACCACATTAACTAAACACATTCATTTTCATAGTCCCTAGAGACATCCAAGGGCCAAAGGATTAAAATGAAGAAAGTAAAGGACTACAAAAACTAGGAGAAGGAATGGTTAAGTTGTTTCTTCTCAGAGTAGTCAGCAAAGAATCCATTTCGCTAAAAATAAGAAAACATATTTTTTTATTACTTATGGGCTTGCTCTTGGTCCCAGACTAGCTAGGGCATAGACGGAGCCTACGATGGAGCGAGCTTACCCAAACGATGACTATGCACTCGTCTCTTGAATACATCCGGGTTTAAACAATTTTGAGGTAGGTATAAAAGTGTTATTTTTAACTGATTTACAAAATAAATATCATTTATCATTTAAGCGCAATACCAACGGTTTTTCGCGCGTTACTAGAGTATCCGATAATAGCTTTTAAAATCTAGCCTACTCCCAAGAGTGACTACCCGATTGCAACCGAGTTCTCTCATGTAAAATCTTGTGACTACCCGATTGCAACCACGAGACTAGAGAAGCAATCACGGAAGGTATAAGAAACCTTATGTAGCAAAACGAACTTATATTTCCTTAAGCTTTGGATCACACATTATTTACCTGCAACTAATGTCATCTACCCACCCTTGTTCCTTCGGTTGCCCTTTATGTTCCGGGGCCGGAACTATTCCGCAACCCCGGTAGGTGCTCGTGGAACTAAACGCGCCGTCGACACGGACCTGGTCCTCGTACTATAGATCGAAGAATTGTTCCGCAGTTCAAATTTCCTTGACAAAAGAAGTAGGCGTGACTTAGATGATAAACGAATAAAGTTCGTAGGCGATGTGCGAATTCGATTGTTTGTATTATGTGCTCGGATAAGCTCGTGATGTCATCCGACAGGTTTGGAAGCTCCAGCCACTTTCACTCAACGATCGTGAAGTGGACACTTGACAATTGTGTAACAAGCCTGCTTATTTCAGATAACGTTTGCAGGACTGTTCCGTTCTGAGCTTTTGAAGAACTGGTGAGCTTTGTGTTTTATTTTAAAAACATACGTATTGATAATGAGGTTAAAGTTGCTACAGAAAGCTTCGTCATTTTTTGACCCTGAGTTAGTGTCTAAAATAGACCAACTAAAGACTGTACTGTCTTTTTAAGCTTATTGACCTTTCAACGACCAAGCGACAACCGGCTGTAGGGCTGCTATTGTTTTTCTATCGTGTCTCGTATCACGTGTGTTCGAAGGATTTATTCAACGAAGAATCGAAGTCTAGATCATCTGGCCCAATTCCACTTCTTTACAAATTGATGAGATATCTTTATTGTCGCACTTGTATGACTGTACTTGAAGCTATAGATCGTCAAGTGTGTAGGTGAAATATGGGAAGACCAATCACATAAATATAAGAACAGTTACAATTTAATACGGAGCTTAGAATTCGCTTTTGGTATCAGATCAGTCTATCCTATTACGCCAAAAGACGATTCAGTGCATTCAAGTTTATCCTTAAGATATATACTTTGGTATGTTAAAATAAATAGCTATTAAACAAAATACGTTTATTGATTTCAAAATTGGAAATCTCGATTACATCACCACGATATTTGAAAAGCAAAATAAGCAATTTAAATCACTTATAGTTTAATTAAAAAGTTTCTTTCATTTTCAGAACTTTTCCGTTCTAGTTTTCTTTTTTATTATAACTATATCTCAAACAAAGCTTGCCTAAACTGTGCCTATTAAATTATTGAATTAATTAAATTATTGCATAAACCTTGAACAGAATTTGATACCTTATTTCGAACTTCCCACAATACTTCAAATACTAGCAACACTGTATTCACCCGCACCATTTGAAATAAATCTAAAGCTGGTGGTCCACCAAGAGTAAAAAAAAAATAGCTTAACTAAAGACTAGCATATGTATTAGCTCTAGACTGGCTGTGGCACTTTAATATATAGCACACACAAATAATGTAAAAGCTAAAGCTAACATTGTATTGCTCGAGGTTGTCAACCCTACTTAAATCCCATAGTCCATTGTGGTGCGACTATACAGCAGCGATAATATTAACAATTAGACATTCAACGGCTACCCGTAACAATCGAAAAGAATTCTAGAAAAGGATTAACACCGAAACTCCAGTTTGTTACTGAGTAATTCGTAACTCACGCCCGATGTAGCAACTAGGAAAGGTTATTTTTATTTTCAATAAAGCAAGGCTAAAGTCCCGTAACAAGCCATCTTATTGTTGACGACGTCCTAAAAAACACTGCTGAACACCTATGACGTCCCAGTGTAAGTCAGCAGCGATCAAAATATTTACTTCAAATGGTTCATTTTAAGTGGGATGTCTCACATTCACACTCGGTCAACACTCCACTCCCACCAGACTAATGAAGTAGCAAACACACCTACTTCCTAGTGGAAGACTAGCTTTAGAATCACGTGCCATGTTTAAACATTGCAATAGTGCAAGTATTTACATAAACTGCTCTATTGCGAGGTTACTTGCATTGCAAGTAATTGCAAACGGAAAATCGCAAATATTTTAGAAATTCGTTCCTTGTTAGGTTTTCTCATGCCTAATTTTTATAATAAGCATGCATATAAATTGAAACTAAATGAAAATTACAGTACTTGGCCTTATTAGGGACAGTATCTATACATGTATTATTAACCAACTCCAGTCTGCCACAGTCTTATTTCGGTGTTGCCTGGCCCACTGCAGTCGTTTCTACTTCATGGTTTGAGTGTGTCAAACTTTTCTTACGGACACTTGTATTTCTCCACTTAATCCCTCGTTTATAATCGTAGTTAGGCAGGTAACAAGATTTAGACGGTTTTTCAGGCAGATTGATTTTAAGGCCAGAACTAAAAGTTTTTTGCCAAATTATTTCAAAAGGGTTCACGGGTAGATCTGTCCCCGGGCAAGCCGTTTTCCAGGTGGTTACAGCTTGAAAATGGCTTGCCCATTGCTAGTTAAATTGTCAGTACTGTGGACAGAGGACTAAAATGCTAGTAAACATACACTGTAAATTTTGCGGATGCCAAGCCCTGCGAAGCGAATGGATAGAGGCTTGAACTCAAAGAAAGCCCAAGTTATTTTTAATTTCCTTTATACAGTATAGCCAACATTCATATAAAAGGATTTTTATATAAAAAATGGCATATTACACAAAACAGATTATAAAGGTGCTCTTAAACGGGCAGTAGTTGCGGAATAGTTATAATAGTAACCGCGGCCCCGGAACATAAAGGGCAACCGAAAGAACAAGTTAAGGTTGGGTTATAGTCAGTAAAAGTCTGACACTCAGGCGGGAGAAGTCATTTGATGATACATCCATAAGAAAAACGGCAGTAGAGCCTACATTTTTGCAAATAGTCTGACAATGTTTATTATAACTATTCCGGTCAGGTATAGCCCATTTAGGAGCCCAATTAAATAATAGGAAAACTGTATTTCTTTCACGCAACGTCAATGAAGTGAAAATTATTAGTTATAGCCGGAAAATTTTATAATGTCGCAAATTGAGGCCTTGACCTTGGTTCACAATAAACAATTTATAAATTCTTCAGACTCGACTAGCCACGACATACAATATGATTTTGTAATCGACCCAAATGTAGGGAATATTCTCACAGTCTCATTAGCTCGTGAGTCGTGTGCACTCAACGAGTATGTAAGTACTTACGTTTACCATATGACTTTTCTTAACAACCTACCCACATTCGCAAAAGTGAAAGTTGTGCGGTCACCACTTACAATCGAATAAATATTAACCCATGTATTGCGTAACAACTATAAAATAAATAATATTACCAAATTTATGCCTAACATTGAAATTAATTAATGACATTTCTTTGATAATTTAAAACAAATAACAAATCAAATCGATAAAAGTGAGATTTCGTTTGTTATTGTGACAAAAATAATGATAAAACCAAAAACTTCTCATTATGTAGAGTTCATCTAACCTCATTACTTCAACATAAAATAAAACAGTTTTTGATATTATTGTTTCTTTTGATTAAAGATTTTTTAAAAATGTATATGTTAGACAAATAATAACTTCATTTTAGTTTTCTCTAACTAACAAAAGTTCTAATAATGAATTGATAAATTAATAACAGCTGAATGGCTAAGTGCACGTCATACAGCAAGTTATTGTAATATCGATAACAGCTAAATGTAAATAAACAAATTGCAAGAAAAAACTAGGACACCATGGCAGAAACGATGGACGTTTACCGTGTCAGTAGCGCATAAATTGTCGCTGGTACGCGAAAATTTAATTTTGTCACCGAATACGCAACCGCCTGGGAAGATAGCGTCATCGCCGAACGTAACCGCGGAGTTTGATAACTTAACTTTCTCTCTGGGCGCTGCGCTGGCGGCGCTGCCGGCTGCTGTACAGCTGAGGGAGCCTCCAGATACCAGCCTCATTCCGTCAGTACCGTCGAGCCAGCACGTTCGCGGCGAACGGAGCGCGCTCGCAAATCGCTCCCGCGAAAACCGCGATAAAATTTTAAATCTAAATCGACACTCGAACGTTCGATTAATAATAACAAAAAGTGATTTCGTTCAAACTAGTCGTGCCACATTGTTTTGTTTGAATTAATGTTTTTTGAATAACTTCTATTAAGGTGTCTATTGTCAGCAGCATGGGAACTGTTAAAAAGTAAGTTGGTTATTTTTACAAGTGATTTCTACATAGTTTTAATTAGCAATAGGATAGAGCCAACAATGGATCTATAACATTTAGGTATTGAATTTTAAAGGTCATAAAAAAAATGAAGGGTCAAATAGGTTTACACATCTTGGATTGAAACAGATTCTAAATTCCGCATCGACAAATTTAATATTTGGCTAGCCTTCAATTCAATCATTCAAGAGTTTCGCAAACTGAAGTAATGTAAGAAGTGTCAAACGAACTGCTAAATTCCGCTCCTTTATCGAATGTAGGACAATGCCAATCAAGGCAGCAAGTTCAACTAGCTAGCAAATTCAAATGTTAACTTATAACATCATGTTCAAACAGTACTTGTAAGACATACAATTATTGTGGTGATATTCAAATAATAGTGACCTAATTGGCAAGGACATGTCATTTATTTGTAATTATATACATCAAGTCAATCTGTACCAAACAAAGAAAAACAGACATACAATTAAATGCAAAAACTAAAATATAACTACAGTCTCTAAAAACTTGCTTTTAATAAACATGAATGTGAATTTTTGTTTCCAATTACATTGTTGTCTTTTTGGAGACGACAAATAGTAACGGTTACTTACTGCAATCGACCTTATTGCTGTAACCTTGCCAGTTAAAACCGCTATATTTTAGGCAAAGTAACTGCTGAACTTTCGGGTTCAGTTTACTTGTGACCTACGACCCGGGGATCGAGGTCCCTTCAAAAGCCTAGCGTGTAGTTAAGACTTCATGATATCATAAAGGATATGTCCTACATAACCATAAACTATTTCCTGATTGTGAACTTTAAATTGGATGCCTTATTACGGTTTCATCCACTTTTGACTTACATAACTTTATTTCCTCATGCATAAGTTATTTAACAGAAGATATGACTCGAAGTTTACTGTTTTAAATAAAGATTTTTAAAACTGTTTATGTGTTTCGAACATGGAAAGTGGCGTGTAACAAAAGCAATATTTGAAGTTACGTGTGATTCTGTAAACATTTAAGTAATATTTATGTAAGCGTTCGTAATAATAGAGTTGAGAAATATACGTAAATACTTAAAAAAATAACAGGTTGCTATTTGATCAAGTTTTAGCTAAAGGTTGAGACTAGATAAAAAGTCATAGAAACACATTTTTGTGCCTTTTTTTAACCTACCTAACCATGTGACTTAGAAACTTTGCTACCGCATTAGAATTTTTCACTTAGTTCTTGCATTAACAATTACATGTAATATTAGACGAAATACAGATAAATTGCCGTTCCAATAGTATCAACACCTTTTCGGTTTAGTCACTACAGATAATGTTATTTTATAATGACTGTTTGTCATCGTGTTGCTATGGTCTTTTTACCAAGAACACATAAAAGAGCGTCTCAATTTCCTTGCAAGTTATTTCCTAGTTTTCAAGAACCATTTTTGTCATTCACTATTCATTCTCTCATTTCACGTACGCACTGAAGATGGAATGTTGTTTTTTACGTTGTCTGTGGACGAATATCCGCAATCGATGGCTAGGCGTAAGAATGTAAGCTACAAAACAAATAAGGCCCGATATGGAATAAGGATGTGAAGTTGATATTTTATTCACAATTATTTTAATGAATCGCTCCGATTCGCTCATCAGAATGACGGGTAAACGTCCTAACAAGGTCACTTTGACGTTTTAACAGACTTAAAAAAAGGTTTGTAGTGAAAAACTTAACATTTGAATTTAATTATTATAAATGCTTGTTCCTTTTATGATTAAATGTCAGGATTTTTGTATATGTATTCTGGTATTTTTAGTTTTAACAGAATAACAATATTTTAATAATAAGGCAAGCACTATTATTACTGGCTTTGTGAGTTTTAAAGAAGTTACCAGTATTATCAATCGTCACCTCCCATATACACGTTAGTGCTAATAAATAAAAAAATATCCATAAAGTATTTGTGTCAAGGTTCCTCAGATTTAATGTTCATTTGTGAAGTTTTGCTTATTTATCTTATTTACTTTTTACTTTAACCATTAAACCTTCGAACACTCGTGATTCGAAACACGATAGTAAGACTTGAAGCAGGGCGACAGCCGGCTGTCACTTGGTCGTCAAAGGGTTGGCATAATTTTTAAACAAATCTGGTATATAAATCTTTCAAAAGCAATTAACGACACCAATCAGTGATTAATTAATAGGCGAATATAAACTATTCTGTCTTAGTACTAAGTAATAAATTTAAGTTTACTAAAGATTGCAAACTGTAATGTTAGACTGAAATATCTGCAATTATTGAGTTGTGGTCGACCACGGTGTAATGTGATTAATAGCTGTTCAGTCATATAAATAGTGACAGATTATATTCAATCTTTTATGTGCAAGAAAATACTTAATTGGACTCTACTTTAATATACTGAAAATTGTTCATAATCTTTAATTCTACTTGTACTCAGAATTTATTAAATAATGACTCAATCTGGCTGCTCTGGCTTTTCTCGTGTAAATAATGACGAGATAACGCAGCATTTTATTAGCGTAAGAATTTGCAGAATCGAACCAGTCGTTCCAAAGATTAGCTCGTTCAAACCAATAAACACCACAGCTTTATAATTTAATTTTAGTAAATAGATTTTGCATATAACAACCAGTTGAATAAAGAAACGCACTCGCAGTAAAAACCTCAATTATTTTTATGATAAGAAAAAAATATTATTAGTAAATTATGAGAATATATTATTGCGCAAAACTAAGCTAAGTACTAAGTAATTTCTCGCAGAAGTCACAAGACATACTAAGATGTCTGCAACTAGTATTTGAATAATGTACAAGTTATGTAAGTACTTGATGTAGGATAATTAAATGTAGATACCTGGATGACCTGTCTTCCTCATTGCTATTCGTTGCATAATACAAGTGAATTAACTATAAACCTTTGGAGACACCGTGTCTTCATCAATGAGGTTAAAACATTTTTTTCACACAAAAAGTTAAGTTACAGAAAACTATTGAGAAACTGGTGCCTATTCTCTTGTGCACAAACTAACGTAAATTTAAGTTAAGTGCATCTTTCTCTTTCCATTTCTTAAAGAAAAGGACAGAAGATACATTTTAGTTTAATCCTGTCAAATTAGACAGCGCCTGATGAAAATTGACGTATATTTAGACGCCATGTTTTTAAATTGCGTCTAAATTATCTATGGAGTGTCTAAATTTGACAGGACTTAACTAATATTTGATCTTCTGTCCTTTTCTTAAGTAAAAGGAAAGAGAAAGGTGCACTTAACTAAATTTACGTTAGTTTGTGCACAAGAGAATCGGCACCAATGTCGGCCCGACCTCAGTAAACCAGCTCTAATGGCGATAAATAGACGTTACTAACCCCTTCATCTGGCGATTGGTATGGTTTGTTGACCAGGAAAGTTGAGTGAACCACAACCATACCACAGAACAACAAAATGACAGTGATCATAAGGGTGAATTTCGCGTGGCAGTAATATGACACCGACAATAATGACAGCTGTCAGATTGACATTACGCCAGACCACAAGCTAAGCACTGACATTGGCTTAGCACTATACCTGACACTGTTACACAACTGCCAAACGTCAAGTGTACGATAGAGACGGAACACAGCTAAACAAAAGTACGTGCTTAGTAACGTTCATTTATCTCGCCATGAGAGTCTTTTTTCTTTGGCTTGTGACGAAAAAACATGCGATAGCGCATACTTTGACTTAGCTATTCTTCATCTCAATCTTACCAATGTAATTTGACAGTTGTGTGATGGTAACAGAAAGTATTGCTCAGCTGACGCTATTGCGAAGGAACATTTATTTATCTCAGGCTATCAACCTTAGTTTTTGTTGTTGTTCTTCTTAGAATCGTCGCCTATTCTAAAGAAAACAACGACCCCATCTAAAAATTAGTGTGAAAGACCTGTGAGACCTGTTTATGATATAAGTATCATTTAGTTTTAAGTTTGTTCATAAGGTTCAACGATTCTTTAAGCCCATTATGTATTCGATTTTTTTGCGTCGCTTATGGGTTAAAAGGTGATACGTTAAAAGGTTATAATTAATACACATTAATACACATAGGTACTTGCTCGATGCTATTTCAATCTGTTACTTTAGAATTACTTTCCTTAGAATTAGTTCTCAGCACAAATCTCATATTTAGTGAAAAGTGTTTTGGATACAAAGTTCGATATACCTTACGTCTTATTTTTACAGAAATAACTCTTATACCGACCATATTAGTAGCTAAAAACGTAATATTTATTGCAACAAAATATTATTATTTATTTATTTATTGTGTTAATAAATGTTTTTTTTTAACCGTTCAACGACCAACCGACAGCAGGCTGACAGGCTGCTATTAGGTATTGTCTCTCTATTGCGACGCGAATTACGTATGTTCGGTTTAAAGGTAATTTCATTTGTAAAACTGATAATAAAAAAATGTTTCTCAGTGAATACATGATTTACAGCGGAGATTATTGCTTGTATCGTTATTTAAGCATGTTGCGAATTTGCGGTTTTGGCATCGCCGACCAAAAAGTTAAAAACAAAAGATGTGTCATGTCATGTAGGGCAATACCCCAGGATAAATAATAATAGAACAGTACGGAAACTGCCTACAAGCGATCGAAACAAAACACTCACACATACATGCTCACCGACGAGACGCTTAAGCACAAAGTAAATAATTGGACCAGAAGATAAGCTTCTTAAGAACGTGCAAACTAGCCTAAATTTAAGTTAAGCGCCTCTTTAAAAAAATAAAAAAAAATTGGTGAGATTAGCAGTTGCCATGGAATCATCAATTTATTTCTTATTTGTAAATTTCTTATTTCAATTCGTATTTATTGATCAAAGTCTTAAAAAAAAACAATATTAAAAACTTTAAAGTGACAACCTTTTTGTTTCTATCGAGCGTAGGTAATTATTTCATCAAATAGGCTCAGTTTCCATACTGTTCCATATTTATACTGTGGCAATACTAAAAAGAGTATGTAAAAAAAGTTTTCAAGAAAAAACAAACGAAACAAGACACATCCGATCACCTCAAATCTGGCGACTGTTTTGTTTTCTTAGAACTTAAAAGTTTTCCTCCAATGAGTTTTTATCAGATTTTAATCTAAGAAAACTTGGGTTTCCTCTTAGTATCAATAAAGGGTATTTTACTGATAAACAAGAGGATAACTTAATATCAATAATAACATAGTGTTTCATCATAAATAAATCTTCCTCATCAGATGAACTCATCATTGATATTTAATTCGCATATTTTCTCAATAACAACATAAACGTCATGAGGAAAATTCTACATATTCTTGTAAATCAAGAAAATTTGAGATAATTGTTACTAATTAAGTAAATCCTGAATTGGTAGGTATGGATTTATCTAAACTTCTAAGCTAATAATATAAAGTGGCAAAGTTTGTTAGTTTTTTTTTTGTTTGCAAGAGGCAATCTCTTGAAATACTGGTCCATTGCATTGCCGATTGTTTTTACCACTCAGCCTTCATTATAATATATTTGAATACCACGTGGATGAACACGCGGCATATGCTAGTTATAAAATAAAATGTACGAAAACGATACGATACGGAACGCAAATAAAGAATATATTAAAAACAATTTTGTAAAAAAAACTGGAAATCGGTTTTACGGTTTATCATATCAACTCCTACATACCATGCCTATTATAATAACCTAGACCTTTTGGAATCCGTAGAAAATACAAACATTATTAGACACTAGTTGTCTATGGCCCCTGAAATAGTACACAACGGCACCTCAATTCATCGCAATACCAAAACTCTTTACATCATTAACAGCTCCTAAACATGTAACTCATGCAATTGATAAGCCAAAAGTTGACGCAATGTCGCCGTGACACCGGCAGAAATGCAGGTCGCAATTGAAACATTGCGCACGTACCGCCAGCTCATCGTCACTGTAGCCACAGAAGAGATACATACAGTAGGTTGACTCCTTACGTCAAAGGATAACTCACGCAAACATTGACACGGGCCTACTTTCTTGTGAAAATTTGATAGCGTCGTAAGCATGTGTGTGTGCCTATTTTCGACGTTGTGTAGAACCGGCCTTCTGTAGTTACTTTGTGATACATTACGTAACCCCTACCACTAGATTACGCGCATGCGTGACTTCAATCTAAGCGACATATTAAGACGAACGTTTTTGGGCCAGGCGAAAGCTATGCGGACGATTTAATTTTATTTGGAGATAATTCGATGTCAAAGGTTTGGATCTAGGTTACTGAAGACGCATGGAGTAATAAAGAACCTTGTTTACTTATAAACCCTTAATAGTTTACAAAAATCAAAAAATGTCTGCTTAGAACGAATAGGTATCGTTACAAATGCGCTTACGCTTCCTTCTGAATTAACCTAAAATCAAGACATTGAAATCGAGATAGTGATACTATGTTGTCAATATTAAATACAAATAAATAAGCCATAAATTCTTATTTATTTCTTTAATTTTTTTTATACGAAATCTTACAATGCAATTATTTTTATTTCAACATATTCCTAAAAAATGACACCGATTAAAATTGTTTGGAAACAAACGACCTATTGTTTATCCTAAAACAGAGGTCAGCGCAACACGCACTGTCCCGAGCATGCGTCGCGTCGTATCGTAACTTTACGCAACTCTATGGGACCTCAGCCTTCGACTTTCCGCTTACGCAACCAGTTTTCGATTTCTTCCAGCCCCGGGCGCATTCGCTTTCGTTCAACGAGCCTTTGTCGAGTAATAGCCACGGACTAATGCGCTACATTGAATATTTTTCTCCTAAAAATATGTTTCTTAATGTCCGTTGTGCTTTAATTTATCGCTTCACACTCGTTTTGGTTAGCTACTGTTGTTAACACGCCAAGACTTGGCATGAAATCGAGATCTCTATTTGGCAAATAAAGATTTTGATTCATTTTTTTGTAAGGTTAGGGTTTCAAAAGCTTAAGACCCTTAAGTGAAAAAAAAACTTAAAACGTTTGAGTAAACACTAACTTTTGATCACAAACCATCTCGGTTAGTTATAAAGCAGTCTATGTCCTTATTGAAATCTCTTCATTGTCTTACTATACAAACTGTTCAGTGGTTTTGCCATAATGAGGTTAAATAAATAAGTTAATTTTTGTTTTTAATTAATCACTATGTAGCAATATAAATTATTGCTACATAGTGATTAATAAAAAAACAAAAATTGACTCTTATGCCCATTTCACACGAGGGCAGAACAGTGAGGCAGAACAGTAGGCAGAACAGTACTGCTACTGTACTGCCTCACTGTTCTGCCATCGTGTGAAATGGGCATTAAACATATAATTAATGAGATCTAGAGATAACTATGTGTTCACACTGTGTACCTCTACATCACTAGACTCTTGAGAATCATGTCTGTTGATAATTCACCTTCTGTATAAAATTCATCATACTCACGTGTATCTTAATCTTCGAATAAATCTCAGCCCATTCATGAACCACTGGTTACGTAACCCCACATTAGCTTAGTAGCTGCCAATCACCGTAGTTCATTATATTTACAAAAAAACACATTAAATAACTACATGTACGAGATCACGGAAGAACATGTATGTACAACCGGAACTCTGAAAGGATTCCTAGAAAATATATCAATGATAATACATTACCTATTAAGATCACAAATAGATCCGTGTAAAGAAGAGCTATGTAAAAACAGAATTTCCAGAATTTGAATTCGTAATACATATATGTGGTATTGTTTACAATAGGTTTTTACATTGAATCATCTCAAGATGTGTACAAGAATAAATTATCGTGCAAAGCTTATCGTAAATCCTCTCAGTACATAACTCGTGCCAAGGTAAATTACAGGTAATTAATTCGAACGGTTATTTATATTAGCATTGTAAATAACGCACTAACAATCCGCCGTTCGCAGTTCAACTTAACTAAAGTTGTAAAATGCTTACCGAAAGCTTTCTCCTGCTTGTTATTTAAACACTCATCATTCAATCTACGGCCACGCCTTCCTGTATGTGGCAATTGAATAAGTTTATTTTGATTACATACACACCGAAACTATTTTTAGTTACGCATTGACAATGCTGTTTATTCCACAGAATAGAAATCCCTTCGCTCAAATTTGTTACTACTCGGAGAGCTGTTTTGTTTAAGAGCAAAACTTATGTTTACAAAAAATCATTTTATTGTTTGACATTGTCCTTTCACTTAGATTTTTGACGGTGCATAACAAATTCGGACATTGGTTCAGTCATAAGCTCGATGTACCTACATGGCGACGAAGGCCGAATGACCGACTGCCGCCCGGTAAGTGTTACGGTCGCTTCGCCGACGGTTATGTAACAGCTCGTGCTCATCATTACGGCATAACAACAGAGTAATAATGAATTTTCTTCCTTCCTTACATATTGCACAATATTACTGCATGCCACTCACATAACAGATTTTGCGTGCGGGCGAGCACATTGAATTTAACCATAATTAAATGTACGTCCTTTCATGATGTTTTGTAAATAAGTTTAAAGAAGCTTACACGGAACCAACGCAAGGTCTGTTACTTCCGGTTCAATCTCATAAAGCACTAATATTTCGTGTCCAAAGGAGGCAATAAAACAGCATTGCTAACGACCTAATAATTATTTATTACAGTTCATCGTTTTGTAATGTCGATGCCAGCTAAGACGTTTAGAATCTCATATTATATTTCCCGCGTGAGCCTTGCACCTGGGCGGAACTAAAAAGGTTAGATTCCACTAACGTTATTTTCCTTATCTTGTAATCTACTGAAAGGCGTGGAACTCGACCGTAGATATCAAGGTCAGAGTAATTCAAAGCATGAACTTCCTCCTTGAAATCAACTTGTTAATTGAAATAGATTACAAAACTTTAATTTAACAGAACTAAGCTTTCTAATGTGGCATTGGTGAGAAAAGTGTTTGGAAACTTTTGATTTACGCTGAGATGAAACGCCCCACAATAAAACAAAGGAGACTTTATCATTATATGCCGTAGGGTCCGCACAAAGGTGAAATAAACCCAACGATAATAATTATGTACTTCCTCATATTCAACGAGTTTTAAAAGGTGCTACGAATATCGAGGGCAATAATTACAGCATATCCATCAAAATGCTGGATATTTTTTTCCTCTTATAAACATGAATATATATTTACAAATTCAAGCGAAAATTGATTAGCTACCAATAATAATTTATGAACAGAATAATACTTAAGTAATTCATATCAACAACAGATTATTTTGACTGTATTATTGTTCCGTATATTTTTGCAACACAATATTTAAAGTGCCTTCAACGAAGGTTGACTAAGCAATTAGCAAAAATGTATATAGGTAAATGTTTTGTTTCACAGTTATTCGGAAATCTAACTAGTCTTTGTGTAAGTTATTAATTTATTTACTTTCTATTTAAAAAATGTCCCCAATAGGCTATCACTTTTTATGGAAGGCTAGCTACACTAAAATTTGAATTATGAAGATTTTATTTTCTTTTAAGACTGATGGGCCTACATTATTGCTGAGCTATATAAAAATACGTGCAGACGAAATAGCGAAAAAAAACTTTAACACTACTAATATTTTTAAAGGCTAAAGCTTATTTATTTATATGTATTTCTCCTGAAGGAACGAGTGGATCTAATAGCTAAATAATATTTACTCTCTGATAGAAAATAACACTATTGCCAAGTATAGGTTATAATATTTTATGGTATTCTTGACATTTACGTCGTTGCAGTTGGGGGCAAAAGCTAGTCGTAGATATAAGTTGTGTACCGAACTTTGCCCCCTAGAGGAAAATTTCGCAACCGAAACATTCAAACACTTGGCCAATCACATCGCCGCCGCCGCAGCCAAGAAGTGTTTCAACGAATGAAATGGCCACGTCGCGGGGGCTGGTCACTTGGCCTATCAGATTGCGTTATTGACAAATCGTGACGTCATGTTATAGTCCATTCTTCCGAGCTGTGCGTGTGGTTATCACTTACATATATTTATGACATCACTGTAAGTAAGAATCCTACTTTTTGCACGTATTGCTTTTGGCGTATGTAAAGTTTAAAAATACTTAGCGGAAGCGTTCATTGTTTTGATTTTTTGTGGACATATATTATCGAAGCGTCTATTGATTATAGGGACTTTAGTTACTCACCGGTATTATTGGTACATGACTATTTTTTATTATTCTGTACGTGTAAAGACTAGACACCTCTCAAGGTCTTTTGATCGGCACATCGGTTTTAATCTTTTAGAACTTTGCTTAGGGTTCCACTTCCAATCTAATCAGTGTAAATTAGAATTACCCCTCCAGCTAAAACCATTAACTCAAACTTTATCCACTTTAATAGTGCTCTACTAACCTTTGCTTAATGTCTACTTAACAGCAAAATACATAGTAGATAGTATGTACTGGTAGGTCCTACGCACTTAGTCTCTAGTTGAGTATATCCTGTAATGGTTCGACTGGCCTGTTGGTCTAGTGGTTAGTGACACTGACTGCTAAGCCGGAGGTCGTGGGTTCAATTCCCACCCGGGACAAACTTTGTGTATGTAGTAAGCATGATTGTTTGTTCTGTGTCTGTCTGGGTATAAAATGTATGGATTTATAAATTATATACGTATGCATATCAGTTGTCTGGTTACCATAGTACAAGCTCTGCTTAATTTCGGATCAGATGGCCGTGTGTGAGTTACCCCAGGTCATTTATTTATACCTATTTACGCCTTAATCGATGGCGTGCGTGTGTTATTTTCCAGTTTAGGCAGTGTTGTTGGGGTTTTTCATGAGGAATATCTTAGTAGCAGCTTGTGGTTAATGTTAGTAATTAGAATCTTGATCAGCCTCTCTGGTTATTACAGATTACTAAACCATTTTTTATTTATTTTTTATTGATAAGACAGGTACATTTTAAGTTTCATAACTTAAGTAATATCCAACAAAACTATACGCAATAGTTTATCTGTTGGATCAAAATTATTATTCTTTACTTATCTTAAGAACTAAATTTACATTTACATTATTATAGTAGTTATAGTGTAAGTTAGGTTTATAAATAGTATATTCTATTAGTGGCTAGATATACCTATTAAGTACGTAGATATGAATATCGAAGATTTATAAGTATAGATATAAAGAGTATATTGTTTATATAAAACTGCTTAAGCGACAGAGGGAATACACTATTTGTTTATTATAACATAACCGTTTAGTCTTCATTGAGTTATTCGGGAGAATATATGTAAGTACATATTTAAATAACCCTATAACTTCTCTACAAATAAGGTATCACATTGAGACGTACAACTTATAAAGTAATGACTACAAAAGGTCACGACTACGATACACATGTTAGGAAGTAATCAAAGGCCAATCAACCTCTCTTTAAACTATTATCGTCAATACAATCGCGCCGCAGTAATAAGACAACTAATAAAAACGTTAACAAAGGAACTACGATTACGCTTTCCGTTGTTTCAATTTTCTGGTTGCATAGACCTGTCTGTTCGCTTCTAGTTTTCATCTCGTTTATGAAAACAGGAACAAGGGTTGAATCAAATAAGACGGAATAAATAGCTGTTTTACAAGTTTATAACGATATTTATCTTCTACACCTCTATTATCGGATTCAATTAAATACTTAAGAAGATTTAAGTTTTTAATTGTATCCGATAAGAATATAATTAATTAAGTGAGTACTTATCTCAATGCCTACAAAAAACGGGTGCTGTAATGTTATCTAATTGATTTGTTTCTTGTACCTTTAGTGCGTGATCAACCGTAAGCAAATTGTACGTAAAAACCAAAAGCTAGGTACATTGTGTGCTCATCAATAATAATCGCTATTGACAGTTCGATTAAATACATGGTAACCAGTAAAACATTGCTAAGTGTTATGTCTATGTCTACTTCTATTACAAGCGATGACATATTTAGTATACACTACAATATTTAACAAAAAAATACCCATACACAATTACACAATGGATGTTTAATCTTCACACAACACGCATATTTGGGCAAGGCAAATCTTTAAAAATACTCAGTAAAATATTCAACACTAAACAGCTTCACTTGTAAATCAGTTGGCGTGTCGCTAATTTAAAATTAAAATAAGACAGATCATTTTATAGGCTACTATCTGAGCATAATATTGTCACATCGCACGCAAGCTGTTCCCAAACGTAGGCTAAAGATATTTATGAGTTCCGACTTAAAAATGATTGTAGTCGTGAGAAAGTATGTTTATTAAGTCTATTAATAACGTTAGAAACGGTTTATCAGGCAGAAAATTAACGTTAAGAAACTACTTACTTAGTAACAATTGTTGTTAAATTGAGTTGCGTAACGTGCATCGCCGGGCTTCTCAGAACTAGTTACTTAGGTAATGTTGGTATTTGACCGCTCCGACTTTGACTTAAAAACCTAGTAGCACAAACAACATTTTAGATAAAAAAGCTGATTTATTAGTTTAGGTAATATGTCATTTTTCTAACAAACATATGTAAGCTTCTTTAGTACTAAGTATGATGAATATCTAATAATATTTTGAGTTTCAACTGCGTATATTTAGACAAAATGTAGTATTCATAATCAAGTATGTTTTGTTGATGAACTTGAATGAAAGAAATATCTTATAAGATGGTTTCATGCCAAAATAGTTCAAGTCACGAACAAAACTTTTTGTTGATCAATCAACTATTTCACGATTTAAAATACCTAAGTACTGGCAGCTAAGTCGAGCACCTCTCATCTCGTCATCAAGGTTATGAGGAAATATTCAAGGTGTTCCAAATATGATTGGTCCGTGTGAATTTTTGTTTACTAAAAAATATTTGAACATAGGATAAATGGTAAGTACCTAAATGGTAGAATTTCAATAATAATAATATGACAACATTTTTGTATTTAATTTTTTATGAATACTGCCCCTTTACCATGACGTTTAAAGTAAGATTGTTTTAGTCCTGTTGCAGGAGTGTGCAAGTGACAGCGTTAGACACGTTGTCTAGCGCCGTCTCTTTCCCACTGAAAGTAATATCAAAGTAATACTGCTATAAGGGCTTGTGGTACGCCCCCTGTATCATTTAATGTTTTATATTAAATGTTAAGTTAATTGTTTGTCTAATTCTAATACATCCATATTCAAATTATTATCAGAGACGAAATTAAAACTACATCTGCTGTTACGCTTTCAACTTCAAGACTCAACCATTGAACTGATTTTTAATGAACTTTAGAACGTGGAGTAAACTTGAACAAAAAGTAATGTGTAGTAGTGGCCATATATTTTACTCGACTTTTCGGCCCACACGAAGTTGAGTAACACCTAAGTTATACATTACTTACTTTATAAAACGAAAAAAAAACACATAAATAGCTATACCTATTCAAATTAAGCCACGATAATTAACGGAAAACTTATACCATTGGAATGACCTACGATAATCACCGTCATGTAATAGCCTTATCTAATATGGTAGGGAAAAGCTTCGTAACACATAAAACACGTCTTTGTCTTTACTTTATGAGTTCTTAGAACAAATATTTTAACACTCCCATCTGAAGTGTTTATTTTGGAATATTAATGTGTATTAATTTATTTAAATAAACAAACATAAGTTGCATCATTACTTCTTTATGGGCAAGATACCTACTAAAATACTTATTAGGTACCTATATGCCGAGGTTTTTATAAAGCTGTAAATTTTCACTTTTCCAGATAGGATATCAATGTATTCTTAATTGATATGTTATTATAAATTAACCAGAGTTTCGACATCTTTATTGATCTTTACTAATTAATTTGATTCAAAAGGTATTTTAGGAAAGTAACAAGATCACAAAAAACAATATTTGAGAAGAACTTATTGTAAGAACTGAAAGCCTCTTGGATCTTGGTTTTACTATTCCAAATGAAATTAAACTCCGATTAAACTACAGAAATCATTTACCGACTTTGAAGTCCATTATTCTTTTATTTTTGAACATGGGTTATTCGCAATTCAAATAAATATGACGTTAAACATGATTCAACAACCCAGTATGGACGACACAGAGTAAAGAACCTCAAAAATAAGCCTGGCAGGAGAAGTATGCGTTACACGACCACCTATTGTAGGTACTACGCTACGCCTGGACAAAAGCGTGTGATACATACATACGTAATTTTCAATACTGATTTTCACTTTTGAATGTCTCACACGTTCAAACCAACAAACTAGCATCACATTGTGGGAGATTAGGTAACCGTTTTTCCTCGAGCTCGGCAGAGTTTTCGCAAGCGCGTTGCCACACTGAGTCTACGTTAATTGGCGTGGCCTATAGCACATTTATCCGATAACCACACCGTACTGGGAGTGTTAAATTTAATTTGGTAGGGTTACCGTCACGTGATGCTTGAAGTCTTAGCGTTAACTTGGTCACCGCGGGTTGATCAAGCGTGCAGATTGATGATTGTCGTAGATTTCCGCTTCGCAATTAAGCAAATGTTTACTTTCGGATTTTATTTGTTCACCTATTGAGCAATTATCTCGTGCCGACTCCTAGATGCGCTAGTTACTGGTACCGCCAGGTACAATAAACATCTATTTAATTTGTCGTATTTGCTTGAAATGGCATTTTCACAGAACAGAACTTCTTTTGCAAAACTCACAAAAAAATCAAACAAAGAATAATAAGAGAAAACATAACTCGATTTTTTATTCAGAAATCAGAAATCAGAAAGCTTTATTTGTAAACATAGGTCAAGTTACACATAGTGCGAGGTGTTATAAATGGATAGATTCTCCATGTTTTGCCCAGAGGCGTACAAATATAATTGTTTGAGTTACGTTAATTGTATTCATAAATAAAAGAATGATAATAATCAGAGAACGCTCAATGCAGGTCAGTACGCACATACAAAAGAAAAGAGTCTTTAATCATAATATGCACAGTGGCCGCTCTAATCTCTAATCGTACTATTCTTTGGCGCCTATTGCCATTCATAGAAAGAAAAACAAAGTGCACTAATGTGTGGGCTCATCGACTCTCGATACGACAGCGGTTGCCCAAGACCCGCATGCACGTAAACATCGCCTTACGTCACCGAAACACGCATAATGCGGAAACATTAACGTGCGAATCAGCCTTTTTGTACACAGTAAAAAGTACTAAACGATAAGCTATTAATCGCATGATACTTTGTTTAATAATATTTTTATTAGTTTAATATTATGTTCTGATTCTTATCTAAGCTATTATAAAGAAGAATGATTTGTACTCTTTCGAGTGGGATGAATAAACTCAATAGCTAAAGACCGATTTCAGAAATTCTTTAGTGTTGGATAGCCCATCAGTTTATAACATCACGTTACGAGTTTACAACCTAACGAATAGGGATGACGACAACATAAAAAATGGCATTCTGTTTAGTCCGTTTTGTAGATCGGCCAAAAATACGGGACACGTATTCTTTGCTTCATCAAAATAATAAAAAAATACAAAGATAAAGAGCAACAAAGTTCTGGAGAGACAAAAATTGTATCTGATCGTGACGTCACGCACAACTTCAACGCACTGTATCGTCGTCATTTTTCGTTTACGAGAAAAAAGAAAAAATACGTGTCCAAAATTTTTTAATAATCTCAATGACGAACTAATTATTTTTTTTCGTCGTCTCGCCTATTGTAATGATGCGGGTAAAACCGCGCGTGACATCTAGTTGTGTTTTATAGATGCTTCCAAGAATTTTTCTACCATAACCTCTTATCATTCAGTAAAATAACGAAATAATGGTAGTGTGCATCATATCCTCTCACTCCCTCGCTTTACTGCGAGTGAAATGGCATGATGAACTTCTTTGTTTGGTCGCCATTTTAAATTTAAATTGAATTGCGAGATATACTCATGTTAACAGCTAGTTATCTTTATTTTTAGTCCATTGTAACTGAAATTACTCCAAGATGATAATAAAGAGGTTTAATGTAAACTACTGTGTTATTATCTTTTATTACAGTATTAAACAAAGCAGTAACAGCAGCACCTTATGGCTTACAAGCTCTTCATTTGTGTTCAGAATGCATTGTCAGAATAATAGTAGATTAGTAGCCAAGGGCTGTAAGGGACCAATTGCAGCCCGAGATATTTACGAGCGTAGCGAGGGCGCCTATAGTTCGAGGGTGCAATTGATGCTTACACCCGAGCTAGTACTCTGCTTTACATCTCGATTGTGAGGTAAGTATAAAAAAACCGGCATTACAAAAATAAAACATTTTATTAGTTAAAAGGCAAAATATTGCTAATTGCTGCTTCAGCTTCCATTTTCATTGAATCGGGAGTGCAGCTTATATCTTCATCACTTGCAGAATGTATGATTTTTTCCTTAAATAGCACGTAATTATAAAAAAAACCCAAAAGCAAACAATATTTAAAGTAAAAGTGTTTCCCGCCTTTTTTCATCTTTGTTTTATAATTATTTTTTTCAAGAACGATATTGAACTTCGTCGTTCGATATTTAAAATTGATGACTATTATACTCATACGAAGACAAGGCTGAATAGCGAAGCGACCTCTTTTGTTATTAGGCTGAATGCATGGTGTCCATTGCCAGCATGATGGTTAGATGTACGCGAACTTTTTGAAAGAGTGAAGAGTTTTTTTTTTAATTACTTACCGCCCTAGGGCGTTTCTAGCTACATTAATACCCTAGAGCGCTAATTGGTTACCTACAAGCCCCATTTGGGGGTAATAAGGACCTACTTACCGAACATGAGAGATGTAAATTATATTAATCTCAATACGAATTTGTGAAGAAACCTGAACACAGAGTGAACTAAACTCCCCAATCATCAACCCCTTGTTCCCTGGAGTGGGATGATCATGGGCCGGTATTATTATTAAGCATAATATGTGATTAAAAACTCAACTGCATTTCTATGAAATCTGTGGTGTACTAAACTAATTAATAAGTAACATAAATCCAAAAAATTGTTTTCATCTAATCAGATACAATAACAACTTCATTAAATAGATAATTTATTACGCTGTACTACATTCAAATGTCAGCAATTAATTAATATGATATAATGCCGGCAGTGTGTTCAACTAGCCCATATGTAGCATATGAAAGAGCATACGCATGCTGCATAGTTGTTTCCTGACATTACAATTACGATAACTACATACGATTCATATGTGTATCGCAGTATTGAAGAAGCATTCAGGATGTAGTCTGTCTAGATGTAAAGGTCGACAGGTGTCCGGCTCGTGAGGTCATCTCCGTGCGTTCCAATCACGTGTACAAGTTTTTGTTGTTCCTTTATTCAATCGATTTTAAAAGGTGGTGCCTACGTGACAATTAGATCAGAATGCAGATTATATCATCAACAAAAAAAAAACAAGATAACACAGAACAAATACTGCATTTGTTTAGTTGCGTTGATCTCGGGAACTTTGAAAAATACTATCTGTAAATGATAAACAAATTTTTAAGCAATATGACATCTTTTTACGTCCCTCGGAAGGGGAGCAGTGAGCAAAGACGCAGGTAATTTCTATTGTAAAAAAAATGAATATCTTTTAAAGTCATCAAAATAGAAAATGTTATTATTTTTTTGTTAAGAATATTATTTAAATAAGAATTAAGATATTCAAATTTAGAAAAAGAAAGTCTCGCAAAAAGAGGTGGCATTCAAAATTTAAATGACCACAGACAATAATATCATGACCGTCTATAGCTTTACTGTCTTCGAAATTTAAATATTTATTATTTTTTCAACAAAAAAAGTAAGAAGAGAGCGGCTAAAAGGGGTAAAATATGGATACCTAAATGAAGTTTGATGCGTCTATTTGTGTGTGTTAATAATAATTCAAGACTTCTTCTGATTATGAATACAGTGTAAAGTGCTATGAAAACTGTGAGTACCTACTATAATACCAATGTTCTTAATTAATCGTGAACTTTAGGTACCAATACCATTAATATTCAAAACTTTATTGTCTCACTAAAAGTTGTCCAAAAACAAAGTGACAAGGTAAGTAATAACTACTTTTAAAGTGGTTTAATTAAATTCTTCTTATTTTTATAGAAGTTCTTAAAAAATATTCATAGGTACTGATTATTATTAGGAACTACCAAAGCCAGTTGTTATGAGATATTTTTTTAAGTATTCTTAGGGCTAAGTTTTGTCAACCAAAGACTCCTGAAACACCTAAAAACATAGGATACAAACCGCTAGTACCCCTTGAGCCAACAGCTAACAGCTCGTGAGTTTAAGGGCGTAAGCACATTAATTCAACTCCTAAAATAAAGCTACGGTTTTGTACGTTACGGACAAACGGTTAAAGCTGAGCGGACGCGTCTTAGCAATATCGTTGTTTTCTTAGACATAAGCTGAATAGAGCTCAATATATGGACGCATATATTTGTTTAGGAATTTAACGAAAAGTAAACAATCTACTCTAGCGTCCTGTGGTCCGTAGGAGTAGGAGTAGAGGAAGACTCGCATGGCAAATGTACAATCAACTTTCTTGTTATTACACACTGCCGTCATTAGATCATATTAATTACTAGCTTATGCTCGCGGCTTCGCCCGCGTGAATTTGATACTTTCATCCACTATTTTAGCTGGTTAGGGGTAGAATTTATCTAAATCCTTTCTTAGCGGATGTCTACGTCATAACATCTACCTGCATGTTAAATTTCAGTAGTTCACTATGTCAGTCGGTCAGTCACCTTTGAGTTATTGTCTTCCTATTTTGTCTCGAATCATGTGTGTAATTGTATAAATTAATTGTATTTTTGACTGCACCTAATACTTTTTCTCATCCTCCATTTATCAACTTATCCTATCCTGACCTAGCAACGCCCTTGGGTACCCACTTTATATAGTGTAATGAAACTTAGATTACGCTTATTAAAGCACATTAAAATTTGATCACATGAGTTGTTAAAACAATGTTAAATGTTCAATGACCCTAAGCGTCTTCCTAACCCTTTTTTTGCAATAAGTCCAATGTGAGCTAATCTGTATAAGTAGGTACGCGTATTAACGCCCACATACATTAATCTTCTATATCTATACAAATAAATAGAAATGAAGTGTCTGTTTGTGCCGGGTTGCGGAATGTTTATAATAGTTACCGTGACCCCGGAACATAAAGGCAACAGAAGGAACATGAGTGGGTTTTAGTCAGTAAAAGTCTGACACGCCCTAGCCCTGCCCAGGACGGAAGAAGTCATTTGATGATTTCCCACTCCCCAAAAAAAAAGTGTCTGTTTGTAATGTAGAAACTACAGTACTATACTTCAAAAACAATAAGTGGTTGTCTGTCTATTTCTTCCTACTCTGAAACAGTGGAATCCAAAATATTAAAACGTGTAATGTGTATAAATATAATTAAGTATATTCCGCACAAGTAAAGTCACGGGCAAAAACGACAACCGTACTATCCGTACTAATATTATAAATGCGAAAGTAACTCTGTCTGTCTGTCTGTCTCTTCTTCACGCCTAAACCACTGAACCGATTTGGATGAAATTTGGCACAGATTTAGTTTGGGCACAAGAAAGGACATAGGATAGTTTTCATCCCGGAAATCTCCCTACTATTATTCCACGCGGACAAAGTCGCGGGCAAAAGCTAGTTAATAATAATAATTTTGATAAAAAAGTTTTAAACCAAACATGCAATACATGTAGCAAAAAATGGATAAAATACAAAATTGTTAGTCCTTTAATGATTATGATTGGTATAATTTATTGTTTTTTTTTTTCGTGATCTGTTTTTACAAAGTCTCCGGTTTATTTTATAATAAAAAAATGTGCATTGAAAACATTTTACCTGACTACCGAAACTGCGTCATGTTTTTTGATCACATTTTTGATCATACGAATATGGCTCCTTAGCACACTCTACAGTCTAAACTATGTTACTGATTTCACCATAAAATGGTCTCTGTTTAAAATAAAAAGTTATATAGGTGCAATTTCAGATACGCTTTACCATAAAAAAAAATATTCATTAGCTTTAAGATTCACACGTCATATAAGTGTTCACAAATATTCTCTTCCTTCTTAAAAAAAGCAACTTTTAAAAGCAACATTATAGTACTAAAATGTTCAGCAGTTTATTAAAGTACCTTTACATCTCTCATGTTCGGTAAGTAGGTCCTTATTACCCCCAAATGGGGCTTGTAGGTAACCAATTAGCGCTCTAGGGTATTAATGTAGCTAGAAACGCCCTAGGGCGGTAAGTAATTAAAAAAAAAACTCTTCACTCTTTCAAAAAGTTCGCGTACATCTAACCATCATGCTGGCAATGGACACCATGCATTCAGCCTAATAACAAAAGAGGTCGCTTCGCTATTCAGCCTTGTCTTCGTATGAGTATAATAGTCATCAATTTTAAATATCGAACGACGAAGTTCAATATCGTTCTTGAAAAAAATAATTATAAAACAAAGATGAAAAAAGGCGGGAAACACTTTTACTTTAAATATTGTTTGCTTTTGGGTTTTTTTTTATAATTACGTGCTATTTAAGGAAAAAATCATACATTCTGCAAGTGATGAAGATATAAGCTGCACTCCCGATTCAATGAAAATGGAAGCTGAAGCAGCAATTAGCAATATTTTGCCTTTTAACTAATAAAATGTTTTATTTTTGTAATGCCGGTTTTTTTATACTTACCTCACAATCGAGATGTAAAGCAGAGTAGTTAGCTCGGGTGTAAGCATCAATTGCACCCTCGAACTATAGGCGCCCTCGCTACGCTCGTGCGCCTAAATATCTCGGGCTGCAATTGATCCCTTACAGCCCTTGGCTACTAATCTACTATTTAAAATATAATTGCGAACTTATTTAGGTAGTATTATGTATGACAACAACACCAAAAGAATGAAAGAAAATAATTATGCAGGAAGTAAAACCTAGTTAAAGTTAATTAAACATTAATGCTGAAATTTACAAGCTTATCGGCAATTATCATTTACATAATTTGCATGTAATGACACTATTTCTGATGAGAGCGTCGGCGAAAACTTTGAACTTGTGTATAATATTAATTGATTCCGTAATGTATACCATATACAAGACATTAAGGAATCAATACTTATTTTTACTACATACTTATTTTTAGATAGTACTGGCTACTTAATAACTTTAGCAAGTAAACTTTATTTGCCACTTTTAGGGTCTGTTTCACAACCTCGAAATAGTCCTTATCTACAAGATAAATTCAAAAATGGAACAGATTTTGTATGAATTTATCTGCCAGATATTTTAATCAGAACATATCAGAAGAATGTAAAACAGGCGTTTAGAGCTATGTGCTAGGACGTACGTCCTGTTGAAAAACGAAACCCATATAGGATCACTCATTTGTCTGTCTGAAAGGTATAAAAGGGGAATATCGGACATGATGTTCCCCCTTTACACATTTCTGAAACAATAACAAAAAAAACGGTAGTTTATTTGTTTTGCTTGTCGTATTAAAAGATTTATAGAAAAAAAAATATAATTGTACCATTTTTTTAGACAGAAATCGTGAGTTTCGTTAATGTTACAAGTTAATCCATGTCTTTCAAATACTGCTGACCAAATGGGTCAAGAACCACTTTCAACTCTAATCCGAGGCTTTCAGGCCACTTACTGGTGCATTCGTATGACCTTAGTCACTGCTTATCTGTCTGCCAAAAACGACCCGAACTTAGCCGAACACCTCATGCATGGTTGTCCCATTCTGTGCAAATCACATGACGATTTACGAAACCTTCTCAAACGAACAATGGGCGTTGGAATAAATCTGCAGTATCCTAGACCACTTACGTTGTGATAAATTGACTAGATAAGCTAATTTACGCTTAGCTGCTAACTAAAAACTTTCAGATAATATACTAAAATAGTTGTCGTCTAGAATTCGAAATATCGCAAAATGTGACGTATCTTAAACCATTTTCTAAATCTAGCTAACCACGTAAATAAGGACCATTTTATGTAATGAGACTTACATAGAATGCATAAATTGAACCTACATTCTTTGTGTTCAAGTCGCATCCAGTGCAAATATTTTCGCTCAAGTTTCGCCACATTTGACCTTGTCCAACATACAATACACTAGCGATATCCACTTTTGGTAATTAAACTTTTTAGTCACGTAATTCAGCCGACCACACTTTCGCTTAGGCGCGTCATGTCCAAATTATAAACATAATATACACAAGACAAGGACGGTACACGTTTTCTTATTATCATTTTGACATTGAATTCGACTTTATATAATTAAAAATATAGAATAACATTAAAAAAAGCTCTTCATATTTATTTCAATTTTCAGAACATATCAGGAATATCGGAAGTAATTACGTTAGTGGATATAATGACGCCTTAAATTATGACGATTACTTTCAGCTCCATTACGTGTTTTGCGAAACTTATAAGATTTTTATCGATAAGGAATTATGTTGTTTTTAGATAAACAACAGTTTTTTTTTCTGTATTGTACAGCGTATAAAAGCTAATTAACCTATTAAAATTTTAAAGTTTTATAGCACAAGAGTTCTGTCACGAGCCACGACAATAAAACATGAATTAAACATTGTAGTACATTTTCCGACTTTCGAAAACAATTTAAATCTTTAATTCATTCTTGTTACGTAGGCATGGGATTCACACGTCATTATCTTATGATACAAGGGTCATAAAATACCTACGCAATAAACTTAACAATGCGTTAATGGTGTTTTTATGCCAGACGTCTACGAATGGCCTACAATTTAAAAATACGCCGAATGACTGATGAGACTTTGGCGTTGTTCGCATTTATGTAATGGTGTACTCGAAATCCGGGACTGTGAAAGTGGCAAGTTGACATTTAGTCATATCGTGCACGTTACCAGCTGACTGCGACCGGTTGCTGCTCCTTTCAAGGCGAGAGGAACAAAAAATAACTGGCTGTACCACATGCCTTGTGTTACATAAATTACGTATTACGTAGAGTACCTAGTCAAAAAATAACTTCTTTTGCTTAACTTCTGAAAAAACGTTGCTATTTACCTGTAATCTAGCGATTTCACAATTACTTATGTGTAATTAGACACATCCTTAATCTTAAAACGTGTATCATTGAGAAAGTCAAATTGGATAAACTACCTTAAGATCAAACATAAACTATAATGACTTAAAAGCTTGTTACTGTTGTAAGTAAATAATTGCTAAGAGCTTTAAATCGTGTCTTACGAAAATCCTACTTAAATACAGTGATCTGCAAGGAAGCATACGGTACGGACGTGTCTTCTAAAGCTTAAGAAAATTAATAATAATTCTCCAAACAAAAGTGATACAAAGTGTACTCGACCCAAGGACTTTTTTAGCATAACCTCATCTACGCGACTTCGGTCATTATTAATATCAAGCTACACGGTCAAGCGAGCAGCGAAAGGTAAGAGACCCTCTTCACCCCCGCGGCGAAAAGAGACGGGCTGCGAATATTCATCTCACTCTCACTGTGACCCTGTGCGTGTGCGCTCCTAAACATATAACAACACACAATGAGTGTCGTTCGATCGCCACCGCAGTCGCCTAATACGTGTAACGAAGGCAATAGCGACTTAATAGCAATAGCAACAGGTATTGAGAGGTCTGAAAAAACTGGTGGATCGCAACCAGATTTACGAAAGCTTGCCTTGTCTGACAGCACGAATCAGGTAACTTTTCGCACAGTCAAAAGAAAACAGCCCCATGACGACTTTGGTGCACAATTCGATAAATTTCAAGCAAAAATGGAATCACTTATGATGAACATGGCTAAAACCCAGTCAGAAAATCTTAACAAAATATCTCAAGATGTTTCGGCAATAAAGGAAGAGATCTGTCAGATTAAAATAACAACCAACCTTTTATCTTCGGAGCAAGCTAAAGTTAAGTCGGAGTTAGCGAACATCGCTGGTTTCAGAGGTACTATTGAGCAAAAAGTAAAGGCAATTGAAAATGAATTAGAGTCGCTTAAATCTGGTTCCACTTCCGCGATCATTGCACCCTCTTTTAACTATGAAGATTTTATAACAGAGACTCACGAACGTTCTCAAAGGGAAAAAAACGTTATCATACGAGGAATAAGTGAGAAGCATTCTCTAAACTCTGACGAGAGACGCTTTCATGACAGCGAAGAAGTAAAAAAGGTTATTAAAATGTCCGTTCCAGATTGCATAGAACCAACAAAAATTATCCGGCTAGGGAAATACAATCCTGATAAATCTAGACCTGTAAAAGTTATATTCTCGAAATCCGACGTAGCGAAATCAATCTTACGCAACAAATCACACATGGAATCTGAAAATATCAAAATCTATGCTGATGAGACACCATACCAACAAAAATACCGAAACAATTTAAGAGACGAACTGAGACGGCGTCTAGATGAAGGTGAAAAAGATATCACCATAAAATATATTAAGGGTGTACCAAAAATTACAAAAATCCAGCCAAAAAACTAAAATTGCAAGATGTTGATGATGCGGGTCCAAATACTACTCACGAAGTAACAGATTCCTATAGCAATTTAATAAAAAACACCAAATCCCTCAAATTTCTATACGCTAACTCACGTAGCATAGTGGCGCCAGGAAAACTCGATGAACTAAACTGTATCATACAATGTAACATACCTAGCCCTGTGCATGTGATTATATTATCAGAAACCTGGATCAAATCAGAAACTGAAGCCAAAAGTTTGAAATTACCTAATTTTACCCATTATTATAACATAAGAGAAAATACGAGAGGTGGTGGAGTGTCTATCTTCGTTCACGACTGTTTAAAACACAATTTTGTAGAAGACCTGTGTAAAGAAGACAATCACTATTTATGGGTTCATTTAGATAAATACTCGTTGGATATAGGCGCCATATATAAAACCCCAAAATCAAACAATAATGGATTTCTGGAAGAATACTCACAGCAGCTATTGAGGAGAAAAAGAAGCTTGGTGTTTGGTGATTTCAACTACGATTTGCTTAATCCTAACCGATCTATAAATAAATATACAAAACTATTGCTAGAAAATGGATACACAATTTTAAACAAAATTGATAAAAAATTCAACACTCGCGATACACCGACAAAGAAAGCGATTCTAGATCATGTCTCATCAAATCTGAAGAATCATAAACTCCACATGACTATAGTGGAATCACCAATGTCAGACCATAAGCAAATATACCTTGAAGTGGGCAAATATACACCGGAAACGAAAAAGAAAATTAAGTATCATACCTTAGATTACACAGCACTATACCAGGCAGTGCAAAGGGCAGATATGAATATCTCTGACAGAAACTACGACAGCCTAGAAAATATAATCAAGAAAGCAGTACAGGAAAATAGACTAACTAAAGGAGATGGACAAAACGTGCCCCAAAGAGTACACAAATAAATGTATTACAAGTAATTTTAATAAAAATAATCAAGAATTTTGAATAACTATTAAAGGCTTATAGCAGCTGGTGAAAATAAATCATAATTAAAAGATTTTTTCGTTTTATTTAGTTCTGGCCACGTGGTTCGACCGCATGGTTTGATCAATCGGTTGACTTTAAAGTACCCTTAATGTTGCCGTACAAAATCAACAAAATTAAAACAGGGAAAAACAATAATTATTGCGGGCCTGAAATATAAAACATTCGTAACCTAAAATGTAACTAACAAACTAACTATTATTTTATTTAATGTTTTTCTATCTATTAATGGTTTTTTTTTTGGAAGGTGGGAAATCATCCAATGACTTCTCCCGCCCTGGGCAGGCGGGAGGGCGTGTCAGACTCTTACTGACTAAAACCCACCCTTGTTCCTTCGGTTGCCCTTAATGTGACGGGGCTCCGGTTACCTAACACGCATTCCGCAACCCCGGCAGAATCTATTAATGGTACAACCTTTTTATGGTACCCAAAGATGCAAATATGGATATGATTATTTTACTTTTGTGTTGGCAGCACTCAAGTTGTCAAAACGTCAAATGTCAAAACACATTCCCTGATTCCCGTGATCTTCGATGTTTGTTGAACGCGCTCCGATTCTTGGTATTTGTTCTGTTTTAGTTTTGTGTTTTTACTTGACAAGTGTATGTTTATATTTTATAGTGTCGTAGCCCCACGCGAGTGCTCCACTAATTGTAAACTGTGTACATATTACTTAAGGAAAATGGACCTTTTACAAGCGTGTGTTAACTGTGGTATCACAATTAGAGAACGCATCAGGCGGCATGTAATATCATCATTACCCCCTGATATGACTGTTCTTTTATCGGAGTGGTTAACCCTTGAAGTAAGTTCTAGTTTCATTAAGTACATATATCCCTACAACATTTACAATAGCATAATAAATAAATAAATACGATGTTATAGCCCTAAATCTTAGACTAATATTTATTTCACCTTCACAGTTACCACCTCATAGCTGTGTTTGCGGTGCCTGTTACGACAATATAACAAGATGTCTTGCAACAAACTCAAGGGAAAGACAGATCGGTCATATCATTGTTTGTTACGGCTGTGGCAGATCAGTGACACGTGCAAGAAGACACAGCATTTCGGAAGGGAGCCCTCTCGCCTTAGTTGTATCATCATGGCATCACCACGTAAGTAAATTATTTTTAATAGTTTATTTAACATTCATTGCCTGCAAAGTAAACAATCACTTTGAACCTCAATGGGTCGCAGGGTCGCTGTAATGGGAAACACAATATAGTTACAGGATACAAGCGATAAACTCTACTGCTGAAAATGTAATGCAGAATTCATATTTAAGATTTTTAAAGAATTAATCAGTTTGCGGTACCCATCACAGTTTACTGCCCTTTTAAGATATTTATAATATCAAGAACAAGAAGTAGTGAGAGTAGTAGTATATAGTGAAGTAGTATATAGTGGTAATGGTACGTTTAATTTTTTTTTTAGGTCAGGGCTGCCAACTTTTTATGTCATGGTTGTTACGTGCGAGCTAACAGAGCAATGGCCCGAAGAAATATTGTTGATGCTGACCGTTTTAATGTCATAGAAGAAAATCAAGCTGTTCAAGAAAACCAAGTACCAGTTCCACCACCACTCCCTCCTAGACCAGCTGCAAGGAATGTTGAAGATGCATCATCACTAATTGCCCTGCCGAATTATAGACGTTGTGCTAATACATCTAGACGATGTGTATTTGATGGATGTCAGCGCAGTGCAGGTCATTTAGTGCCTACCTTGATTAAGTCAGCATTGCTGTTCAATAATAAACTATATGTGCCTCGAAGTGCCAGGGTGTGTGAATATCATTTACAGTCAAATGAATGGGAATTATTGTTAGACAACACGAGTTTAACAAATACTTTCACAGCAAATCAAATTGAAAGCTTGCTAGATAATAAGAGTGAAGAAAATGTAATTGATTTCGAAAACATTGAATCAATGCCTAATCATGTATGTCACTATTGGACAGGGCGAACTACCGAAGAATTCATTGAATTGCATAGTAGCATACCATTACAGTCTGTTGTTTCCAAAAATTCAAAAACTGCATTAGCAATGCTTTTAATTAAATATAGGACCGGTGATAGTGATGCTAGGATATCTAGTCTTTTTAAGATTCCTAAATCTACTCTACAGTACAAGATGAATCTTGTTAGAAAATGTCTGACAAATCACTTTGTCCCACTACATCTTGGGGTGTCACACATATCACACCAAGAATTAGTAGAGAGAAACACTACAATACCTGAAAAGTTATTTGGAAATCCTCATTCTGATGTTTCTGACAGGTGGGCTATTTTACAATGTGATGGTACATACCTCTATGTGCAAAAAAGTTCTAACTATAAATACCAAAAAAAGACGTACAGTCTACATAAGTATCATAACCTAACAAAACCATTTTTGGTAGTCTGCAGTGATGGACATATTATAGATGTATTTGGACCTTTTGCTGCAACCCAAACAGATGCAGAAATAATGAATCATTTAGTTTCTATTGATGGAGGTTTATTCCAATACTTTAGGCAAAATGACGTCTTTATTTTAGACCGTGGTTTCAGAGATTCGATCTCTAATCTAGAAGCTCTTGGTTTTCAAGTACACAAACCTGAAACCAGAGATGAAGGAGAAACACAATTATCCACGCTACAAGCAAATAAAAGCAGATGTGTGACACTATGCAGATGGGTCGTGGAAATAGTAAATGGCAGATTTAAGCGTGATTATAAACTGTTTAGAAATGTATTTTTTAATTTAGCTTCGTCACATATGATGGAGGATTTTAGGGTTGCCGCTGCGCTTATAAATAAATTCCATAAAGTAATTGAAAATCCTGAAAATGCAGATGAAATTGTTCAAATAGCAACCTCAAGGTTACACTTGCCTAATTACTTAGGACAGTTTATACAGGAATATAATATAAATAGACGAAGAGTGCAATTTACAAGGATTGATGCAAACCTGCCGCAACTAAATACTTTTCCACATTTTAGTACAAATGACTTAAAACTAATTTCTTTGGGCCCGTATCAAGTTAAGCAGGCTCGCTCGTATTACGGCGAACATATAAGAGAGCGAGGTGTTTATGAAGTTGAAATAAGTCCAGAGCTAGACTTTTCGGAAGAACTTGTAATGCACATAGGAGGTAATCACCCTGTTCTATTAAGAGGCCGCATTAAATCGAGACATACATCTCGACGTGAGTATTACACATATATTTTATATGATGAACATCCCTCAAGTCAAGATCAACCTAGAAACGCTATTTTAGGTTATTGGTGTAATTGTGTAGCTGGAAACCGGACCGTTGGATGTTGTGCACATATCATGACAATTCTTTGGTACTTAGGGTGGGCCAGATACCAAGAAGGTATTGTTCCACCAGCAGCATTTTTAGATAATGTATTGACAACATTAAATGATTAAAATATATATTGTACCTATGTTGTTTTACTTTTAATCAATGTTGTTTCACGCAATAGATTTTCAGATTATTAAATATTGCTCTCCCAGTTTTTTATAACTAAAACACTTCATATTAAACTCCTGGGACAGATATATATACATTAATGTATAGTTTATATACATAAAACTGATTTAGTCATATACTGATAAAAACACTTTTTGAAACCTTTATAACTTTTGTTCACTACTGCTGAGCAATATACACCTTTTTATTTATTTTTATAGAAGATCTGTACTATTAAATAACATACATTTTATTTTTGTACATTCTGGGGTATAGGTCCGTACAATTTTTGGCCATCTCCTTTAAAATTCAAAACACACTTAAATCAGATTGGATTAATAAAGATTTAATTAAAATAATAACAAGAAAAAATCAGTTATGGTCCATCTATAAAAAAAATATAAACGATGAATCAATAAGAAAAGACTTTATAACCTTGCGAAATACCGTGTCTGAACAAATCCAAACAACGAAAAATAGTTATTACTACAAAGCTTTCAAAAATTGTGAAAAAAAACCCTTAAAGATGTGGAAGTTAATCGGAAACCTATCTGGAAACAAGACTAAGTTGTGCTCTGCCCCTTCAAAACTAGAAACACCAATAGGTCCAATTACAGACCTTAAAGAAATATGCAATTATTTCAACACTTTCTTTGCCACTATAGGGTCTACTCTAGCCAGTGCAATCGATACACATACACAGCAAAGCACACAATTGACCTCCGAGTATAGTTCCTCTGAACTATTATATTTAACTCCAACCACGGAAGCAGAAGTAGGCAAAATCTTAGATAATCTTAATACTAACACTAGTACGGGCTTAGATGGCATTAGTTGTAAAACCATAAAATGCATCAAAGACCTAATAATAAATAAGTTAACAATAAGTATAAACCATTGTTTACAAAACGGCATTTTTCCTAATACTCTCAAAGTAGCGAAGGTAAGTCCAATTTTTAAGTCCGGGAAAAAGACTGATCCCGGGAATTATCGCCCTATCTCCGTCCTTCCGACAATCTCTAAAATCTATGAGAAAATACTACATAACCGCTTAAATAACTATCTTAAAACTATTAACTTCTTCTCTAGTAAACAATATGGTTTTCGCGCAAAATCAAACACGTTAGCTGCAACAATCGATCTTGTGACAAACCTGAAAAATAATATTGATGAAAAGCGCGCAGCACTTGGTATATTTATTGACCTGAAAAAGGCATTTGACACAATTAGTCATAACCTGCTTCTCCAAAAACTGTATGACATCGGCATCAAAGGAACAGCTTACCAAATGTTTCAGTCGTATCTCTCTGATAGACAGCAAATTGTTCGATTTGGTGAAACGCAAAGTGATTGTGAAACGTTAACCTACGGCGTGCCGCAAGGCTCTATTCTTGGGCCTTTGCTCTTTATTATATATGTGAACGATATAAACAAATTAAATCTATCGGGTGACATAATACTATACGCTGACGACACTAGTTTGTTTTTGTTCGGAAACAATATTGATGACATCTTTAAACAAGCCCAGCAAGATTTAGATATTCTGTCGAGATGGTTTCAAGACAATTTGCTGACTGTTAACACGTCGAAAACTAATTATATTATTTTCAGTGCTAAGAACAAGAACATAGATACCCATTCAACTCTTTGTATAAATAACGAACTTTTAACCAAAGTTGATACCGAGAAGTATCTTGGACTTTATTTAGATAAAAACCTGACATGGCAGCCGCACTTGGACAAACTAAGAACTAAGTTATCTTCAACTATGGGTGCACTTCGAGGTATAGTCCGTTGCTTACCAAAATCTGTTCGGTATATCATATATAATGCTATGGTTAAACCTCATCTAGACTACCTAATAGAGGTATGGGGCACTGCAGCCAAAACAAACTTAAAAGATATTGAAACTTGTCAAAACAAAATAATTAAATTACTATTCCATTACCACTATCTTACACCGACAGAAAAAATTTACAAAGAAACTAAACTGATGACACTATCGCAAATTTATAAATATAACACATGCATATTAGTACACAGGCTATTAAACAAAGATATACACTCTAAAATAACGTTCACAAAAAAAGGACAAATACAAAAACGTATCACAAGACGAAAAAATCACATCTGCTTAAGACCACCACGTACAAACTATGGACGGAAAAACATATTATATGAAGGAGCAGAGTTGTATAATAAATTGCCTAACGACATCAAAGATATTCAGTCATTTAATCTATACAAGAAAACTTTAAAGCATCACATCTTAAAGGATTTTTCGCGATTTTAATATACTACTTTTTATATTTAAGTTCATTGTACTTCACTATATATATATATATATATATATATATATATATATATATATATATATATTTAAAATCATTCCCAAAAAAAAAAACTGTGTGAAATAAAACTTACCTTTCCTATTTCAATATAAATATATTAACAAACTAAAGATATTGTCAGTTAGTAATTGCTATCGACTTGCTATCAAGGAACGATATGTAATAGTACACCAACTTTTTCTTTACACCCGCAACATTGTAAAATTTGTCCTTACTTATATGATTGTTACTTATTAATCTATGAGTACCCACCGTTCTTCAATGTATTAGTATAGTACTATGATAACCTGTATTTCTCATGTTAAGTGAATTGTATTCTTTTTGAGAAATAAATGTCTTAAACCGTAAATAAGTTTAACATGATTTGATTTCGAAAAGATTAACTAGCATTCGTTTATTTGTGTATAATTGAATAAAACAAATACCCGAAAGAATTGTAGTTATTTTATACGAGTAGTTTTGAAAGAGTGTCAAATGCTTTGAAAAGCAAAGAGTAATCGTTCATAAAACATTTCTTACAGCCAAAAAGCACTAGAGAACGGTGAAACCATTTGTCAAACACGTAAAGAATTGTTGTGCAAATTAGATAGTTTCTCACGTGTAATTGTTTTACTTTCTTTCCCGTCTAATCATCTCGTTTGTAGTGCATCTTCTTCATTAAGATGACCATGATTTAACTTGTTTCAAAGACAAATTATTCGTGACTTCGTGATGTGTATTTTGATAATCACATTGGTAAACACACACACACACAAAAGCATACATTTGTTTACAAATATAATTATGTCTAAGTGTTTATTTCATAATAAAACAAATTATTATCGGGGGGCACGGTCGTGCCCCCGGCCAAGACAAGCAAGCGAAGCGCAGTTAAAATATTCAATTAAATGTTCATTGTTGCTATAAAAAATGTTTTATTATAAAAACTTACATGAATATAAATCGCAAAAACAGAACATGTTGACAGCAAACATGATTCAGTTTTGCGTTGAATATAGTATTTACATGGCGTAAAATAAAACTGAAACGAATGTATATACAAATGAATGAATTAAGGGTTTGCTGGAAGATAACTCAACTTTGGGTTAAGCTCGCCTTTGTAATAGCTCATTTATGTTTGCTGTTTTTATGTGTGTTTTCTTGTGCAATCAAGAATAATAATATATACATTTTATTGAATTGTTGTCATTAATCTGCATCTGCATTTACGTAAATGATGTAAACGACCACAGTTTATAAGAACTGTGATATTATCTTACTGCATCAAAAGCTTAGCTTAAAAACAAAACATTTTTCTCAGTCGTATAAACATTACTCCATCTATAACATGAACATCAGTTCGACATCAAACATCACTGTCAGATGCAATTCAATCCGTGAGAGCAATCTGATACAGTCTTCAGATGGATTTGTTTTGATGAAGCCATTTGTAATGTCAATGGCATCAGAAGCAGGGTTGTCAACCGATATTTTCCATTAATTTGTACAAGAAAAGTGTCTGGCGAATTGATTATCCTTTTTGTTCATAATAGTCACTTTATCTAAAAAAATTCTTTACTTAAATAATATTTAAATAAAAATTGTTGGCTTTTTGTTTTAATCATGACATGACATGACGGCTTCGCTTGTCATTGTAACCTTTAGCGACATGGAATGTTGATTAATTGCTGTAGGACCACTGAACCCTATGTGAATAGAAAGTAAGATGTATGGTTTAACCGGTAAGATGTCTTTTAAGATCATAGATAAAAATGAAAGCATACTTGTGGTCGTTGGTTACCCTGCGGTCGGGGAAGTCAGTACATTTACACTTCCTATATGTATCTATATTACAATGTCGGTAAAGTGAGTTATTAATAGGCATACGGGAAATGAATCTTGAATTTCATAGTAAAAACAATTATCTTTATAGCGCAGTTCATCATATTTCCTTGAATAAATTATATTTAATAGATAACGGTAGAAACGTTTACTTCAATGTTGCATACAATATTGAAATATCTCAAAAGTTGACGTTCTTAAGAGCCATAATGTCCAAATAAATCACGACCAAGAACGCTGGGTGGATACTTAAGAAACAAACGTATTATTTAGCTGTCATAAATTAGGTTCAAAATACCTTGAACTCGGATATAGCGTCGAGTTAAAATGTAGGTTAACGACATATTAATACTACAAGTTTTGTACCTACTAGAAGTGTTCGTCAGAATGTGACGACTTACGGTAGCAGACATAACTTTAAGTTATTTTTATGTTGAGATTTATTGTTATTTATTTCGAATCTATGCTTTTGATGAAACACATTCCATATCTAAACTAGATGATGGATAATATATAACTGTGCAACATCTTCTTAATTTAAGTTAACGGCATTCCTCACTTTATATTACATGCATTGAAACGGCCTCTACTCTTCCTCTTATTTAAGATAAATCTCTTTATCGATCGTAGTACCAGTCATGATGGGTAAGAAGCACCTAGAAAGTCATTAGCTGTTGGTTCGACATAACCAAGGTATTGTGCTACCCAGTAACTGATTCTTGTAGATCTGATAACCAGTCACTCCATAAACCCGTGGCTTTGCATACCGAGACGACACGGAGAACAATCGCTATCCTAGCTCAAGGAATATCAATAATTTCAATCTTATGTTAACTGTAATCCACGTTGTTACTATGTTTTTCTTTCGAGACCAAACTCCAGTTAATCCTTCGAACACACGTGATTCGAGACACAATAACAACCCGACAGCCGGCTGTCGGGTGGTCGTCAAGAGGTTAAGAGAAACACACAATAATAATCATCTCCTTGTTTCAGATTACGGCGAAGTGTGCTGATTTTAGCGGCTGTGCTAGCGGTACAGACGAGCGCACAGAAAAGCAAGTCGGATGATAGCAACGTGCAAGCGGTGCCCAGTGACCTCAGACGGGCCGTTAGTGAAGCACTCGCTTTAGAAAAGAGGTTTCTATTAGGCGCTACTGATGCGTAAGTAGCCTTAGATGTTAATATCACTGTATGTATACTTCTATACTAATATTGTAAAGAGGAAAACTTTGTATGTTTGTTTGTTTGATTGTAATGAATAGGCTAAAAAACTACTGGACCGATTTTAAAAATTCTTTCACCATTCGAAAGCTACATTGTCTACGAGTAACACAGGCTATATAAAATCACGCTATGTCCCACGGGAGCGAAGCAGTAACCAAAACCCCAATGTAACGTGGGTGAAACCGCGAGGAACAGCTAGTCTGATATAGCTATAAGCTTGCTAAGGTCATCAATACACCTTGTATTGATGACCTTAGCAAGCTTAAAAAATAACGAATGCTGCTGAAAGCCTTTACTTACTAACCGACATACAGAATATTTACTGTTCTGGACCTGTTGGCGGCCTTTTGGTTGCTGAGATCTTGAAGGAATATCCATTTCTTGTATACTATAATTTTTAACTGTTATAACCACGAAGTAAGTAAAACAGGATGTAACTAAACTTTTAAATTACTTCCATGACCTCTGTCCTGCCATTTGTACCTCTAAGTTCAATGTTTTGCGTGCGTGACATTGCGCTACCTACTATAATACTTTTTTACACCAAAAGTTTAAGTCTCAGTTTCTCAGCAACCATTTTTGTTCAATGTTTCTTAGTTTAAGGCCTTACGGTGTGCTTTTTTTTGCACTTCGTAGTAGGTAAGTCTCGTCATTATTCATCTCGGCAAAGCAGTATAACTTATTCTAGACTAGCGACCCGCCCCAGCTACGCACGGGTGTTACAAATCTTTAAAAATCCCGGCTTTACTGCATGTATTATACATATCTATTAAAAAAAACCGCATCAAAATCCGTTGCGTAGTTTTTAAGATCTAAGCATACATAGAGGCAGAGGGTGGAAAGCGACTTTGTTATATACTATGTAGTGATGTATCACAAAACGAAAAAAAAAAGAGAAAGACAAAATGTAATGTTTTATACATTGGAGATATGTTCTGGCTTTCAAACCACATTAAGACGCTCAGTTTTATTCAAACATGTATGTACTCTTAAATGTTTCTTTAATATATTTTTGTGTTTTTGCAGACACAACTGCTCATCAGACGAGGATGAGTTCAGCAGAATACCGTGCCCGCCTAGCAAATACCGCAGTGCGAGCGGAGAGTGCAATAATGTACGACACAGGCCCTGGGGTCGGAGAGGAGACGTCTTCCTCAGACTTCTACCGCCCAATTATGTTGACGGTAAGCATCTAGAATCCAGCAATAATCCACGATTTTTTTACTTTTGTAGAGTCGGATCTGGCTGAATATTTTGATCATATTGAAACCATAGAGAGCAATAATGATTATCTTCTGCCCTGTGAGGTACTGCTCAATGTGATCGTCGTCTGCGTGTACGCTATAAAACAGCAACATACTATGCATGTGTCACTGTTTTGTGCATCCCTTAATGACGACAGAGTAATAATATAGCATATGTGTTGAACAGACTTCTGGGTAATAAACAATAAAAAAAAATAGCTTTGGCATCGTTATGGCCGAATACCGAAACGTCACTTAATTTTAAGATGCTCTCAAATAGGTTACTGTCCTTACTTTATCCCAAGTGTCAAAAACACAACCGAGTTGAGACTTTAAGAGCGTTTTCAAATTGAGTGACGTTTGAATATTCGGTTTGAATATTCAATATCAATTATTCTTTCTCAAAAATATCCAATGTACAGTTTTGGCTTTGTTACTGTGTTTGTGAAACACGTTCGCTTTCAAGTCATCCTTTTCACTATCATGCAATCAATGACACCTTTCTCCTTCACACATTTCTTCTATATTTTCTCTGGTCTTCCTCTTCCTCATCATCGCTTCAGATTTAATATGACTGTCAAAATAGAAAATAATTAAATTGATAAATTATAATAAGATGACGTAGATAAGATAGTTCTCACTCATAACAATGCATCAGCTTTAAAGATAAACGTCTTTTTATTCCAAACTAGCATTAAATTAAAACGTATTGTGTAGTCGTGAAATTTAATAAACATTCATCAGCACTAGATAAAAACATTGATGATCCTAAAAATAACTTAAAATTTAATTAATATAAAAATATATGAATAAATTATAGTTTCCTAAGACAAAAAAATAGCCATAAACGGTTATTTAAACGAAAAAATCCATTAGGAAGTAGCGTAGGTGTGTAACCGATAACCTTTGTTTCCTCAACAATTAATTCAAAAAAACTTAAATAATTCTCTAATTTGGTAAAGAAACAATCATACTGGTGTTTTTTATGATAGCCGGTACTTGCGAAGTTGGTAATTATTGTAAGACTAAAGACGGTGTATTATTTTAAGAGATACGTTTAAATTGCTAGCATTAACTGTGAGCAAATCAGCACCGTTCACGCCAGTAGGTATTATGCAATTACATATACATAATAACAATCTGCGATCAATGACAAAGCCTCCCATTATTATTGTACATTGTAAGAATACGTAGACGGCAAAGGTTAAGTAATTAACGGTTCGTTCCTGGACTCATCAGCCTTATTGCCTGTTTGGAAATTTCACGACATCATACATATTTATGCCCCTATTCGTATTTTGGTATTGCTTTGACTTCTTCGTCCTTATTTTTACATATTTACCTTATTCTTTGGTTATCTTAGTTCAGCAGGGAATAAATCGTCTAAAGCGATATGCATTTGAAAAATGATCATGTTTTATGTAAATATTTATTTTGTTGTTTGCTGATCAGGTCAATGAAATTTTTTCCTAAACCATTTACCATCATTTTTACGTATTCGCTTCCTTTAAAACTTTTAAGGGTATTTTTTGCTGATTGTTTCAAAATGAAAATATCAACAAAGAATTGAAGCCTAGTTCATGAATATATCAGATTGAGGAAACAAAAACAATTCGACTTAGTTAGGTTAAAATTATCACATCTTGATACATTTTAAGCTTGTTTAAAAAATTTGCTAGCGGTGGGATTTTCTAACCATACTGGATTTACCGGTCTCGGTGACAATTTGCCTACGAATTCCGCGATGTTTATTTTGCTAACTAAACGTGGTGACGTAAGTGAGGTTCATAAAATCTCAATGTGTATTGTGTAATCATAAAATTAAGTTTGTTACTTTAAAAAAGACATGCCTGTGTTGTATTTTTAGCATTTTAACTTAAAATAACTTAATATGTATTATAAATACGAAAATCTAGGAAGAATACATAAAATGGAAATCAGCTGATCAACATGCATTAATTTGGTCGAATTAAAATGTTTTTTTTATCATAACATTAATCGATATGCATGTAGCTTTTACTCCACAATGCCTAGTTGACTGTGTAATAATACCTTGGCTTGCTTATAATAATAGCCACATCGCAATCTCGTCATATCTACTAAATATATAATATACCGGATTTGTGCATAGTTCATAGACTCGCTCTAGCTGAGGTCACATTGAAATCAGGAGTCACGAACTTAAGACCGTTATGGTAGAAATTATTAATTTATACGATTTCTTTTCACGGTCTCCACTTATAGTAAATATGAATATCGCAAATAATTTTGTAGGCATTCGAGGAAATGAATTGATAAATGAATAATTTTGATGGTCAATCTGTGATCAAAATTCAAATTTACTTTTGAGATAGATTTTATTTTATAAAAAAAAACACTAGTATTACGACAATTAAAATTGAAATAAATTGGCATCAATATCCTCGCATTGCTGTCAACCGGTATCATCTTATTGAATAAATTGTCTTAGAGGTTGACTCCTTAGAGCGAGACTGATTAAAAGTTAAAACAGAATTGGGCCTCGATACACTCTAGCTACTCTAAAATAATTGAACAGTTGATTATCTAACTGAAGATATCTCGGACCCAGCTTCCGATCTTTATCGTTGCATCATCAATGTTTACATCGCATTGAAAAGTTACAATAGTGATTTGCAGGTTTTGTAGAAAATATAATGCAACAAACAGGCAGCCAAAGCTTTACACTTTGTAGCTTTCTATTCAGTGTTTACAGATCTAGGTATATTCCTCTATTAATTTTCTCAGTAGCACCTAGTCTTTAATTGAAGTTAAAGCCTATCAAACGTTAGTTAGTTGATTAAATGAATGAATAAAATTATTACTTTTATGTTACTACCTTTATTAATAGTAGTAACGAATACAGACGGCCTACGGGTACACATTTTATCGTTACTTTCACAGCTCTAACTATTAATGATTTAATTTTATTTTTATGAGCGATTTTAATCGAACTTTTAACATTACGATTATATGAACTCCGTTTCATCCGGTTGGGCTAGGAGTCAACCCTCATAGAAGCGAGAAGGCTACAGAGGTGATATGTCTAGTCTAGCAATCGTAAAACTTTCTCAAATTGTAACTCTCTCTCTTAAATCACGACATGATAAGACCCCATGTCACGACCTTACGTAAGGGACTTAGGAACTCAAGCCTTATGAGAAAACGAAATAAAAACAAGCCAAATGTAACTACCTAAGATACGATAAGCAACTAACTAAGATGTAATAACCATTAATAAAGTGTACGTCCGGGGTTGTCTTGACACGGAAGCAAACCCATCACAAACAATAGAAACTATTTCTAACTAACCATATTATTTTAATTGCTAGTTAGTATTGCTTGAACATAGTTATTAATCTATCGATGCTCTTCTGCATTTTTCTCTGAAATCAATACTTTGTGAGAACTATTCATCGATTTGTTGCTAAGATGCTTTTAGTTGTGTTAATGATTATAATAACCATGAACCATGTATTGTTGCAGTACAATAAAATATAATAATTAGGTACTGGTACTGAGTTAGGAATACTAATCCGATAATTACAAAACGAAAAATCTACAAAAGCTGCCCCGAGAGAGAGAATTATAGTTTTGGTTGTTCTTAAATCAAAATATTAATAATAGTGTTACTTATAGTCAAGAGTGACGTCACGGTTACTTTGTACCATTTAAATTCCGTGTACGTACACAGATAATTGAACTCGGGATGGCTGACCTTGATACAGTTCAACGGTTTCTGTAAAGGTTTCAAAATTCAAAGCATTTATTTCACTTAGACCATTTACAGGTACCTACTTATGAATTGTCAAAAGAATCGGTCGGTTAGTCAGAAAAGAAAAGTGACGCTAATTGCCTGTCCTTTTCATTAACTTTATTCATAAATGGTGATAATTCAATACATAATTATTTATTTAGTAACATATCAGAACAGAGTAGTCATCATTAGAGTGATCTATGTAAAAATGGTTAATTGGTTGAAACAACCAACAACAAAATATTGGTGCATAAAATTTCTTCGAGTCAACCGGTAATTACTGAGTTGCCTAACATTATGTTTATCAAAATACATCATAAATAGTTTTCTTACATTACCCAAATTAAAATACCTAGTTAATTAAAAAATAGAAGGGCAACTACTGAGAAATTTCTAATGGAAAAACCCGCTGACAATTGGGAATCTAACCTATAACCACAAGCTCAGGAGTTACAGTTATGATGACGAAATTAACAGAACTATAGAATTTTTGTTTGAATTTTGCAAAAATACCATATAGGTACGTATAAGTATGTAGTTCTTTTCCCATAGACAACATGGAAACTTGCAAGAACGGTAGCCTTTGTGTGCAAGTCCGGCCCACACTTGGTTTTTTTACAGCATAATAAATTCCAGGTCTAACATATCAATAAATCAAAACTTGCACTATTAAAACATCAAAGTTATAGACCAATTAAGCCCGATCGATTTAGTTCAGGTAGCCATTTGCAGTAGCATCATAACTGATTATTAATTCAATAATATTATTACTTAAAACCGGACCAACGTGATGCAAAATCAAATTAATGCATTTTGAAAGGACCTGTTAATCCACGAAGATGCTAATTGCTTATAGCCGATACACAATTTCCATATTACCTATAGGTACTTATTATTAATGATTATTGCCTCAAGTTGTTAGTGTAGTTATTTATTTTATCTTTATTTATGTAACTGAAGGCTATAGGATTGTTAAAGGAAGAGAACGTATTCACCCTAATAATGCATTCAAGACTAAAAAAAAACAATTATTGGCATTCTACAAGGAAGAGTACATTTCGTTACGAACCTAGCAGTTCCACGCCGGTTTCTCGATTAGATTTATCTTTTGTTACTGCTCCGTTATTCAAATTGATCCTTTTTTTTCTTTTGCCACAGGTATATCTCAACCTCTATCAGCCCCGTATCTACCGGAGGCCACGCTAGCAGTCCAGGCAGCAGCACAGTTAAGCCCTGCCGGCGAAAATGACTACGTCACAAGCATGCTGGCTGCCTGGGGACAACTCATCATGGACGACCTCATAAGCACAGCTAACGGAAACAATGTAAGTGAACTTTTATTGCGACAGAACCAAACAGGCCACAGAATACAACCTTGCGGTACTCTTCGAACATGTTATTATTTGAAACAGAATTAGAAATATAGTCATTTTGTTTCTAAATACAAGTCGTAAGTAATATGCCAAACAGAACATGTTTTACATTGTCAAATATTAACCAACTTCTTCAAAGTCAGACTAGACATACGCTGCTAATGCAACAAAAACTATGTACATCTTGTTATAATGAACAATTAGACGGGTCAAGGATTGGCAAAAAGCTGTAAAAAATTACACGTTTACACATCCTTTTATGATTAAAATGAATAATATGATTAAAATTCTTGAGTAGTCAATGATTCATTCACCTATGTTTCAATGAATCCGTTTCAGACGCCTACTATACGGTGTCTGGCACTAACTTTGAGACACACGTCCAACGTATCGAAGGCCAGCGGACGCAAGTTTTTGTTAAGAGGAACGGATGATGTCGTAACTTGACATCCATTCAATGTCCGCGTAATCATCTGCCTAATGACGCGTACATCTATGTACCATTCGCGAATTTTAAGGGTCTTGATTCTTTATCATTATGTCTATTACAGAAGTTTACGTCATTTTATTTTCAATCAAAAATTGCTGCTGTTAGGTTTATGTTGACTTAGTTTAATTAAAATGTTTACTACGCTCAAATTCTAATTCCTATGGACATAAAGAATCTCCGTCATTGACACATTTGACCGATTTTTTACCAACTGTCGAATTTGGCTACGATACAACCAACTTGATTACTTTGTTAATAACAATACCTAATAACTTACTGGGGCATCATTACATCTATTCTATTGTCATTGCCACCCGTGAACTTTAACAATGTCCTTGTCATATACACAAACTCTGCTAATGAACGGTTGTAGTCGAAAATGATATGTTTCAAATTGCTATTATCGATCAGACACTTCTTTTGTTGCATTATGAATAGACCAAAAAGTTTCATTTACGCTTTTATTCGCAATAGACCGATTTAGGATAGGATTCTACATTGCTATTATTTTTTTCGCAAATTACATAGTTGTAATCAAATTTTTATTTTTTGCATTCATAATTAACATTTTTTGCTTTGATTTTAGTAGCTTTGTCTTAAAAAAATACTACCGTAGTCATATTTATTCGCAATCATGTGCTTTTAATGAACTTGATAAAAACTGACAGCTCATAAAACATGTTATTAGCATGTACGTGTTCGCCAAGAATCCTGGGACATGCAAACAGCTTTTTGCCAATTTAAATGACCGACAAGGATAATACTATGTAGGTATTAACCTTCAGAACAAAACACGTGATGAGGGTATTGAGTTCACGCGGTCAAAACCAGACTTGGCTCGTTGTGTCATAGTAATTATTCTCTTACAAACAATGCATTTTGAAAACGATGTTTTAAAACAAACGGATCAATAGCAAGTGAATTTACAAGGCTGTGTTTCGTAACTTTCGTAATAGTTCGCGGGGTCGCGTAGAAAGGTTACGTATGTAGCGGTCGTAGTGAAAGCTGTGATGTAGTAACAGGCTAGCAGGCGATCTCTTAGTTCCTAGTAGGCTCACTTTTCATGTCACTGAGACAGGACAGGAAATTATTCTGATTGTTAGAAGACGGATGGCAGTATGCTATTGTCTTTTGTAGTTGCTGTAGCGTAGACAATTAACTCTATTATTGGATTTCTGCTCGAAGCGAATAATTTAATAATGGAATTCTATTAATTCTGTTGCAAGAATGAATTTATTCAGAAAAACAATCCGTTTCAACCAAAATTTAGAGATAGTTGATTATGTTTTTAATATCACTCAACTTATAGTTAATTTCATAGATTTTTTATTATCAAAATAATTATATCGTTAATGTTAGTTAAAACGTGGCGGACGCCATTGCAAACACACGATTTTAATTAGTATTAGTACATACAAATATGATAGCAACAGCATCATAAGCTACTTTTACGTGAATCCATAAAGATAGATATGGTGTTTAACTTTCTCTGTTTAGGTGCCTGACCGTATATCTATGCATTTAAATAATGATTGATTGACCCCTTAATTGCATCTCAGGAATAGATAACATGATGAGATCATAATTATGAGAATTTTTACATTATAACTTTAACTATCTTTTGACCGCGATTTTGTCCACGTGCGTCTAAAAAAGCTTGCTTATAACAAATTTCCCAAGCTACTTCTATATCAAACATTATATTCGGTTCATAGATTTTCCGTGATAAGGGAATAAACAGACAGACAAATGTACTTTCGCATTACTGTGAACAATGTCGTGTGTACGTGTGTCATGTTCAGTTCTTATAACAGGAGTTATCAATGCTCGTGCATCAAAACCTCATTATCAAAACTAACATTTCAGTTTCTTTATAGACAATGAAATAACAGTGTTAGGCAACCTAGTAAACGTTACTTAGTTCATAACTTTATAAGATGATAAATGTTAATTTTCAAGCTTATACTAGGTGTATTTTTGGTCTTGCACAACCCGCTAGGAAATGATTCTACCCATGAAAACAAACAACTTTTATTAGTAGTAGTATGCTTCAACATATTTATTATCTTAAATTAATTCTATCAATAATTCAACTACCTTTAATAAGTCAGAAATTAATTTGGAACTTAAATAAGGTTTGCACCGTCTTCTACGCTTATTTGCAAGTTAATTTCCCTGTACTTTTTATCAACTATGTCTATACGAATCAACTTAGAATTTTAATTAACAGACATTGCAGGATAATGAGAATAATCACAGGTTGACCTAGTCATCCAACCGGTTTGTAAATTAAAACTATAATTTGTATTGAACGTAATCCGATCAGTTTTAAATGTAGATGTGGGTACCTGTACCTACATGCGATAAAATTAAAGCTTCGGATATTTGATACTGACATGCCAAGACATAATAAATTATTTCAAATTCCCAAAACTATTTAATTTTCAATTCACCGTGGCAGGTTAAACGAGGTACAGTCAGCAAAGTATATAAGTATACAGGGCCGTCAGATACAGTTTAAGTTTTCTCAAAAACCAATGGATATTTTATAATAAAAATTTAAACTATAGTAGAAAATTACTATTTCGTCAATTAGGTTAAATTTCAATTGAATATATTCATTGGTTTTCAAGAAAACCTCAATTGTAGATGACGGCCCTGTATACTTATATACTTTGCTGACTGTACATATTGTAGGATTCGATAATATGTGCTCACATATGACTAATAAAAATGTAAATAATAATAGGTACCTAAAACAATATAAATAGTTAAGAAAACCGTAATGAAATTATCAAAATACGGTTCTCAAAGTCTTTAAAAAGCACTCTTGTGCTCGCGGTGGCATCCGGGTCTCTTAACTATGATTAGTGAGGAAGGTGTGATCTATTTTCTTGTATCTAGCGCGTGTATCAACTATTTATTCATTTTATGAAAAATGGTTTCATAAAATGAATAAATAGTTGATATTTTTTTGAGAATTGAGTACTAAATAGCCTTCTTCAATATTTCCCTCATGATCTACCTTCAACGGTGTAGTTAAATTAGTTAAATGAAATGACTGGCCACAGCAGTGGTGCGGACGACTTGTCGGCGCAATTAGATAGTGCCGTAGGAAGTAGCGTATGCGCCTACGGGTTCACACCTCATCATCATCATCATCAGCCTATAGACGTCCACTGCTGGACAAAGGCCTCCCCCAAAGATTTCCACATGCATCGGTCCTGCGCCACCCGCATCCAGCGGGACCCGGCGATCTTGATGAGATCATCGGTCCATCTTGCGGGAGGCCTGCCCACGCTGCGTTTACCGGTACGCGGCCGCCACTCGAGAACCTTTCCGCCCCAACGGCCACACCTAAGCAGGCTAAAAACTGCTGTAATGACCGCAGAAAGTTGTTCGTTTTCATAAGCAGGCAAGAACCAGCCCGGCCTCTTAGTAGAATGGTTTGAGTAGGGTGGCTAAAATCTTGAGGAAACAATCAGGTTTAACCGGCTACACAGTCTTTTTTGTATGCAAGGAACATATATTTTTTCATGCTCGTAAGATATTTTATAAAAATACACAAGAAAAAATGAGAACTATAGTCGATAGATGCAGACAGAAAAGTATTTTTTTTTTTTAATTTTGATGTTTCTTTTTTGCAGAACTGCAATGGAGCTGCTTGCGAGTACGTACGTTCTGCACCAACAAGGAACATGGATACGTGTGGATTTGGTACGTAACAAAATGTAATGTTATTTATACGATACTCAATACTCAATACTCAATAACTTTATTACATCCCATAATGTATACAAGGCTGGTAGGTAAATTAAAAGAAACAATTATGAACCCTGTCGGGCACAGCAAGTTAGTTTTTTTTTTAGAGGAGAGGATGAAGAGCGCTCTTTGTTCAAATACAAAAAAAATATCGAAGTAAAGGCAAAAATAAAAAAAGACTTGTCAGTATTGCAAGTAGATATTATTTTATTGTAATTAGATATTATTAATGTGTAGATTTATATTAATTTTATTTATTATATTTTTATTTATTATTAATAGTTCTTTATATTTTAGATTATATTTGAGGTAATTATTTTATATACTTATTTATATATTTTCTGTATTTTTTATTAACTACATAGTAGTGAATGGTATTGCACGGTAGGTAAGGTAAATAGATGTATTTAGCACTACTTGTATATTTCAACTATCCTCGATTCTCTAGGTGGAATTTATCTTTGAAGTATTCGTCGATTGTGTAGAGGTTTTTTCTAAGAGGAATCGTTTTAGTTTATTGATAAATATATTATTTGTTTCTGTGTTTTTTATGTATTCAGGTAATTTATTGTAGATTTTTATAGACGCAACAAATGCACTAGAGGAGTGCATTTTCAATCGCGAAGTTGGCAGATTCAGTCTATTACCATGTCTAAGTTTGATTTTATTTTGAATGTCTTCTCTTTTGCTGTAGAATTGTGGGTACTTCCTTACAAATTTGCAAATTTCAAATATGTAGAGGCAGGGCAGTGTTAGGATGTTTAGTTCTTTGAAGTGAGGTTTACATGAGTCGGTGTCTTCGATGTTAATTAATATTCTTATTAGTTTCTTCTGTATAGTAAACAGTGAGGTATACCGCCGTTTACCCGAATTTTATTTGCCCTAATTTCATTTGCCATAATAGTCAACAGCCATAATATCATACGACATAATACTCATTTGCCCTACTCTCATTTGCCATATTAGTCACGTGCCAGAATCATTGTTTCCCATAAAGTCACTTACCATAACATCATTTGCCATAATCATTGTAAGCCATAATTATCACATGTCCTAATTATCACATGCCATAATTATGATATGCCATAACATAATTTGCCATTGACATCGGGTGTATAACGGTGGTTTATATCAAGAGAAATTGGATGCAATTGGGACTTTAGGGCACCCCGACTCGGACAGGTTAGGTTAGAAGGGGATGGCGGGGTCGTGTGAGCGAGCGAAGCGAGCGAATAGACCCCGCCATCCCCTTCGTGGTTATTTTTTTATAAACCACACAGAAGCAGGAGCCCCGCGAAGCGGGGCTCCGTCGACCTAGCCCACCATCAACCATGCACAGAAAAAAAAAACCATTACGGGGCTTAAATATTTGTCTAATACTTGTTATGCCATTTAAATATTATGCCATTTAAATATTATGTCTAATAATTATTATGGCACATAAAATTATGGCAAACAATACTTATGGCATTCGTATCTTATGGTATCTAAAATTCGGGCAATTAAAAGTATGTCATATGTCTTTTAGGGCAAATGAAACATTCGGGCAAATGAAATTCGGGTAAATGAAATTCGGGAAAATGATGATTATGGCATATAATCTTCGGGCAAACAATAGACAACCAAACAGTGAAGGTGCGTCTGTGCTGTTACCCCATAATATTATTCCGTATTTAAGCCAAGCGAACGCGTACGCATAGTAAGTTACTATTGCTGTTTTTAGGTCTGTTGTTTTCTTTATTTCTTTTAGGGCGATATTCGTATGATATAGTCTCAAATAGGTATGTATTCATATTCATATTCATATTTATTAAATTAGAATAACTGTATGAGTTATTAAATTAATTTATGTCAAAAGAAGCTATTTATTTACAATATTATCCATCTGTTTTAAAGCCTGTTTATAATTTAATCAACAAGAGAACAACATTACGTACAAGCGTTGGTTGTGGATGATATTCACGAAATGTCCAGCTTGACGAATCTATATTATATTATATAGTTGAAAGTCGACTTCACGTGTCATAAAATATCGTAATAGTATGTTGTTTTATGAATATTCATAGCCATGAGTTTCGTAGCAAGCGTTCCGCAGCGGCGGGCTCGTTTGAAATGTTGCACTTCACTAGGAAGTGATCTGACAACCCAACAGGTTTCAGTGAACCAGTGAACGTTTCTTGTCTAAATTTTGTAACGTTGACATAATCTTATGTCGAGTGGCCAGACTAATTGGTTGAGGAAATAAGGCCGTGATCAAGGCAAGAGACTGTCGCATTGTTCCTAGTTCATTAACTCTGTATGAGACGTGTGATGTTGGACCGACAATAGTTTTGCCATAAATTAAAACTCATTTTTTTTACTTTTACCATCAAGATTTTTGTAACCAAAAGCTTTCCATATATGTTTTCTAGAAGAAACATGTTCGTAAAGATAGGAAAACCACGATTTTCAGCTTTGGTATCTTCACCGTTTAGACTAAACCAAACCTTTTAACTACTAAAACTATTCTTATCTGTAAATTCCATTGTCGATAATTAATATAAAAATATAAATATCGGGTTAACTTTATCTCTCACAGAACGCCGCGAACAAATGAACATAGCCACATCATTCCTAGATGGATCTGCGTTATACGGCAGCTCAGAGAAGGAGCTCCGTTCTCTGAGGCTCTACGATGCTGGCAAAATCGACGTGGATTCTTGTCGCAAGTAAGTTTTACTTAAATAACTTATAAAATCGCCCTTGATTATAGATCGTAATCGGTGTGTTGTAATCTACAGTACAGTCGAACTAAAACTTTATTTAATACATAAAATCTGCGCCCCGACTGATAGGCAACATATTAGCAGGCAATACTGTCTTGTCATTGTCAGTGCCTGGTCTACCTAATCACGGTAGAAAAGTCTTAGAGTGAGATAATTAAACGTTGCTTTACAAGGGCTTGATCGGCTACGCAATATTAGTGTCACCGTCACAGATTGAGAAAGAGAATGCCAAAGCCTAAAACGTGCTAAGTAATGTTTATTTACCTCGGCCTTAGTTTCCATTACATATTTTTTTAATTGATTCCTATAATAATTGACAATACAAAACCGCTCAGATTTATTACGCACAACTTAGCAGTAAATAAACATAATTATCGTTTATTTAAAACGATGATCGATCATGATCGTCAATAAATACTTACTTATTCAAATAGATACTTCAATACAAATTGTGTACAAACACGGAAGAAAACAAACCAGTGGGTAATTAGATTGCATCATTGAATCCATTCCCATACAATACCGATCATAGATATTATAGAAACAGTACTTTAATGTGTGAACTATTCCCATAGCTTTGTACCTATTCAATCGACTCAATTGTACAGTCATTGTCTTTACTATTGGGCGTACCGTATCCGTGTTAAGACAAAGTACCTACGCATGGTAGGTACGTGATAATCAGTTTCACTTTTATGTCTCTATCAATCAAAATATCAAATGCAACTGGAAACTCTGTCTCAAGTGTATAACATCAACAACACAAATCAGGGTTTATACAGTTATAACTGTTTCCTCTGCGTCTTCGCTCATTTTCATACGAACTCTCCACTTTTTCAGGTGAAGCGACCCGTTAAGGGCTGAACTTCTAAAATTCGCTTCTACCTCAAAAAAAAAATTGGAACCACTTCCGTAGTTACGGCTGTGCGTTAATTATTATCACCAAAAAGCCCGTCTCTGTATAAAATATGTATATAAGGTGACTGGTAATTAGTGTACGATACTTAAACTAGTGATTGTGCTCATGATAACCTACTTACTAACTTTTACTATGGGAACAAACCTGAAATCGCGGAAAAGAAATCAGCTGTTCAGTACATTAGGCAAACATAAATGTACTTGTTGTATGTTTTCGCGATTTCAGGTTTGTTGCGGTTTAAGTATCGTACACTAATTACCAGTCACCATATAGATATTACCGTTTTTGAGAGCATGGCGAATCAAAAACGTGTTCTTTTTTTAAGATATAACCTTCTTCGTAGACATCAGTATAAAGGGAAAATAATTTTATTTTCGTAAGTCTCTGTTTCTTGTTTTGAATGGCTAGATACTTTGAAGGCGATTTTCTTTTTGCATAAAAGTTTTTTCTTTTCTACTAGTACTAGTAATTAATGCCGAACAACCGAACTAGTTAATGTTCTATTCCCATAGGTCTATATCAAGCTTAACAAAATTTATTTAAAATTAAAATCGATCCACATTTGGCGAAAATAAGAATTACCATTTATCAACTGGTTATCATAAGACTACAAAAATGGGGCTGTAGGTGATAACGCATCTACTTACTTTAAAATATGCCTAGAAGTATGTCGTGACCAATATAATGCATGAAAAAAAAACAGCTGACACAGAGAGCTTTCGAAAGTTGTGAATTGAATTTTAGACAAGCAAAGATGAATTCGATAATAATATTGACGAATTACATAACACTCTAAAGATCGAAGACGCAGCTGTGTCCACATGTACTACTTTATCTTATTATGCAAAATTATTTAAATATTAACCTCATACAGTGAGGTTACTCATTAGATATCGTTCAACCTGAAAATTCGTATTAGTCGTTTAAAAATAAGTAATGAAAATGTTCACTAACGACTAATGGAATAATTTCGAAAAGCTTATACGAATGTTTGCGCCGTTCAATATTTCCAATAAAAGAGCGTACATCTGCCTACAAAACAAAGCTAGAATTCCTAAGTGTCGTCACAAAATGGATTGTATGCAAATAATGCCGACAAACTAACCTTGATATGATTTGCATTCCCACATAGAGATTTCAATCTTTTACATATTTGCATTGGCATCTATTGACGCGATGGGTGCGTGAGAGGTGAAGTACAGGCGTTTGAAATGATTGTGGGAAGGCCGCATGTCAGGAAACAGATGAGCAACTCCGACACTGCGGTTTTTGCAATCGTAAAAAGCGCTTATGTAAAACTAAATTAAAATGGTAAATAAGAAGAGGAAGTGCGTAACAGTTTAATCTTACCTATCGGAAATAACGAGTTTTAGTACGTACTAGAATTATTAAGAATGGTTGCAATAGGCAAAATATATGGATATGGTTTTTCCCTCGGAAAAACCTCTAATGTCTGACAGAGACTAGTCTGAATCCAGCATGAGTGAATAGCAAACATAACATCAATTCGATTGCTTTTTAAATTAGCAACGCCCAATTAGCACGTAACACTTAGTTTAAAAGTTTTCTCAAAAACCCATGGATATTTTTTAATAAAAAATTAAACTGTAGAAGAAAATGACTAGTTCTTCAATTAGGTTAAATTTCATTTGAATACATTCATTGGTATTCAAGAAAACCTCAATTGTAGATGACGGCCCTGCATACCTATCTACTTTGCAGGGAAGATGCAAACATAGTATTTATTGAAAATTTATTAATAAAATGTTGAAAAAATGTAAATGAAGGGCCTCTGCAACTTTTTTTTTTGCATAATGTTTATTTTTATCAATAAAATATGAATTTAAAATTACATGAAATGAAACGTAATTTAAAACACCAATCAGCGTTAAGCGACTGGAATGACGTCACTGGCACGTTCCAAAACGTGCGAGGAATTCACTCGAAAATTAAAAAGAGGTTATAGTACGATTTTTAATTCGAGTCAGAAAAATGATATTTCCAGTGTTGCAGGTTTTTAGTTCCAAATAAATAATGATGTGATACACATACAATCGAGTTTTTACAATGAAATCTTAATCGAGTTTTTTTTAATTCAATATCAAATTGCCTTTGATAAAATAAAAAAATATTACATTTAATTAACGGTTATTAAATAGAAGACATACACGGTAGGTAATTTAATATTGCATAAAACACTGTTATATTATTTGTATTTGGTAAGGTCCATATTTCTAAAATTGATTTATTTTATTATTTTTATTTAATTTTTTATTTAAGATGGTATGTATTCAATATTTACAATAATAAAACGCTTTGGTACCTAATAAAACAAAGCATGACTAAATATCTAAATGTCTGCGATTGCTACTTTATCGTCATCGTAGCAATAAGTGCATTAGAACAATCAGCGAGCGATTAGCAATCGATTCATACATAATACGATTTTTTTACGTTAAGCGATTAATCGCGCGATCACTGCGCAAATATTGCCGATTGCTGTTTCATAGGTAATAAAAATTAATAAATAAAGCCAGCGGAACGTTTTAGAGTAACCTTCGCGCTACTCCGTGTAATTCTTATCCTTTTTGGAACGCACACCCGCAGTTGTCAAAGTAAACAGAAATAGTTTTGTAGGGTATAAAATTAGCTTTAGAAAAGCAAATTCGCGCAGTCTTCTAATGACTCTTTGAATATAATTTCGAAGGCATGCAATTTTCTTCGACCCTAAGACTACCCACTGACCGACTGCAGTACTTCATCTTTTGAACTTTTCTTAGTGTTGTTCACTAATGGTCTAATCAACTGAAATAACACACCTTCGATATGCTTGAAGCCTCCGTCTGCCATGATACGAGGTCCAGGAGGTAAAGATTCCATAAATCCAGATTCTTCAAATATTTAAAATCAGAAGTTCAGCCACCAAAACTATCTGATACAAAGTTTGTAACCCCGTCTGGTATTGGAGATATCAACATGAGTCAACATGCTTTTTTGCATAAAAAAGCATTGCATACATGCTTTCATGCGGTATTATTATGACCACGAGATGTTGATTGATAGTTTATTTTCAAATTTTAGCAATAAAAGTATCTAGAATGGCGAAAAATAATAAAAAGTTATAAGAATTAGAGAAGAACAATACAACCAGAGATACAGTGTCACTGCAGTGACGTCATCGGAACTATTGGTCCGTTTTCGCGCGGAATTTTAAACTGTCAATTTAAAACCGCTTTTTTTACAATAAATTACAACATTTTAACTTTTAATTATATTAGTGGTCTATTTTACATGGAATTCTTTAAAATCAAAACAAAAATAAAAATATTGCATCTTCCCTATTCTACTATTCTTGGTGAATAGTAGAATAGGGAAGATGCAATATTTTTATTTTTGTTTATTTATTTTTTTATTTTTACTGATGTAAAGTTTGATTTTTGTGCTAAATAGGGTCTCCAACTCTTTTATTTTCAGATACTTGTGCTAAAATGGGAAGCTATTAATTACAATCTGTCTATTCTAGATGCAGAGACGGGTCTCCCACCGCGCCCTTATACAAAACCTTGCTATCAGAACACAACCGTATTGCCGGAGAGTTGTACTCTTTGAACCCATTCTGGGATGATACCACATTGTACTTGGAGAGCAGACGAGCTGTGGCCGCCATCATTCAACACATCACCTATAATGAGTTCTTGCCTGTTCTTTTGGGAGAGGTGAGCATACCGAAGCCAAATGTTTTTGAACATTGGCGCTATTGATCATGAGTAAGGTTTTATGTTAGTCAATAATAAAGATGGGGAATCAATCCGAATTCCATGTCACAGGCGGGAGAGTAATCTGTGGCGGGAGTTCATTTTCACTTCTTCAGTTAGTAAATTATGCTGACATTGAAGTAGCGTGTTGATGCCAATCACCATTAATCGAGGTTCTATGTTAGCCCATACTCTGTTATTCATTGAAATTGAGCATGGAACCCCAATAACATTCTGGCTAATTTATCTTTTCACTCTTACATCGTTTGACCTTGAAATATCAAACTTTTGTTATTTTCTCCAGTACCCATTTTTGACAAGTGCAGCATTAAAATCAGTTCTTTTCTCCAGGTTGGTATGGCAAAAGCAGAGCTGAAGTTGACATCTCTCGGCTTCTGGCGCGGATACTCCAGTGCCATTCGAGCTGGTGTCTACTCTGAACTTGTGGCCGTCGCACCTATCTTCCAAGCTATGATGAACGAGAAACTGGTAAGGTTTACAGAAACTTCAAAACTACAAGACCCCAATCCTAGTTCACGAAAACTTTTTTACTTTAACTCTTTGTTGTTGAACTTTTTTTATTTTCCGATTTCATGGAAAAGAAACCCATCATCAAATTCATAATCGTCATGTGATGCTTAGATAAAAATAATTTCTTTGTTTTGTACCTGAAGGAAGGGAAGCACTCTAATCAAATGAATTTTCCTTAAACCAAAAAATTAAGCAAACTCATCCACACGCTTTATTTCCAGATTAACACCACAATCACCTTAGAACACCTAGTACGTACTAGCGCACAGCAAGTCTCCCACTTCTCTTCCTCCGCTCAATGGGACCTCAACAGGGCTCGTGACCACGGAGTGACCTCTTACCTGAAAGCTCTGCGTATGTGCGAACCTATGTCTGACATCAAGTCCTTTGGAGACTTCAGCCAGATGGGATTCGATAGGAAGCAGCAAGAAATGATGGCTGATATGTACAAGTAAGCATCAGAATGGGACTTTTAATATGGGTAATTTTTGCTAGGCAATGAACCTGACTCTGAACTTGATGGCTTATGTGTAACCAGTAAAATAATTTGGTGATGTAATCGTAAGAGCCTCGGATTCAGAATAACCATTAAGATTCTTATTTCTCTCCAAAGGAAACCCTAAATATACAGCTAAACAATGAACTTGAGAGAACTTTATCTCTTATGTGTTATCAGTAAAATAATATGATGGTGTAATCGTAAGAGCCTTAGATGCAGGATAACCATGAAAATTCTTCTTTCTCTGTAAAGGAAACCCTAAATAAACAGTTTACTAATTCAACATCTAATTTTACCAATATTTTTCTTCTATCCTAGGAGTGTGGATGATGTAGAGCTTATGATTGGAGGTGCTTTAGAGAAGCCGGCGTCTGGTGCTGTGGTCGGATCAACGATTGCGTGTGTTTTAGCGCTGCAGTTCGCTAACTTGAAGAAGAGTGACAGGTAACTAAACTATGTATGTGTTGTGTAGTAAAAAAAAATAAAAAGAAGCTAGATCTGTTTTTGAGTATCTCAGAACTGCAAGAGCGAATACACTGACCTTAGTGACCATTGAATAAATTATGCCTAATCGATTTCCAAATACTCAAAGATCGACCACTATAAGTCGAACATGTTCATAACATCGAATAACTAAACAAATCAAACACGCAATACATAAATTGTTCAAAATAAGATAAATAGACGTTTCTTCTTGATACCTGTTCACGCTAAGTAAGGTATAAATTAGACAAACTTTAAACTGGTAATTTTTCACTGAAAATCTTTTCTGGTTTCCTGTTTCGTAACTAACAAAATTTTCTATTTTACAGATTCTGGTATGAAAACGACTTGCCACCATCTTCGCTGTCGCCCGATCAACTTGGAGCTATTAGGAAAGTGTCTCTCGCTGGAACTCTGTGTGGTGCTCAAGATGGTCTGATCAACATTCAGCCAAGAGCCTTCGTGAGGGAAGACCCCTATTTGTAAGTTTTAACAACATTTAGCCACGTCTTTGATAGAAGGGATGCCTTACATTTTTTGATAAAGGGTTTTAGTAGTATGCTTTATCAAAGCCAACCATAATTTGATATCTAAGATCACCGAGTTTAAACGAAAGTCAAATTTTATTATTTAGATTAAGGTCCTGTAGCACATCTTCGAAATTTATCTACAAGATGAATTCAGAAATGGAACAAATTTTGTATGAATTTTGAAAAAATCAGAACTTACCAGATGAATGTGAAACAGGCGCTAACAAAAATAGCCCAAAACTTTTTTAACCAATACCTAATAAATAGCCGACGACCAAAGGCAATGCCATCAAACCCAATCTTATTTTACACCAACCATTTTATATTTCAGGAACGCAGCCCAACATTGTTCCCAACATAGTCGTCTAGAACTTTCTGCGTGGAGAGACGAAAGTGGAGCTAAAGCCGCGGAGAGACTGTCTCAAGACATGCTCGCTACTGCTCTAGAGAAGGCCAAGCAAGAGATGGCTGATAGGAAGAAACTCGAGTACATGTTATGGGAATCACGTAAGTTGAAAAAAGTCATTTTTTTAAAGCAAACAGTGCTAAAGTCACTTTGGATTACCAAACTTTTTGGTAACGCTTCTTTTTGAGAAACTGGATTTCACATAAAATTAAAATTTAAAAATGAAATTGCTTGTTTTAGCCAACCATATTTTGCATAACCATATTATAAAACTTCATAATCACGTCATTGTAGGAATGTATAATGATTCAAATATTGCAGGTGGTGGAGCTGACCCCAAATCTCCAGTGGGCACGGCTGCTTCGTTCTCAAAGGCCAACAAATATGCCCTGAAACTCGCCAACCACTCACTGTTTCTGGAATTCGCCACAAACGAACTTATCAACTCCATTAATAGCGGGTAAGAATTTGTAAGAACTTGAATTATGGCCCTCTATTTGAAAGCATATATCGTTAATTATAATAATATATAGATTGTGTTGCTAACAAAACGATAATTTTCCAGACACCGTCGCAAACGTCAGATCTTCGACGATTCCCTCGGTTTCGGTACTTCAGACTTCGTAGACTCTTTACAATCGGTGGACATTACCGGTTTCCTTGGCAACGACCAGTCCGGACCAATCATCGAACCCCAGTGCGATGACAAAGGCACCTGCGAACCGGACAACCCTTTTAGAACATACACTGGATATTGTAACAATTTGAGGAATCCGAACCTGGGCAAAAGTTTGACCACTTTCGCTAGACTGCTGCCTCCTGTTTATGAAGATGGTGAGTTAGATAAAACATATTTGATGGCAATTTAAAATATATCCAAATAGCCGATCTAATTAAATGGTTAGCGCAGTCTTATATATGCGCCAAGACTAAGAAAAGGGCCGTTTGGACGTCAAGACTTAGAAATGGCCCATTTGGGCGCCAATACTCATAAAAGGTCCATTGGGGCTCCAAAACTTTGAAGAGGCCCATTTGGTGATAAAATTTAGAGAAGGCCCATTTGGGTGGCAAAATTTCGAGTAGTCCCATTTGGGTAGCAAAATTTCGAGACGTCCCATTTTGGCGCCATAATCAGCCCTGTTTGGGCGCCAACAACCACTTCACATAAATCTTCTTTTAATTTACTCAATACTTTGTCCCAGGTGTCAGTCGTCCTCGAATCAACTCAGTAACGGGCACTCCACTGCCATCTCCTCGCGTGGTGTCTACAGTCATACATCCGGATATTTCCAACCTGCATACAAGATACACACTTATGACGATGCAGTTTGCCCAGTTTTTGGACCACGAGCTTACTATGACGCCCATTCATAAAGGTAATGTAATTTCAAAATGTGGTATCTACTCTTAGTTGTCTAGTATCACCTCTCAAATCGACGGTGCGTGTTTTTAAGTACTTATTAAGTAGGAGAGACTTTCCAACACATGCTAGAAAACCCGACATGTAATAAGATGACATGAGCAGCAACAAAATTATATTATGGAGAAGTTATTCAGGAACTGAGTGGGGCTACCATTGTTTTTATTTTACAGCAATTTTATCAATATTTACTTATTTTATTTGTCCTTGTTCCTCTCAGGTTTCCACGAATCGATCCCCGACTGTCGGTCATGCGACTCTCCGCGCACCGTTCATCCCGAATGCAACCCCTTCCCAGTGCCGCGCGGAGACCATTACTACCCAGAAGTCAATGTTACTTCGGGAGAGAGGCTCTGTTTCCCCTTCATGAGGAGTCTGCCTGGACAACAGCAACTTGGTAAGTGGACTTGAAAAAGAAATAGATTTTTTTTAGTTTTAGTTTCACAACCGCGAAATTGTCCTCATCTGCAAGATAAAATCAAAACTAGAACAGATTTTGTATGAAATTAACTGCCAGATATTTTAACAAGAAATTATCAGAAGAATGTGAAATAGGCGCTTATTGTTAAAATTGGATATAGTTAGGTAAAAATATAGGGCATCTTATATCTTATTGCAATATTTTAGTTTCAAAAGACATTCAGATTTGGTTATTTATACGGGTAGAAAATGTATGGTGCGTGTCTCTCTTGGTGGCTTCACTAGTTGCGACACCGAATTCAACTGAATGAAACTGAACCGACCAAAATGTCCGAGTGTCACTGACACTCTTGCATTTTCTTGGTGACGACTCGAGTTGCACAACCTGGTGTCCTAATGATTTGATAGACCTTCTCAGGACAAATTATTGTACGCACGTACTTCCACTCAGCTATATTCCATTTCTAACTTGCACTTGTCGTTTAATAAATGTGCGACAGTGACAGGAATAGTGCTAAGTCGAAACACTTGCTAAATATTGACTCATCCTGATTGCAGGCGCATTATTTGCTAAACGACTAATTTGTAACTGAACCTTCCAGGACCTCGTGAGCAAGTAAACCAGAACACAGCGTTCATCGACGCCTCAGTCATCTACGGCGAGAATCCTTGCATTGTTCGCAAACTGCGCGGCTTCAACGGACGCCTCAACGCCACCACCAACCCCGCTAATGGGAGGGAACTGCTGCCCAGGAGTGATAGTCATCCTGAATGCAAGGCGCCTAGTGGATTCTGTTTCATTGCTGGTAAGTTAATCCTTCTAATATTTAAAATCTTGGAAAATTATGTTCTTAAGTACTTATCTGTACAGATAGCGCCTTACTATTATAACATTACTAGCTTTTGCCCGCGGCTTCGCTCGCGTTAGAAAGAGACAAAAAGTAGCCTATGTTACTCTCCATCCCTTCAACTATCTCCACTTAAAAAATCACGTCAATTCGTCGCTCCGTTTTGCCGTGAAAGAAAGACAAAAATACAGACAGACAGACACACTTTCCCATTTATAATATTAGTATGGATTGATTTTATTATATAATGATTTTATTATATGTATTGATGTATTGATTAAATAATGGTGCTTTTAATATTTTTTTTTGTTTTTGTATGGCCATCCTGGACTTTTTTTTAAAACTAAAAGCCCATTGCATAACATTTCCTTTCAACGATCTTTTCTTCAAAAGTTAGGTGACAGCGACAATGACAGTATTGCCAGATTACTAAACAACTATTAGGCCACTCATATACACGTGAATCTAGATTGTGATAATGTGGGGGGGGGGGGGATACAAATCTTTTATGAATAAAGGTGATATGGTTTAAATAAATTTTGTTTACATTAATAGGTAAGTGATACGAAGTTCACCGGGTCATCTAGTATGTATATAATAGTAAACTCACTGCCTGATATCAACGTGTTTGTTAATATATAACAATAACTAACTAAATACATTAAACTTGGAGGGTTTATTCTTTGTGAAGAATATAAAAAATAGCCCTAAAGGGTTAAAATAGTAGGTAGAAGTTCGACATCCACGCGGGCGAAGCCGCGGGCGAAGGCTAGTAAATATTTTAAATCTAAATATTTTTTTATCTTAATATTATTTTTGTACGTTGGAAATAAGAAAAGCTGTGTAAGAACTTGGCAAAGGAACACTAAATAACTGCCATATAATATTTAATCAAATATTTTACATACAAATGACTTAACACGTTTACCGGTATTATAACCTCAAAACATAAAAACAACTGTCAGTGATAACCGAAGAGATGTTGTTCACGCTGCATCCGCCAAAAAAGTGAACAATTCAGCCTAAGTGTCAGTAATGACAGCCTAAAAAAATAGCGTACTTTAACTCTGACACAGGTCTTTTAAGCAAATAAATCGACTAACACTAAAATCATCAATTCCTCTAACATCAGAATAATTACATATCTATCTCTAAACAATTAAATGTCAAACTCTAATATTCGTTAAAATGTGTAGCGACAACAGCTGTTACAGTATTATTTTTTACAGCATATTACACGCCTTTTTGTTGAGATTTTGAAAACAATTAAACATTACCTACTTATTTGTGTCAGGTTTGACGGGTTGTAACCTCTATGGCTGTAACTGTTTTGACACTTGATTTGCCGGTTACTATGACAACGACATCCAACAGAACATGGACAACTTTAATATGGGAAAATGGAATTGTTGTTTTACTCTATCTTTCTCGCAATTTTAGAGACAAAAAGTAGCCTATGTTACTCTCCATCCCTTCAACTATCTCCACTTAAATCACGTCAATCCGTCGCTCCGTTTTGCCGTGAAAGAAAGACAAACAGACAGACAGACAGACAGACAGACAGACAGACACACTTTCCCATTTATAATATTAGTATGGATGACAGGCTTATACGTCAAAAAATATATGGTTACACAGGCTTTATTCATGACATAACTTTACACAGTGATTATTAGTAAGGGCATTAAAGTACAAGTACAATCAAATACAATTAATGCAAAGTGCTTGCGTCCATTTTATATCCAAAGCTTAGTATGAAATTGCTGTATTAAAACTAGTTAAGAGCAATATAAAAACGACAGTTTTGCAGATTTATACAATTTAGGAACTTTTATAATATCTGAAATTTACTCGAAAGTCCAATATTTAAAAGGCACATATAATCCGTCTATACTTACTAAAATATAATAGTATTTTTAGTTGATGTTTTTTGTTAAACTCGCTAATCTCTTGAAATTCGTGTCTATTCTTCGAACATTGGAAAAAATCTTTACAAAAAATCTAATTAACTTTATTTTCACACTTAAATCGTTGTTAAATTAAATGCGTATTTATGTAATTATACCCTTTTTTACCTTAGAACCATAGAAAAATCATATTTTTTTTTACACTATTTTTCATCTGCAATCTCTATAACCGCCCCAACACGTAAAATAATTCGAACCCAAAAGCCACATTGCAATTTTTAAACCAAACCTCCCACTAGGTGACGGTCGTGCATCAGAACAGCCAGGCCTCACCGCCATCCACACAATCTTCCTCCGCGAACACAACCGCATAGTGGAGGGTCTTCGAGGAGTCAACCCTCACTGGGATGCTGATCAGCTGTTCGAGAACACCAGACGTATCGTCGCCGCCACCTTCACGCACATCATCTACAACGAGTTCCTGCCAAGACTTCTGTCCTGGAATGCTGTTAACTTGTATGGATTGAAGCTGCTGCCTTCAGGTAAAAAATTGAAATTGTCTTCTGTAAATTCTAGGAGTTCTGAGGCAGAAGAATGTCTAGAAGTCATAATTAGAACCAGCTAGAAAACTTCGGCAAGTAAGAAAAAAAATCACAAGTGCTTAGTGACTCCTCCAATATCTAACTGGTCGGTGTCAACCCTCACTGGGACGCCGACCAACTGTTCGAGATCACAAGACGCATCGTCGCCGCCACCTTCACGCACATTATCTACAACGAGTTCCTGCCAAGACTTTTGTCCTGGAACGCTGTCAACTTGTATGGATTGAAGCTGCTGCCTTCAGGTAAAAAAAGAAAAAAAATCTTCTATAAATTCTAGAAGTTTTCCTGTACTGAGGCAGAAAGGTGTCTAGGAGACATAATTAGGTCCACCAAGAAGTTATTTATAAGTATTAAGTGCTTAGTGACTCAGTTCAATTATCTAACCAATTTTTTTACTACAACGAAAAATCCCTTCTTCATCCAAACACAAATATTCTAAGTTATTCTCTCTTCCAGGATACTACAAAGAGTACTCACCCACCTGCAACCCGGCCATCGTGACGGAATTCGCCGCGGCCTCATTCCGTTTCGGTCACTCTCTTCTTCGCCCTCATCTGCCGCGTCTGTCGCCCAGCTTCCAGCCTGTGGAGCCCCCAATTCTACTCAGAGACGGGTTCTTCAGACCTGACATGTTCATGGCTGTAAGTAGATTTTTTACAGTTTTTTGTGGAGCAGCTAGGACACATTCTCCGGGCGCTTTACAAAAAAGGGCATGCAAAATTATAAAATTTATAAATCATCATCAATGTTTGAATGGGTTTAAAACCTAAGCGCCTTACTAATAATCGCTGCATAAAGTTATGACAGGTTTATACGTCAAAAAATGTATGGTTACACAGGCTTCATTAATTGCATAACTTTACACAGTGATTATTAGGAAGGGCATAAATGTCTCCAGCTAATTAAGGATTTAAATGGCAGCAACTCCCTATTAGACCTTTAAAACTCAGTTCTAGTAACACGATAGCCTTTGGTTACATTGATTGTCTAACTTTCTGGTTTCTGACTATCCAAAAACACCATTTTAAGTCAAGAACTGATACACATCGACGACGTTAATTTACTTCGTCATAGTACAAACAGTGTCAGCTCCAATTCAAACATGTAAGTCCATCTGCTTAAATGTAATGCTAATAATCTCCAAATCTTTTCCAGCACCCACCCATGGTAGACGAACTAATGCGTGGCCTCGCCTCCACTCCTATGGAAACCCTCGACCAGTTCATCACCGGAGAAGTCACCAACCATCTGTTCGAGGACCGTCGCATTCCCTTCTCAGGCATCGATCTGATTGCCCTCAATGTACAAAGGGCCAGAGACCACGGCATACCCAGTTACAACAACTACAGAGCCCTCTGCAATCTGAAGAGAGCGACGACCTTCGAAGATCTGGCGAGGGAAATTCCTGATGAAGTTATTGCTAGGTAAGAATAGCTTTTACTTACTGACCCGACAACCGGGGTTCACTGTTCAATTTTGAATTTCACACTTTAATATCTTTGGTGGTTATTAATAAAAGTCAATATTATTGCAAAAATCGTGCTGCCTAAGCGAAAAATACCTGACCAAAAAATTTTTTCTGACTAAATGACTTAGTTCACAAAATATTTTATATAGGGTGACTGTTAATTAATGTACCATACTTAAGCACATGACTGTGCTCATGATAACCAACCACTTTTACAATGAGAACAAACCTGAAATTGCGAAACAAATCTGCTGTTCAGTATAATACTGCTGTGCATGTACTGAACAGCTAATATTTAGTTCGCGATTTCGGCTTTGCTCCCATAATAAAAATTGTTTGTAATCATGAACGTGTCATCACGTGTCTAAGTTTCGTACACTAATTGCCAATCACCCTATATACAAGGCAAGGTTATTTAGACACTCTAAAAACTTCGTAGAACTATATTACTGACGTTACGAAACAACTTTTGTTCTATGACTTTTGTTAATTCCATAAACAATGAAAAAAACTGCTGCTCCAAACATTTTGTCCAGATATGCAAACATCAAATTACCCTTTACAACTACCCAAACACCAGTAAACCTCCACAAACGAACAAAAAAGTCTCCATTAACATATGCAAACATCAAATTATCCTATACAACTACCCAAACACCAGTAAACCTCCACAAAAGAACAAAAAAGTCTCCATTAACAAACATAATTCCTCATCTTCCTACCCAGGTTCAAGCGCATCTACGCGACAGTGGACGACATCGACCTGTTCCCGGGCGGTATGAGTGAGCGTCCCCTTCAAGGCGGCTTAGTCGGACCTACCTTCGCCTGTGTTATCGCCATACAGTTCAGACAGCTGAGGAAGTGTGATAGATTCTGGTAAGTTCATGCTCTTTTATGTTTATCTTATGCCCAAATACTCAATCGTCAGTTAACTTTAAGACCCTCTCAAATCTATTGCTGCCTTTGTCACTCTAAAGGGATAAAGTAAGGACAGCAACAGATTTGAGAGCGTCTAAAAATTAAGTGACATTTGAGTATTCCGCCATAATTCATACAAGTTTTGCACGACATAACTACATCAGACTTTGATAATTTTTTTTAAGTAGTAGCAGTTCCAACTCAGTCAGAAACCTCAGCCCAAAATTGATGTGAAACTGACATCCAGATTTTCGAACATTGTCCTTTCAATTTATCTGCATCCTAGTCGCAAAACGATCATTTTTGGGATCAGAGAGCTACGTCTATGAATCTGCCAATAAGGATTATTTTCCACATATTAAAATACCATGGTCTTCTAGGTACGAGAACGACAACCCAGCGGCACGATTCACGGAGCAACAGTTGGCAGAAATCAGAAAGACGACTATGTCCAAACTGATGTGCGACAACTTCGACCATCCCGGAGACATACAGAGAGCCGCCTTCGACCTGCCCAGCAACTTCTTGTAAGTTACAATCCAATATTTTATTACTGAAAATTCAGGACACTACAATGTCTTCTTTTTTTTGGCAATCTTTTAATAAGCTTGAATTCCAACCCCTTGCACTTTTTCATTTCAATCTACTTCCTGCCTGCCATATTCTTTTTAGCATATCTATTGCATAATATATTTTGAATGTCTTTTTTTCTCGACAGCAATAATATTTCAATTACAAGTTACATAATTTTTCATTTCATTCTACTGCCTGTCAGAATTTTGCCATATTCTTCTTACTCGTGCAGATAGTGCCGTGTAGACGATGATTTCTGCTCTGGTTTTTCATAGTCAAAATTCGCATATTGCATTTATTTTCACTTATATTCCGCTAAAATATTGGATGGATCACTTATCAAAATTTTCCCATAAACAGGAATCCACGTGTATCTTGCGCGTCTCTCCCTCAACTGGACCTATCAGCGTGGCGAGAAAGTTCAGCACAAGGATGTCTTATCGCCGGCAGATCTGTTGCCGTCGGCGAGTCTGCCTTCCCCTCTCCTTGTACCTCCTGCATTTGTACTGTTGAAGGGGTGAGTTTAGACAGAGCTGTTGAATAACATAGGACATAGATTTTTTTTAACAGGTAAAGAGGTAGCCACAAAGAGAGTTTGGTCGACATTACTGTCTAGGTAATGCTTATCTGACGCAAATGCAAAAAAATATTTGATAAGAAACCGAACCTTTTTTTTAAATCACAAGTTGTTTTGAGCAACCATTGTACTATTATTCGAGTTGCAGTAAACTTAGTTTTACTTCAGCTCGCTACTATGGCTGACGCAGTTTTTCATACTTGTGTACAGACCGCTAACTATGAAAAATTAAGCTATTTGCGATGAAAAACAACGTCAGCTATGCTAACTAAGCTTAGTTTGCTGTCTGAAACCCGCTTTACGCCATGTAAAACACATTCCAAAGCGTTCTAGTGAATCTAGTGCCAGTAAACAATTAATTTTACTACAACATACATCTTCATTCCAGGCCCAATGCGCATCGCTACGCATCACAGACTGTGCACAACTACACCGCGAGTGGCCGCGCGAAGCGGTACAACGAGACGACGTGTGCACCGCACAGTGCGGCGCCAGTTCGGGCGGGAGTGCACAAGTACGGGCCCCAAGACGACCGCATATCAACTTCAACTTCCCTGACCTATCACCCTTTGTCGCTAAGTGAAAGGGCAAAAAGCCCCGGCTCCGTTAGATGAACAGATTGTCTTGTCAAAAGGAGCAAAAACTCATTGAGTGAAACCATAGACAAAATACTCAACCTATTTAAAAAAAAAGTTAAGGCGCTCGTGAACGGGATGTAAAAAAAAAAGAAAAAAATAAGTACAATAAGCTCCTTAGCTTTTATTTTTTATACAGATAAGAAAATAAAAGTTACATTATTGACAAGACAGCTGTGCCGTTTAGCAGAGCAAGGGTTTTGGTGAAGCTAATTATTTAAGAAAATGAGATTGGCCAATACAAAAATTTTCTCAGCACTTTATGTGCATTTATTCAATTCAAAATAAAAATTGTTTAACTTTGTCTTAAGAAAATAAAATGGCCGAAAAATACCTTGAACGCAAAGTTAAACAGTCGGACGACTAAACTCCATTAGTTTTTACCATAAGTCAAAACTGACTACAAAGTTACCACAAGTTGCCCAGTAACATTAAAAGAATAATAGTCAATTACAATATTCTTTATCAATATTCAAGTATTCGCTTCTTTGACTGATTGTCGTGTCTCATTTATTCTTTGTTATAAATTAAGTTTAGGTTCTTTTAGTTCGTTACTAGTTAATCCGATGAGGACGTCTGTAGCCGACCTATAGCTGCGTCCCGCGGTTCAACAAACAATGTACAAACGCTGTAGATTAGAAAATGGTATAATCTCATTTAGTTCTATTTTCTAAAATTCAGTTGTTTTGATTATGTGACGAAATTTTCAATTAAAATTATCATTTATTTAAAAAGACTACCCTTATTGGAACTATACTGTCCAATTAACTTTTTTGATAATATTTAATGAGATTTCAATGGAGTCTTACTAGAACAGTAAGCATGCTAAATTATATTTAATAAAAAATTGGAGATTTATTTAAATTACGGTTTATGACCTGTACTGTAAGAAGCTTAAAGAAATGCATAAAATTATGCATACGAATATTCCAACACATGGCCCGAATTTTCTTTGGCCTATTAGATCATAAGAGCTATTTTCTAATTTAGATGATATTTTCTTTTTAATTTATGATCTTTATTCATTCAGCTGATTCTAAATGTTTCACAAATATTTAATATTACGGCCATCTTGAGCTTTAAATAGACAAGCAATAATTATTAACTAGATTAACCAAAATACCGTCCACAGTTACCATAATAATAATAATAATTGCTGTTCTTTTTAACCAGTCCCCCTATTTTGGGTGAAAAGCTGAGGCCAAATGTTAGTCTCAAATAATTATAATACTTGTGTCTAGCTCACTATAATAATAAAATTTCACTGCCTAGTTGTGCCTAGGATTACCTATAGGTTCTTGTAAATTATTTTGTAATATATTGGATAATTAATTAAGTGTAACACGTTCTTTACTTGTAATATTTTAGGTTTATGATATGAAATCTCACCTAGACAACGAAAAATGAATACAAAAATATTTTTTATTTATAGTGTCGTTTCATTTGTTTTACCCAGAAAAAATAAATATCAAACAACTCATGTTTATTTAATGTTTTCAATTGTAGTTAGCCGTATCACGTGCTAAGGTTTACTGATTTGGAAATGTCTACCACTCACCTTGGTATCACAACAACGGAAAAAGTTAAACTAATTGGAGTATCTGCAAAACGAGGCTTAACAAATAAATCAAAAGTCGTAAAATATTTACAAATCACTTTATTTTGTTGCATATCAAGTCTATTTAGTTCCTTTTTACAATAAATACATTAGGTCTGAGTATAAAAAATTAGTGTTGCAAAAAAAATAAACAACACAAACTCTTAAAATTTACCTTGAATACTTAAAAAGTCTTGATTTTTCAGGCTAGTCCCCCTTTAGTTCATTTTACACATTGCCTGGTGACAACTACACCACAACACTGTGATGCCACCAAGTGATCAATTTTGATTGCACTGTCACTGCTCCTTGATCCTGAAACAAAAAAATAATTTGATTAGCGAAGCAATTTTTTTTAATTTGCCCATTGCAACATTCTTGAAGTAGATTAGCTTATAATACTACTGCAATCAAATAAATAAATCCCTACTAATATTATAAATGCGAAAGTAACTCTGTCTGTATGTCTGTCTGTCTCTTCTTCACGCCTAAACCACTGAACCGATTTGAATGAAATTTGGTACAGATATAGTCTGGGACCCGAGAAAGGACATAGGATAGTTTTCATCCCGGAAATCCCCCGGGAACGGGAACTATTACTTATTCCACGCGGACGAAGTCGCGGGCAAAAGCTAGTAAAAAATAAATACTGCATAAAAAAAATCTATTGGTTAATTATTCCTAAACTACACATGATTTGGCACATTTATTGGTTTTGGCAACAACTGAATAATTTCTGAGTCATTCCTTGAGAATAAACCTAATGACACTGCCTGACCTGAATATGAAGTCAAATTTCAATGTTAACCTTTTGAACGCGGTTGTCATATACAGGGTGTCCCAGAACTCAACGTCAAGCCGAAACGGGGTGACAGGATTGATCATAAACATCACGAGAAAAATCTGAAAAAAAAAATCTATCCCATGCAGTTTGAAAATTTTGGACATTTTAAGAAAAACTTAGAAATTTTATCAAACTGTACCATTTTTCGGTTATTGTGGTTATTCTTTTTTATTTTTGTTCATTTGAACTCTGGAAACGTAATCCTAAATAAAATTTCTAGAATCCCAATAAAAAATAATGACACAATTGCCTCAAGTTTCCGAGAATTGAGACTATTTGTTAAACTACGAATTTAAAATTTCCTGTCAAAGTCGACGAATATTGAAAATTTAAAAAAAATGTACTAGAAGTGCCTTGGCAAGTGGCATTAAAAGTTGGCGCATTTAATCAGAATTCTAAAATGGTACAATACTTGTTAGTTCCATACAATAAAAAATAGTAAAAAAACCTCAAGTAACCTGATTTTTGCTATCTCAGTTAAAATGTTTTTTCGCATAAGCTCTAGGTAGGTTCTTAATTTTAAGGCAAAATGATGAGAGCCCGCCCTGCCCAGGGCGGGAGGGCGTGTCAGACTTTTACGGACTAAAACCCACTCATGTTCCTTCGATTCTTTATGTTCCGGGGTCGCGGTAACTATTATAAATCTAGCTTTCAGGAGTTGCAGCGGTTGGGAATAGTGTGGTGGGTTTGTCCAAAAAAATACTAACCGTATGGAAAGGCCAGTGTGATCAGTTAGCAGCGACTTCCTTGAACCCGTTGAGCACGGGCGCGTGGTCGTTGCTGCGGCGCCACAGCCCGTACACGCGGCCCGGCACGGCCTGCCACAGCCGCACCGTGCCGTCCTCCGAGCCCGTCGCGTACAGCTCGCCGTCCGGCGACCAGCGCACGCAGTGCACCGGACCGAAGTGCCCTTTGTTTGATTCTGGAATGGAGGAATGTGTGATTATCATGACTTTAAATTTGCAGTCTAAAACGTTTAAAAATCCGGTTGTGAAATAAACTCGGCAATAATCAACTTGGAAAATGTCTTGTCTGACAAATATTTTTTTTTGGTTTTTTCAGAAAAAAAAAGAAAGGAAGGTTTGACGTCTGACAAATTTTTATTTAATAAAAAAAACAAGCTAATACAAAAATCAATACGAGCATTCTAATCTTTAAATTGACTTTGAAGACCTCTAAGGCTTGATATTGAGCTGGAAAATAGATTATAGTCAAGTAATAATAGAAAAAATAGCCTAATATAACCTGAGTTTTCGTATTAGATATTAATCTTTAGGAGGAACCTTCACGGTAGCCCGCGAAATCAAATTTTCGTACGTTTCTTGCAATATGCCGCCGGACATTGTCAGGCTGTACATTGAACAAAATATGATTTGCAACTGTAATACGTATTTACACACCCAGACACTAAGCTGCAAATAGCAAAAACACTTAAGAAAATTGGAATTTCGTGGGCTACGTTTAAGACATTTTAAACAAAAATAACTCACCGAGTTCTGTTCCTGTGTTATAATCAAATTTATAGACTTTCAAGTCTTCGCCGCCGCACACGAATGTAGCCCGGCTGGGCGCGAGCGACGCCGAGTAACATTTCGTTGGCACTGGGAACTCGCGCATCTTGCGCATTGTGTCAGAAGAATAGAATGATACATTTGTACCTGGAATTGACAAAATGGAATTCTTTAGCTATTATAAAAAGTGAACACCTTCATAACCTTTTACAAACTATGTTAGGGCTGGCTTTCAGTCTAACCGGAGCTGAAGACCAGTATTTTATTAAGAACGACTGCCTAACAGTCCTCCACGATCCAGTAACTAGATAACACGATAAATGGTAAATATAAAAAAAAACTGGCCTACCAATGCAAATCGAAAAGCTCATTTCTTCTCAGTTCTCACAATATAAATTACATTATCTTTATAATTAAGTAGTTCTCAAAGCGGCCTTAGTGATGCATAATCGTGAAGATTTCAAACATCTCCTTATTTTGATTCTAAAGAAACATCCATCTTAAAGATCGACAGACGGACGGACAGACAAACAGCAAAATAAACACTAGGTCAGAAACCTAAAATTAAGTCACAACATATCTCGATTAAACTGTAGACCTATTATATAACATACCTATTGCGATTAATTACAAATATATTGTACGCGGAACGCCTAAGGCAGTATTTATTTACGTAAGTACAGGTGTGGTATGTTTCAACGCATAACTTGGTCTTGATCTGCTCTTGAATTAAAATGTTAATTCTTTCTAAGGCCACGCGTAATCGCTCAACACAACATGTCACAACATACTTTGACGTCATACAATCTCATTATTATTAGATTAGAGCTTTTAACGTGACTGCGATCAGCGGTTTCGGATTTTCCCGTAAAATCTCTATTTTGGTCACGGCCGCCAACGGATTTAGCATATTGTAAAAGAAGGTGATACTAATGTGCACAAATGTCCTGAAGGGACGTAAAAATTTAGGCAATCTGTATCACCTCTTATTTGTATAACAGAACGCTTTTACCCCAATTTTCAAATATCTAAACTTTAAAAAAAATCTCTTCAGAATGGTCCATTTTTATGGATGGGAAATCATCAAATGACTTCTCCTGCCTTGGACGAAGCGGGAGTGTCAGACTTTGTACCCTAAACATAAAGGGTAACCCCCTTTATGTTTCGGGGTCGCGGTAACTTTTAGAACCATTCCGCAACCCCCAAGGCATTGGCCCTCGAGGGCCCCGTACGTGCTGAATGATCTAGTTTAATTCCGTTCGTTCTCAAATTGTGCTCGTACTAACACATTTAGCGACTCATTATTATTATGTACTTTAAGGTTTCAAACTTACTTTTTAACTTTAGTTTTGTACAAGCGACTTTGACAGGGTAAAGACACTTTAGAATCTATAATAATTATGAATAGGATTTAATCATACCGTGAGCTACTGTCAGTACAGCTCCATCTCTTGACAGTTCCAAACTGTTAGGTATAGTCGGGAACTCCACTTTTTGAACCTCCTGAAAAGAAAATTAAAGTTTTGATTAAAAAACCTTAAACAAATTCTAAACAGGTAGAGTAGAACTTAGTTCTGCCAGATTTAAGTAATGCACACTTTAAATTCTAATTTAAACAAGGTAATCAGTGTTACAACTTAGAGGCAATTGAATATAGATAGTCTATTCAAGTCCTAAATTATTACTTTTTAATTGCTTTTTTATAGGTCAATATTATGTACTGAGAACAGTACACATAATAATTATCAATACCAACCAAGGTTTGGTTACTCATATATGATAACTAGCATTGTTTGTTGTTAGCATTCTTAATAACGTTCTTTTAACGTTTCGACTCCGAACGAAATAAAAGATAAAACCGATTAATAACGTTTAATAACCGGTTATTTTCAAACCGGTTCCAAGCCCTGGCGCAGAGTCGAAGCGCATCGAAGTGTCAATTTTTTTACAACTTAAGCGAAGCCGCACGAATGCGCGCGTATTCGCCAGAATACGCTCCTTTACGGCTAGTAATGGGCATCGATGACGCGTAGGTTCGCTAGTGGGCGCATGTATACGCGAGAATGCGCGCGCACCAATCAGCATTGTTCTTGCGCAGACTCGCGAATGCGCGCGACTTTTTAAAATCTCAGACGTAACATGTGCGTTACGCTGTGAAGTTAAGGTTGAATTTGTTTTGTTCAGTTTTGGAATGACGCTTCGATGCGCTTCGACTCTGCGCTAGTATAAATTGACCCTAAGGATAAATAATCCAAAATTTACCTGTCCGCTAGTACGATCCCAGACTCTCATCGTGAGGTCATCGCTTACGCTAGCTATGCGCGAGTTGTGGAGGAACACTGCGTGCCTGATGCTGTTTGTGTGCGCGCTTATTTTCTCCAGAGCTGGAAAATTTCATATTATGGTCGTTAGATGATGTTGCCAATTATGTCGTGGGATGGCCTAGTGCAGGGGTGGCCAACCGGTCGATCGCGATCGACCGGTCGATCGCGACTGCTAGTCCAGTCGATCGTAGCCAGGCAAAAAATATCAATATTATCAACTACTGCAGCATCATCTTGTATCATTTTTAAATCAATTTTGAATCTACAAGGCAAGAATAAAACATTAACAGAAGTTATGAGTTCTATTGCAGTATTTCAAAAACAAACAGAATCTATGATAGTTGACATAGAGTAGAAAAAAGTTGAACAATTTGTAAACATCAAGGATCGATTATGGAAAAACATCCTACCTAAGTACCTACAATTTCATTTATGAGAAGTACACGACAGAAATTAGGGCAGTGATAGCAGACTTCGAAATTCGCTTTAGTGATTTCAGAAAAAAAGTACAGTTAAATCAATTCATAAGTTATCCGTTTAATGATGCCATTGATCATAGTGTTATCTATGAATTGGCTACAAAATTTGCAGATAAATTTCAAATGGAGCACATAATGTTACAAAACGAAATGACTACTCTGCGCTGCGACATATTTATAAAAGCACGGTCTTCCGGAAATCAAGATTTTTGGGCATTATTTTCCAACGAAAAATATCCAAACTTGTAAAAATGTGTTAAACAGCTTCATTTGTGTTTTGGTTCAACATATTTTAAATGTGAGTCAGCATTTTCCTACCTAAAACAAACCAAAAATTAACACCGTCTTTTCTCGCTTGACAGACGCTCATACATTGGGTTCTTTAAGGTTGGCAATCTTCAACTATAAGCCTGATTATGATAAACTTGTGGAAAATGCTCAGGCTGAATGCTTACACTAATATATAGGATCGATATAATGTTGAGTAAATTTAAGGAAACGATCTCAAATGTGATATAAACAGAACCTACTAAGACTACGCTGTTTCATTTATGATTTCGAGAAGTAGGTATGTGTTTGGTAGATCGCACAGGGTTTCCTTACTAAATAGTAGATCTTAGGTCTACTCAAGTTGGCCACCCCTGGCCTAGTGGATAAGGCGCCCGCATCTCGTGTAAGAGGTTGTGTACCAATGTGACTTTTACAATTCATATGTACTTTCTAAAGTTTATCTTGGACATCACTGACATCCCGTGCCTCGGAAAGAACGTAAAGCCGTTGGTCGCGGTTGCCATTTGTAGAACTTTGACAGTCGTTACGGGTAAGCCAGAAAGCCTGACCAGTCTAGCCAAGAGGTATCATGTCGCCCAGTTACTGGGTTTTGGAGGTCTGATAGGCAGTCGCTCCACGTAAAACACTGGGATACCAGTGTTTCGCGTGGATGTTAGGCAGCTGAATGTTAGGCTGGAAGCCGACCCCAACATAGTTGGGTAAAGGCTAGGGAGACGATGTTGCCAATTCCCTTGGTCACAAACTAAACTAAATTTAAATTCAGTGCATCTTTATCGTTCCATTTCATTAAGAAAAGGACAGAAGATAATAAGCTTAGAGCTGCCACTTCCTGCACACTACACACTAAGACACTCAATAGAACAATTTGGACGAGTTAAAAACATGGCCACCAAAAATACGTCGATTTATTTCAGGCGCCGTCTAATTTGAAAATGTAACTTCTGTCCTTATCTTTATGAAACGGAAAAAGAAAGGTTCACTTAGCTTAAATTTAGTTTAGTTTGTAATCAAAAGAATCAGCTCCGATAACTGTATCGGCAAAACACATATTGTTCTAAAACTAGGCCTGACAGGTTTGTGTACTTGTATGAGATACTCCTGGTTATTTTTAGGGCGTAATGAATGAAATCGCAGTGCGCTAAAAAACCGCATGCAAACCGCAGTAATTGCGTGATACTATATATACGGGGATATAACTACGCGAGCTTAGGTGAACAAACTTAGGGGAACATTTCTTTTTTTTTTAAATTTTATATGGCTGACCAAGTATCAAGCTAAAATTATCACTGCCGCCTCTTGCTTGTCACGTCACAATGCGGTTTTACGATAACACCAGCAAGCCTTACTGCCAGCTACCAGCAAACTAATATATCATAGGTACTCATTATAACATGTATCTATGTATTGCTTAGTTTAGGCCCAGCCAGCCATGACTTGCAATTAACCTTTTGCATTATAATTTATGACATGTTTGTTTAGAAACTTGTAAAATTAGAACATAGAAGCTTTTAACACAATAATAAACTAATGAATACATCAATGTTAATAAGATATTATGAACAAACAAATTAGATGTAAATATTTGAATCTTTTCAATGTATTGCGTAAATGTGTAAATTATTGAACATAAGAGATATCTCGAATGCTAATTAATGCTTCCTCAACACATATATTGTTTACATAGATCATGTTTGTCTTATATCTATGAAAACATGTAAAACTAGAATACGCAAATTATATGTATCTCTGATTGTTTCAAAATTATTTAACAAAACACCTTGATTCATCCTATCAGGATAAAACATTGAATATTTACATACTGATAATAGTACACACTGATAATTAAATAATTTACTGATTTGTCTTAACTAAAGGAAGTAATTAAGAACCTCTCCTTATGGGACATAAATGTTATAATAAACTTACCTCCTGCTTCAGGTTTGTTGAGGTCAAATACTCGTATAAGTTTCTCATTGCTGGCAGTGAGGAGCTGAGTGTCGTCAGCATTGAAGTTTACGCTCTTCACTATGTGTTCGTGGTCAAATGTATGCACCACTTCACCATATCGAGCATCCCATATTTTTGCTGTAACATAGATAAAGAATAGTAATGAATTTAGCTATTGATTGGCTTATTAATCCTGCGAACACACGTGATTTCAGACACAATTGAAAGACAATAGCACCCCGACAGCTGGTTGTCGGTTAGACGTTGAAAGGTTAACAAATATTCAACTGGTGTATTCCTGAGTACTTAGGTTATACCAGGCGTCCGTCACTCGCTCAAGGCCACGCGTTTTATGCCTACCGCTTCGCGTATCGTCGACGATACAACGAACACCGGGCTGTCGCGCGCCCGGTTGAGTGCTCGCGCGTCACGGGTACAGCGCTGACTATCAAAACGCCGAAACCACGTAATTATTGCGTGATTATAGTTCAATTCCCCTGTTTCCCAATTCTCCTGTTTCCCTTTTGATTATTTATTACAATTATTCACGCGGTTTTGGATATTTTCGACACTAAAATATAATATATTTATTTTTCTGTACTCTGAATGAGTTCACGAAAATTACATTATATGTAATATGTTATTGCTAAGGAATCATATTCAGTTAGTAGAAATGTAATAGAAGACCACACTACCGATTTGGGGTAACCTGTTATGATAGTTGTGTTGTGAAATAAATAAATAAATAAATAATCGGGAATTCAAGGAACGAAAAATATGCATCAGTCATTTTATTGAACTTTAAAATATTTGATTAACAAATAAAAAAATAATTGTTTTTCTAAAACATTCGTTTTATTACCATTATCATCATACGTATAACCCTAGCACATTTGCTGGAAGACACACACACACGTTAGTCGCGCGGCGGGCAAAAGAATCTCAACTCTCTTTGTGCGTACATATGGTACATTTCTCCTCGCTGCAAACAGCTGGTTATTATTATTATGATTTTGTAGGCTATTATAGCGTAGGTATTTTATTTTTTGTATTGGAGTGAAGTATCTGTTACGTAGTAACTATTTATTAATCTGTGGTTATACTGCTATGTGTGTGAACACAGTAGAACCCTACTTTCATCACAACTGTAGTCTGATGAAACAGCAATTCAAGACAACCATCAACATAAACTCCAAAGTGGGCATCTCACACCACTTACTGATGAAATCCAAAACTGAGAATTTTACTGAAAAAATAAACTAATGAAATAATCCCAATAGCACTTTGCTCAACCTAAGAACTTTGAACACCACTCTCACCTGCAGTTGCAAGCCTGAGACCAAAAGCTTTAAATAGAATTGGTTTAGCAAGTGAACTAGATACAAAAGCTTTTTTTAGCTTTAATTACAGAAGGCATTGATGACATATAAAAAATATTCCTATATTTATAAAAATGTCACTCACATACCCATCACATGTCAATCAAATACTTGGAATAGCACCAAGCACCTACATAATGATAGTAATTAGTATTGAAACAAAGCATTTGATTGTTTTATTTCTTTACTGTAGGAACATAAAGAACAATGCTAGTTGTTAACTAAACCTAGATAATATTGTGTTTAGTGTTTGCATAGTATATAATAGACGATGCAGTCAACTTAGATTGTAGAACTAAAATGCATAAAGGATCATAACTCGTAACATAATAATTATTCAAACTGAATGCAAATTTAAACACCAAACAACAAAATTTAAATATTACCATATTTCGTAACTTACAAACATTTTCCTACTTTCACCATTGCTAAAAGATTTGTGAAACAAAAGGTTATGAATCACCTAATTTAATTAAGATTAAGACATACTTAGAAACTTTACGCAATATTTCACGTACCTGAGAAATCAGCAGCTCCACTTGCTGCAAGATTTGCATTTTGCGTCAAAGCTACCCCCCACACTGCACCTTTGTGACCTTCAAATGTGCCAATCCAGTCACCAGTTTCACCTTGTCGTAGCATAGGCTTGCCATCTAAAAAGGAATTCATTAATATTACAATGTGTTACTATAAAAGCTTGCGTTTAACCAGGGCTTTGCACATCTACACATTTTGATTGGAAGAATTTAAAATGGTATTCACATTTAGTCAGGTCATAATCTACTTTGAGTAAGATGCTGCTCAGATCAGGTGATTGGAAAACAATTATAATTATCAATATTTCAAAAAAACATATCCTGATTTTTGTTGTCCCAAAAAAGTATTCAACTCCCATTATGCAATCTCACCTTGTAAAGGGATGAAGGGATTTCTATATAAATATTATTTATTCCAATATGTTTTCATTCAAGTACCTACATATTAAGAATGTTGAATGAATGCTCTTTAGCATTGTATGCAAATCACAACATCTTTTTATTTTCCTCATAAAGTAAAACAAGGCTTTTATTTTACAAACACATCTTGAACAATCTATTGTGTCAGCTTTCCACTCTACTGCTAATTATGGTGAAGAAAGTTTCTAACTAGAATACAAACTGTGTTGTTATAACGAGACTATAAAGCTACAGATGTGTAATAAAATACAATGTCCAGTGGCTTAACAAAATAAAACAACTATAATAGAAACTATTATGCTAGATACAAATATATTATACATGAGATTAAAGATTGCTATTGATAGATTGTGTACAATAAAAGAACAATGACAGGAAGGTAATTATACAATTAAGTGTTATTGACTATTTTCCTTATCCAGCCACACACTGAAAGTAGCATAGTGACATGTTTTCAAGCCCTTCCATAAAGTAAACATTAATGTCAAGTACTCTGACAAACCTTGAGTGAGCACAAGGTGACCCACAATGGGTGAAATGTCAACATTCAACATAGGAACAAAATTGTCTGCAACAATTCACGAGTACACAAAGGCGTGGAACTTGTGTGTCATGCTGCCGGTACGTGAATAAAAAGCACGACCAAGGCTCAAGGCGAGCAGCCGAGGAAACATACGAGCGGATACTCAAGGTACTTCCTGCATGTCCGGAAAGAGAAGGTCACAACATGCATAGAATGCACGCCGGCCGAGCGGACAACTCCACACAAACAAGAAAAGTGAAGGCCTTTCGAACACATCTCGTCACCAACATCTGTCACGATAAACCACTTTTCACGCTCCGCAACACACTTGAAAGACTTCCACCCTAATATAGGCCAAGGTAATAGGGCACACTGATTACAAATTAGTCGTCAAAACTCACCTTTGCAAGCCGAAATTAAATAAAATCCATCTTTTGTAACGTCACTAAAATCCAAATGCACGACTGGTCTAGTATGGCCACCGCATGTGAGAGGAACTTGCTTGAAAGTTGTCATTTTGTTTCTTAATTTTGTTTGTTGTACTTTTTGAAAATAAAACTAATTATCTTTGTTGTTAACTAAAAATTAACCTAATGAGTCTGATCGTACTGAATGTTGACAATCGACTGACGGAAAACTGGTAGACGGTATTGCTATAAATGATAAAAGGATTACCTACCTTTTTTTAGTGAGATTTGAAAAGAAAAATAGGAAATACCCTCTGTTTAACGCAATTATTATTGTATTACAGAGAAAAAGATGGATGAATGATTTTATTTAATATTTTTAAAACATAAGAAAATTCGATCAATAAATCATTTTGTTTTATTAAGTGGGTAGTTGCTAGATCAGTAGATTCTTTCTTCGTATGGTAACTTTGTGATTTATTTTTCTTATATTTTGGAAAAGACATTTTTTCTCAAAAATCGAAAACATGCTTAGGGTGCGTTCCAAAACGTGCGAATAATTCACTCGAAAATTAGAAAGAGATAGAAACAACGAAAGAAAGAGAACGGCTATACTGTTTTTGAACGCTACAGAGCGATTTACTGTTTTGGAACGGGTTAGGGTAATGATGGTTAGGATCGTATGATAACACTGTCAACATAACCTTTTATCTCTATTGCAAAGAAGGAAAATTGTGTTTTTAAGCATATTTTGCGAATAAAAAGGTACTACCTGTTTGTTTCTACTTTAGTAAATCCATTCTTCAACATCAAACTTCACCATTGGCGCATATATGATTTTGACATACGTCAGGTAATTTTTAACGACGCTCAGCCAAGGGTGAGAAATCGCACTTGTCAGTGCGAAAATTACTCTACCGAAAGCGTTCCAAAATACTGCTCGGGTAGCTGTCGAGTAATTGTTCGGTTACCCTCGGTTTCACTCGGCTCATTTCGGAACGCTCTAGAGTAACTTTCGCACTACTCCGTGTAATTCTTACCCTTTTAGGAACGCATCCTTAGATAACTAAAGTATGATGTTTATCAGTATTATAATGTTATGTATCAATTAAATTAAAATAACCTTTGAGTTTCAAACGTCGGGATCAAGAAAAAAGAGGAAAAGAAAGCAAAAAAAAAGTAACGTTTTAGAAGTCCGGAGCCGGACAGATCGGCCACGGTTTTAGGCAACTGAAGGAAGACAAGATAAGTAGACGACGACGAACTGCGACGCACTGGAGAGAGAAGGTTACAGACCAGAAATAGGCCCTAAGAAATGAAGATGTGAAGTCAAACAATGGATATTATGGATAAAGATAAATGTAGAAGGCTTTATTTAGACATTATGAAAAAAAAGGTGAGCCATAAAATGTTAACGATCTTAGATAAAACCCCAAAAAAATAAATAAATAATGTGTGTTTCGGTGTGACTCGGGCCTAACGCACACATACATTACACCTCAAAGTAGGATGACATGATTGAAGTAGTGCGAATGAAAAAGAGATAAACGTCAAATGTCAATGCGGTACTCAGCATCATGTTTGCCAATTGGTAAACTTTTAATGTGCCACTTTTTGACTGCGTATAACCTATCTACACTTTTTTACTTATAACATCATTGATGTTAGTCGAAAATGTTTTTCTGGTATCTTTAATACATGATACTAATGTGATCCAGGCTTTACGATTGTATTCTTGGTTCATATCATCGACATAGAATTCCTTGTCGATGGTTCATATTCATAGATAGTTTTTTTTTAATATTTGGTATGACGTGTCATTTGACGTTGTCAACGTATTGAATTTTGTTGTGATCGGTGTGCAAGTTGGAATTAAACTTTTTATAGTAATTTTAGAAAATCATTATGGATTTTTTCACCTCCATACCTACCCATATCGACTATGTTGGCCAGGCTAAAGCTGAGAAATTATATAGAGCCATCATAACGCTGTTCAGTATAGTTGGTTTCGTGTGGGGTTACATCGTTCAACAATTCTCGCAATCTGTATACATTTTGGGAGCCGGATTCATCCTAGCTGCGATCTTGACTGTACCTCCATGGCCTATGTATCGTCGCAACCCATTGAACTGGCAAAACCCAAGGAATAATGAAGAGAAACCAGCAGGCAAGAAAGGGAAGAAATAGCAGCATTCTGTCACTACCACTAACCCCTATGACGAAAAGTGTATTCCAAACAGTTGTGTATTTCACGATTCTCAAATAAAATAGTTTATAAGGTCCATAATTGTTTTATTTCATATCAGATACATCAGAACAATTTTAACTGTGGATATTCTTGTTTCGATTTTGCACATTGCTAATAGGTAATTCAGTTAATTTCTATATTCACAGATATAATTTACAGTAATAAATAAAATAAGATTCATAAGACCTTGACCAAAATATTTTTTTAGCTTTGAGAGGAATTTTCAAAAGTTAAAAAGATTTTAAAATTCTATTTGTGCATGAAGTAATTAACACACTTAGGTACATTTAGTAAACACACCATATAAGCCAACTACAGGTGCCTCAATATTTGAAAGCGCTCCACATTCACTTAAAATTTTGAACACCATTGTTGCTTGTTTATGACACATGAGCCCAACAGAGGAAAACAAAACAATAACTTTCACAAACACTAATAATGTGACACAAATTTTTTTGGGCCAAAAGCTCATTATGTTATCACAAAATCAACTGTTTAACTTTGAGCACTTCCTCATTCCTATTTTTTATTGCTGTGTTGTGTATACATATATTCAAGAAACTTTTTAGCCCAACAATGCAATGGTGTAACAGTGTACAGAGTCCAACACTTCAGGTTACTACAACCTGTCAAATTTCTTTGCTAGATTTTCAACTTTACCACTACAGAATTAAGTTCAAAATTAACTGGGAAAATTTAACAGTTTTAGGTAACTTGATGTGATTGCATTAAATTAATGTGAGATAATGGAAGATTTGACTGGCTAGCAAATTGATCTTTGGAAAACATACAGTATTAATGGAAGACTCGGGTGCTGTAATTATTAACCTCTTACTAAAAAATCTATGTGTAGTGACGTCATAATAGCCACTATAGGAGTATACAGCTTCAGTTGTATATCATACTCCATAGAATTTTACAAAAAGCCAGGAAATATTGGTGAGAGGGTTTTAAAAAGGTAAATTCTTATATTTTTAGAAAATTCGAACAATTTTCATAAAGGTACTGTAAAAATAAGTTCGAATGAGTTGACAAAAATATAAGTTGCAGCAACTTTTTCTATGAAAAAAAAAAAGAGGAATCGCAGAGGGTTTTTCAGGTCCAACTGCAGCTCGATTGGTGAATTTTTGACATATTTGTCAATGTCATACCGTTTTACCGACAAATATGTCAAAATCCACCAATCACGCCGCAGCCGGACCCGACGCCTACGTATTGCCATCTAGCGGATTTTTCATATGCAAAAAACCCTCATTATTTGTAGTTTCAACTATTTATTTAGGAATTATACAAAGTGCTTTGAGTGTGCCTACATCAGAGATAGCACAAGCATTATACCTGCTAATGCCGCAGACACAGCACCGACCCCCCTAGCGTATCTTTAGATTTATTAAGATAAGTATTTAGATATAATATGTCGGTATAGAAATAAGGGTACAATGGGTTTGATATGTTATTAAACAAAAAACCCTAAATAAAATTTAAAAAAAAAAAACTATTTATTTATGACCTAAAATGTATCTGAAATAATGTTGAAAATTGAATGCATATTGTAATTTTGCACTATATTTTGGTAAGTTAAATTTGATAATTGTGAACTGTTCAAGACACACTACTATTTTTTCTGTTCGAATTGTAATTATTTACATAGTGCTTTGTAAGTTTGAAAGATATCTACTTGATAACTTAAATACAGCAAGGACCGATTTTTCAATCGCCAGATAACTTTTATCTGAAGAGTATGTTTGACGTTTTGACAGCTTTTGTGTAGAAAATTTGTCAAACTGCCATATTTATTCCTCAGATAGAAGTTACCTAACTGATGATTGAAAAATCAGCCCTAAGTTCATCAATACATTTTGTATATTGAGTTAATTTCAGAGGTAGCCAGTGCCAACTGTAGCTGGTTCTAAAATGCATGACGTGTGATGTAATATTAAAATCCTACTTGCATTAACATTTTCATTGCATTTTGCTTCAAAGGTTGTTCATTGGTATTATTTACCTACCTACAACATGTCTACTATAAGGTAAATATCAATAAGCAAAATATTGGTTTATTACCAGCTACGTATAAGGCAATCGGCCGAGAGCCGTAATTATAATCTACTCTTTACTATAATAAATTGCTAACTAAGTCATATCAGACAGCATTCGGACTTGAGCTTCTAGATATTAATAGAAGTTACTTAGCCCGTATTTTGGCTAAACATTATTCCTATCTCTGTCGCACAACAGCGAATCTATAATGTGTAAGATGGAGACAGGTATAATGAAGACAATATATAGGTTCCTTAGACCGTACATAGTGCTAAGGAACCTATATTCATGAAGACGCAATTTTCTTACCACTCTTAATAACTCTTACATGACTTAGCACGTACGTTGGCTTAGCTATTCTCCGTCTTTATCTTACCATCGTATTAATAGGGCGACAGTGACAGTTATATTGCTTAGCCTCATCAAAACGTTGTTTCAAAAAGTTTATCGACCAATCAATCAATAGCCTACTCTTTATACTCATTTAAACACATGCCAGAATCATACCAACATTGCTTTACTAAAGGGTATTCGATCATGCTAGCTGAGAAGCGCTATGCACATCTTATCTTACTATAAAAATGTTACATTGTATGGGTCTCTCACTATAATTGAAATGAAATGAGAAGGAAAGATAAATTTATGGTGACACATTTTTTTTTAAACTAGGTAGTTTTCTGCAGGTTCTTGCAGTAAAATCGAGGAAGTAAAAACTAAAATATATTTATAATCAATTGGCCTGGATAGCGTTAGGCATCTATACTATGTATTTAATCTATAGTGATATTAAAAAGGGTAAATCGTTTTTAATAACTACTTTATCTCTGTAAGCACTGGTGCAGTAAAACTTGATATAAAGTTCTATTTCAAAGTGTTGTAGGATATGTTTTACGGTATAATTACCTTCTAAACGGGTAGAAGTTGGTTATGTATAATATGCCTAAAGTTACACAGCATAAAAAGTGGGATAATTTTTCTTTTCCATTAATTTTAATATTGTGTCATTACAATAAAATTTAAAGAAATTCATGTTCCACACGCAACTTAGACTAGTTACCAAAATACAAACATTTATCAATTTTTCAACCTCTATACATAATAATCTCAATTATAATAAGAAGTAAATCTAAGTCTGTAATATTCTATTATTCTTTTTATTAAAACGTGACTATGTCTATGCCTTTAAACTCGGCATCTATGTGCAGACTATTGCATAGATAAAATGTGGTAATATTTTAACATTATAGGAAGAAATCGTGTGTTTATGACGTTATGGTATAGTTATAATTAATGTCGTATAGTGGTCAGCTAAAATAGTAAAACCTAAAGCAACATTTTAGTCAGTACAACAAAATAGAAATGTAAGCAGGGCGAAGACATAACAGAAATTATCTCAAAAACGGTGGATAGCGGATAGTCTATAAGTCTAAGTTTTAATTTATTTAGATAAAAAATTTTGTTTTTTATTCAATTAAAAATTTATTTGCACATATCATGACGGCCCTGGTTACTTATCTATTTCGTTGATGGTACATGATGACGCGTCGTACTATTTACAACTCCAAAATGTTACTTTAAGTACGTTATAAAGCTTCAAATCGTGTTGGTGTAGAAAGTTCAAAAACCATACTAAAATATTGATACAATAGAGATCAAGATAAAAATAGTTCAAAGTTGAATAATTATGTACTATTTGAGGAATACGGCTAAAACAACACAGCCTCCTAGCAATGTAGGAAAAAATCTTTGTAAAAATTGTCGTATAAACAATGTGGTAGGAATTCAAAAAACATTGAGTGAAAAGTGATATTTCAAATAAATAATTATAAAAATATAATGGTATACTGAGTATACAACCCTCTAATTTAATTAAAAAATGTAATAATAAGAAAAAAAGTAATGCATTACGTAACATTTTATTTAAATTATAGTTACTTTAATATATGCTTACTCTGACTTTAAAAGATGCATACTTTGTTTCTTTTCCTACATTTTCATTGAATCCGAAGAAGTATGGTTGATTAAAATTTGCTAAAATCGTCTGGTTATAGCAGAAGTTTTCGAAAGACTGTAAATTATTGCTATAATAAATAGTATTGCAAACCAATGCTATGTATTAAGAACTTTCACCAAAACTCAATTTGTCTCTAAGGCGTTTAATAGCGCCGAATATTCTACTTTCGCTGCACACATCACAATCTTCAGTCGAGTCTGCCGTTCCAGAACTTTCACTTGTTTTCTCATTATTTTCATCACTTTTATTTCTTTCTTGACCTTTATCACTATTATCATCACAAGTTTTTTCATCGTGACCTTTATCACTGGTTTCGTCACATGTCTTGTCTTCGTCACTTTTCTGTTCGTCACATTTTTCTTTTTCTTCTTTTGTGTTACTTTCGTCATTTAATTGCTGAGAATTTTCGTCGTTTTCGTTTGAGTCTGTGGTTTCGTCTCCAGTATCACAGACTTGTTGTAAAGTTATTGCAGCAAACATAAACATTACGCCGTAATTGACGACGGTTAATGAGAGGGGTCCCAGCGCTAGAACGAACACTGCCATTGTGAACAGCAGGGCAGCCACGGTTTCGTAGTGTTTCCTGGGTATATGGGAAACACAAAGTATAAAATTTTACTAAATGAAAACTTTTTTGATGTAAAGTATATAAATATAAAACAACTGGACATCATTTACATTTTGAATTTGTCTCTGTCTCAAATAAAACTAACCGCATCAATTAGCAAAATAAGTATAAAAACAATGAGAAATTTCAAGAACAAAGTTATTACAAAATTTCATTCTCAATAATACAACGCCATCTCTGAGTTATGACAGAAACAAAACACAAGCGAAAATCAATATGGTGTTTTATGTTGGTACCATTTGACAAGAAAACGGTGGATAAAAATATCAGCTGACCTAGTAGTATTTTAAAGAAACCTAAATAAAATCCTTGGGTACTAGTAAGTAAAAAAATTATACTCACAAATTTTTCCTGGGCCCACTTATTTGCCATACGCAAGTGGAACAAGAAGACATCACTAAACCTGCGTGATACGACGTATCAGGCCTTAATACCATGCTGTACCTAGAAATATATCGAGGAATTGTGATTTTAGTGGATAATATGAAACACTAAATTTTTAGACAGGAATTCAACTGAGTTAAATTGTGCCAGTTGTCTATGTTTAGTCAAGGACGTAAATAAATATTTACTTTCTTTATAGTAAATATTTATTTACGTCCTTGACTAAACATAGACAACTGGCACAATTGTCGTGATGGCCTAGTGGTTAAGGCGCCCGCCTCTCATGCAAGAGGTTGCGGGTTCGAATCCGGGCAAGTACCAATGTGACTTTTACAATTCATATGTACTTTCTAAAGTTTATCTTAGACATCACAGACACCGGTGAAGGAAAACATCGTGAGGAAACCTGGACTTGTAGTTAATATAAGTCCGAAATCGCCAACCCGCCTTGAGCAAGCGTGGTGATCAATGCTCGTGCCTTCTCTGTATGAGAAGAGGCCTTTGCCCAGCAGTGGGACAGTTATAGGCTGGTATTATTATTTATTTATTATTTTCTTTATAACCAAATTAATTCATAAAGCCGCCCGGTAAACTAATAACCGGACCGGAACCGGATTTAAATTGATTTAATATGCAATATTGCGATTTGTAATAAATTTTAATGATTGGGAATTTAACCTACCTTACCCAATCAAAATACTCTTTCGAGTTTAACATACAAAGTGTGACTCTTTAGTATGGAAGTCGATCCACACTATTCACACATTTAACCCGAGAAATAACGTTAGAAAAAAAAGGTGACTTACGAAAAATTCCTAGCCCACGTCAAAAGCGCGGGCACATTGACTAGAGTCACAGCAATCCACATGGAGAACATCATCATGTGGAAATTCAAACTGCTCAGATCTTCATCGAGGTCTGAACGTTTCTCCTTCTTCCTTCCTTCTCCTACTTGAGAAGTCTTCTCTGCCGTTGAGTCAGTTGCTTTATCCGGAGTTCCTTCACCATTCTGACTAGTAGATTCTGTTGCTTTCACAAGCGTCGTTTCAGTCTCGTTGTCTATGTTTTGGCGCTTCTTTTTAAATAGGTGGCATATTCTGGAGCCTACCTTCGCCATTAATTTGTACACAAAATCTTCCAGGTACTCTTCGTACATTTTGGAGATCTGAAAATGTTTTCTTTTTTTAATAAATATTTAAATTGTATCGATAGCTAAGATAACCACGAGAAATATGCAGTAGCATATTATTATGTATAATATAGACAACTCAATCAAACCAATCTATACTGCCTATATGAAAAAAACTGAAGTGTTTTATTTATCGCGCTAATTTCTGGAACTACCAGTCGAATTGGCAATATCCGTACTAATATTATAAATGCGAAAGTAACTCTGTCTGTCTGTCTGTTACTTTTTCACGCCAAAACCACTGAACCAATTTGAATGAAATTTGGTACAGGTATAGTCTGGGACTCGAGAAAGGACATAAGATAGTTTTCATCCCGGAAATCCCCCGGGAACGGGAACTATTAACCACGCGGACGAAGTCGCGGGCAAAAGCTAGTTATTTTTATATATTAAAGCTAACGTAAAGTATAGAAAAGGCTATATCATATTACGGGGGCAAAACATTAACGAATTACGTAACTGAATGTTAGTATTACTGCAGATAATAGTGTAAAGTATTCATTTACCCACTTAAACACTTGAGTTTATAAGAGGGAGACGAAATTCGAAGATTTTTCCCTCAGTCCAAAAACCCAACCATCGACAAGTCTTACCATAAACGCATAGAAAGCAGCGCCGACGACCAACGAGGCAGCGCCACACGACAGCGGCGTGGCACACAGAAGCCCCACGCTCACCACCATCGGTACCTTTTGCAGACCTGACGCCACCTTCTCCGCCAGGCCAGTTCCTCCGCGCCACATTATCCTGAAGAGTAAACATACTTGTTCTTTTAAAAAACGTTTTATAAATGGATGAACTCCGACTAACGTGCAATCGCGTACGCGGAACAAGCGATAGAGAGGCACGCTATGTCGTTATCAAATAAAATTGTCGTCCGTAATTCGACTTTATAATGACCTTTTTATATGAACTCCTTCTGGAAGGCTTGGTTTCACTTCACTTTCAATAGTCATTTTAGAAAATATAATTCTACAATACAAAAATTATTACTACCTCGAGTAATTCTACTTTGCCCCACCAAAACCGACATCTTTATGTGGCAAAAATAGACTGTCTGCAAGGGAATATGCTCATGGCAAAACATAAGTAAAAACTAATGTCTAGCTATAAGTAACTTACTTCGTTTATGTTAATTTTTAGATAAGCTATTGTTCCGTCTATGACTCAGCAGTTGTCGCTGTCGCGACAACTGCTGAGCTGGAAACCTTGCTAAGCAACGTCTATACGTCTCAGGCTCCCTATATTGAACAAACAACATCACGAACAAAATACATACAAACCAGTCTATAAATTTTCCACAGGATAAAGATAGACTATTCTCATACAGAAAAGACACAAGCATTGATCATCACGCCTGCTAAAGGGGATTAGCAATTTCTATTACTTACATACAATGTACGGTCTCATTATTATAAACAAAACTTACCTAAACAGTAGCCTATGCGCAATTTGTGAGGAGAACACCATAACTGCCACCAAAGCTGCCGCGCCGATGTTCAGAATGCCCAACGCCGTCATATACATTGGCACCACCAGCAAGGACTTTATGAAGTACTGCAACTCTTGATTCTGCCAGCTCGCGTTCTCGAATATAAACGCTAATAAGGGTATTGATCTGCAAATAAACATGTAGTTATTTTTTAAAGGATTATGGGCAAACCAGGCTCTAATATTGTTTTTTAACACAATGAAAAAAATGCCATGTAGAGAGAAATCCTCAACGTCTGCTATTGCAATAGTGGTTCCTTTATTGATTTTTGACGTGTAAAGTCAAACAGACTTGAGCCAGGTAGTCCACATAAAAACAACGTTGACTATAGGGATGGGAAGAACAGCAAATTTTAATTTCGTTAAGTGGATTTTTTATTCGTTTAGCCGTTTAGCTACACAAACAAACCATATATTTTACAAAGTCAAAGACCAATTCATCAAAAATTTTACTCTTCTTAAACCTTTACTTACAGTAACACCATAACGGCAAGTCTTGAGAAACGAAGGGCGTAATACGGCTCAATTCCCTCACTCATAAACGCACTGTGTATCGACAAACACGAGTCGTGTATCTGCATGTGCAGTATGTTGTTTCGTGCCGCTTAATAGTATGATGGCTGCCACATAAGGTACTAGGATAATATAACTGTAAAACTACATTTACTTACAGTTACACCGTAACGGCAAGTCTTGAGAACAGAAGCGCGTAATACGGCTTGACTCCCTCACTCATGAACGCACTGTGTATCGACACACGAGCCATGTTTCTTCATGTGCAATATGTTGCTTCGTGCTGCTAACAGTATAATGGCTGCCACTTGAGATACCAGGACAATATAATTTTTAAAAGGGCATCTACTTACAGTAACACCGTTACGGCAAGTCTTGAGAACAGAAGTGCGTAATACGGCTTGACTCCCTCACTCATGAACGCACTGTGTATCGACACACACGAGCCGTGTTTCTGCATGTGCAGTATGTTGCTTCGTGCTGCTAACAGTATGATAGCTGCCACGTAAGGCACTAGGATAATATAACTAAGAAACTACATTTACTTACAGTAACACCGTAACGGCAAGTCTTAAGAACAGAAGTGCGTAATACGGCTTTACTCCCTCACTCATAAACGCACTGTGTATCGACACACACGAGCCGTGTTTCTGCATGTGCAGTATGTTGCTTCGTGCTGCTAACAGTATGATAGCTGCCACGTAAGGCACTAGGATAATATAACTAAGAAACTACATTTACTTACAGTAACACCGTAACGGCAAGTCTTGAGAACAGAAGTGCGTAATACGGCTTGACTCCCTCACTCATGAACGCACTGTGTATCGACACACACGAGCCGCGTTTCTGCATGTGCAGTATGTTGCTTCGTGCTAACAGTATGATGGCTGTCACCTAAAGTACTAGGACAATATTACTCTAAGAAACTACATTTACTTACAGTAACACCGTAACGGCAAGTCTTGAGAACAGAAGTGCATAATACGGTTTGACTCCCTCACTCATGAACGCACTGTGTATCGACATACACGAGCCGTGTTTCTGCATGTGCAGTATGTTGCTTCGAGCTGCTAACATGATGGCAGCAACGTAAGGCACTAGGATAATATAACTTTTAAAACGGCATTTACTTACAGTAACACCGTAACGGCAAGTCTTGAGAACAGAAGTGCGTAATACGGCTTGACTCCCTCACTCATGAACGCACTGTGTATCGACATACACGAGCCGTGTTTCTGCATGTGCAGTATGTTGCTTCGAGCTGCTAACATGATGGCAGCAACGTAAGGCACTAGGATAATATAACTTTTAAAACGGCATTTACTTACAGTAACACCGTAACGGCAAGTCTTGAGAACAGAAGTGCGTAATACGGCTTGACTCCCTCACTCATGAACGCACTGTGTATCGACACACACGAGCCGTGTTTCTGCATGTGCAGTATTTTGCTCCGTGCTGCTAACAGTATGATGGCTGCCACATAAGGTACTAGGATAATATAAGTCTAAGCAACTACATTTACTTACAGTAACACCGTAACGGCAAGTCTTGAGAACAGAAGTGCGTAATACGGCTTGACTCCCTCACTCATGAACGCACTGTGTATCGACACACACGAGCCGTGTTTCTGCATGTGCAGTATTTTGCTCCGTGCTGCTAACAGTATGATGGCTGCCACATAAGGTACTAGGATAATATAACTCTAAGCAACTACATTTACTTACAGTAACACCGTAACGGCAAGTCTTGAGAACAGAAGTGCGTAATACGGCTTGACTCCCTCACTCATGAATGCACTGTGTATCGACACACACGAGCCGTGTTTCTGCATGTGCAGTATGTTGCTTCGTGCTGCTAACAGTATGATGGCTGCCACGTAAGGTACTAGAACTGGGCTGTAGTTGCGAGCGATCTGTGCCAGTCGGAGGTACCAGGATGTGGATATGCTGTAATTTGTTTGTATTGTGAACAATAAGTAAATCTTTAGTTTAGTGATTAATAGTTTCGATAAAATTAAGAATTATACAAGGCTTATTTCAACGTTTTATACTGATTATATCAGTCATTCGCCAAAGGGTTAAGAATATGAACACCAAACGGAATGTCTTTACAAACTTTTAAGTGAAGAATTAATCCGTACTAATATTATAAATGCGAAAGTTACTCTGTCTGTCTTTCTGTCTGTCTGTCTCTTCTTCACGCCTAAACTCCTGAACCGATTTGAATGAAATTTGGTACAGATATAGTCTGGGACCCGATAAAGGACATAGGGTAGTTTTCATCCCGGAAATCCCCCGGGAACGGGAACTATTATTCCACGCGGACGAAGTCGCGGGCAAAAGTTAGTTATTAATAATCTTGATACAGCTGTACACAATAACAAGTATAGCTTACCTAATGGTGTACGTACACTGTGGGTCTAATAATAAAGTTACTTTCACATGTTCCATAGCATCTCGCCCTTGTGTAACATTAGGGTTACTTCTATACAGCCTCATCTTCATTGGTGTTTGTTTTACATGCCTGGAAAAGGTTTCAATTATTAGCCACACAAATCAAGCTTAGGAGCAGAGGGCGGACATAAAACGTGGTTTCGAGTAAAATTCGAGCAGAGTATAGTAACCAAAAATCTGATAATATAACGCGGGTGAAACCGCGGGGGACAGCTAGTTGAAAATAGATTGAAGCATTTGATTGTATCAATGACATCGATAGTATTATATTAAAATCATTTAGTTGTAACAAAAATCCGACAAAAATCGACATTCAAAACTTCATCCAATTACAATCAATTATCAATTTAAAATACTCACGTAAAATAATGATAGTTCTCATTGTTCGGCGCCCACGGTACGTGTAACTCCGCCGATACATGATACTGCGTTGCTTTACAACTCGCAGTGGGTTCCACATACAATAGATACGCTTGATGCAATACATTGAAGCCTTTCAACACCAGTTCATAGTACAAGCTCTCTGGTTCAGTCTCTTGAAGTACTACGAACCTCCCAAAGGAGAAATCTGAAGGGACATCCACTTCGATTTGTCGAGATGCGTGATCGTTTACATCCACGTTCAAAACTATCTGGAAATAAGCTGTACATTTTTAAATACTTATCATAATTATCTTTGTTATTGAATTTATATTGTTTAAAAAATATATTATAATATGGCCTATGCTGTGTTTTTTTATCTTGTGTAATGAGAACACACTCGGGCATATAAAATTTAAATATTTTTTTTTACATGATAATGCAAAAATGGATATAATTTTAACTAAAACGTGTGAAGTATACGAGGACCCACAATTTATTTCACACAACTGCACTCACACAGATACACAAGGTACGACAATCCACCGCCATTATGCACCGCGAGACGATGACGCACGCATAAACATTTGCTTGCTTAGTTCGGCCTTTTTTAGGTCCGTGCCCAAAAAAAAAGTAAAGCTCTTTTGATCCTGGTAAAAGGACAATGATAAAACTTCATATTCGTGATTACTTGTAACATTAAATTAATTATGGAATTGACATTATTTGTGTACAAAGTGAGACATCAGCGTTAGCACATTTTATTGAACGCATTTATACCCCCGTATGAAAATCATTTCTTTCGAGGTAATATCATTTCTTGATATTTCAATAATAAAATCTTACTCATCAATTATGCGCTCAGTAAGTCAGTATTTTCTACTAATCATACGACACTGTAAATGCTGGAATGCAGCCAATTCACCTATCACACGTAAGCAGGATTAAAATAAACGCCCTTTCCCTTACTCACCCAAACGATGGAAGGTCTCGCCTACTAATAGATCCTCGAATGACGTCCGTGACGCGAAATGTCCAAAGTTACTTTGTATAAATTTTCACATGTCACAACTTTGTTAGTTAGTTAATCTAAAGCCAAGATGTTCGTTTTTTTATTATTTTCGCCATCATATCGTCATTTATATTCATAAACTACTTGCTTTTGCCCGCGTCATCGTCCGCATGGAATAATAGTTCCCTTTCCCGGAGGATTTCCGGGATAAAAACTATCCAATGCCCTTTCTCGGGTTACAGACTATATCTGTGCCAAATTTCATTCAAATCGGTACAATGATTTAGGCGTGAAGAAGAGACAGGCAGAAAGACAGACAGAGTTACTTTCGCATTTATAATAATAGTATAATATAATAGCATGGAAGTATGGATACTTTCAATTGATATATTTTAAGTTTATCAAGGACATTACTTACTGACTTCCCGTGACATTGGTAAAGCCTTTGGACCCGGTTGTCATTTGTAAATATTAACAAGTGTTACGGAAGGAAAGAAGCCGGAAAATCTGAAAATCAGCTTAACTAATGCATATCGTGTTAGCCTGTAACTGGCTTGTGGAGGCCTGTCAGGAAAACACCGGAATTCAGCTGGATCCCGTTAGACTGAATGCCGATCCAAACATAGTTGGGAAAAGATTAGGGTGATGTACCTAATAATATTGCGGTTATAACTAGGCACTGCGGTAACGCCGATAACCAACACAGCATACCTATCGATATCGAAGCATCTGTCTAATACCTATGTATGTATGTATAGCACGATTATGTCAATGTAAATCTAATTGAAGTGTTTGTTTGTAATGTGGAAATAACAGTTTTTTAGTTTTAAAAGTATCAGTACTTATAATCAAAAAACGCTATTTGCCATATTTTTTATCTGCTGTTTAATCTCCGGAACGGCTGGACCAATTTTGACAGAATTTTCACGTATGCTTTTATAATAAGTATTAAATTATCACTCCGATCATCTTTTACACTGATGAAAAATTTGTAATTTTTACTCACCGGTTTTCTAGTAGGCGACACTTTGACGATAACATGCGACCAATCAGGATATTGCTCCTTTATCTTGTGTAGGTTTATCGTTGCTAATTTACGTTTGCCGTGGTCGTTAGCAGCGCCGGTCCAGCGGCTAAGTTCTCCCAACGACACGGCGTGTTTGCTAAAAGAAAATACAAAATCAGTTTGTAAAAAATCATGGATTTCCTATAATTTTTGACACCATGTCATTTAGCAATAAATATTTATAATCTACAGGGCAATTATTTTTCTCAAGTAACATGTTCGATTCTTGGTACAATTATTTAATTTTCAATTATTATGTGACTGTCTCAAAACAAATATTTTGAGAGAGATTAATTAAACCATAATTGGCACCAAAAGGCCATCCCTAATTTCAAGATCTATGTCAAACTCAATAACCTTTATCGCGTCATATCGGCTATCAGCCGATAAGCGCGGTGACACAGTCATTGCCCTTACTAAGCTCCTACTCTAGAAATGTCATTGAGGGCTAAATGTGAACGAACTTTGTCACTTCTAGACAACTGATGATGCTAAAGGTTGCACGAATAGACAGTCAACTTGATTAATTACGTATTAGTCATCGCTAAATTAAATGAGTGACAGGCAGGCCAGACACCTATAATCAACTGACACACTTTTTATGAACTGTCAAGACGCGATTCTGCCATACGTATGGATATCACTGTCCCTTAAGATTAGTCTTAAGTACCAATGACATTGAGTGACTGAGTTCAAGGTCACTCGGCGAGTGATGGAAGGGGCAATATTTGGAGTTTCTTTGTTGAACAGAATTTGAACTGAAGTAGGAAATCGTAGTTTGGCACCATGAATCCACTCGCGACTTTAGAATGTAGCGAGAAGCGGTTGGATGCGAGATCCCTAAGACTTGATAGTTGGCTCTCTTCGATGGGTCTACGTACAGCAGTCAACAATGGACAGCAATGACATGATGAAGTAGTGCTGGGGTTTAAGACTGCTATTGCTCGTGTCTCATTGGCCCTATATTTGACAACTTTGACAGTTTTCGTATAGGTAATGTGTTAAAATTTTGAAGTTACACGTCATAAATCGATCATTTAACCACTATTGCAAAGGCAGACTTGAGCCCCTGGTGTTGCGCAGAGGAGGCCATCTTGAAGAAAGTGTGGTGTGGAACGTCAAGATAGAGTGACAATTTCCGAAATGTGGCAGCTGGTTGCGTATAATGGCGCACGTTGGGAGAGGTTCATATCTTAGTTTACCTACTTCAGTTCGAAACTAAAGTAGGAAACCGTAGTTTGGCACGATGAACGTGCGACGATTTAGAAAGACTTGCTGTACCATTAGTTGACATGATGAAGTAGTACTGGTATGCCGCAGTGGAGGCCTTGTTTAGGGTCTCCCCATATTTATCGACGCGGAATCGGCTAACACCGGTCAAAAAAGCCTTTATGTCTACGGAATAAGGGTGTTACTAATACCATTCGTCACGACGCCGGCCGACGGCGAAACGAGCCGTTTGCCTATAGGGATGTTGACTACATCAAAAGAATGACATTCTGTTTAATCCGTCTTTTAGACAGTCCAAAAATACTGGACACATATTTTTTGCTTGATCAAATTAATAACAAAATACAGAGATAAAGAGCATCAAAGTTCCGGAGAGGGGGCTTGTGACGTCACTCCTCAGTTAAAATTATACAAAGGTGTGACGTTTCACGAAACTTCAACGCACTGTATTGTCGTCATTTTCTGTTTACGAGAAAAAAGAAAAAATACGTGTCCCAAATTTTTTGATTATCTAACTGACGGACTAATTACTTTTTTTTTGTCATCTCGCCTATTAGCTGATCGCATGCTAAGCCGATTTCGGGTCGATAAATGTGGGTAGACACTTAGGCAACGGTAGTGTGGTACGTCAAGATGTTTATATGATGAAAGGTTTATATCCTAAGGTAGATTGGTTGCTTTTGATATTGTCTAAATAAAATACTCTGTCAGAAACAAAAACTGTACACGTAATACTAGGATGAATTTAGTTGTACAAGTCCGTACAGATTAGATAATTATTATCTTTACTTCATAAATGGTATTGAAAACGGTTTAATCTTGTATGGTTCAGTTTATTCATTTATGTCGATAATTTTATGTAAATGTACTTATATAATTTCTTTTATTTTACGAGTATTGCAGGTATGCTTGAGGTCATTTCTTTAATATAAAGTATCAGTGCTGGGCTGTTAAATAAATGACTAAATGTCAGTTGTAAGCTGTTTATTATTAGTGCTGTTTCCCTTCTTAAGGATATAAGTAAAATTAATTAGATTCATGGATTGGAAGTCGTGCGTATTATAACTTACTTCAGGAAAACTAAAACTTTATTAAAACTATGTTAGTTCACAAGAAAACACCGCTTGATAAGTGGAAATTTACGCAAATATTTATTACTAGCTTTTGCCCGCGGCTTCGCTCGCGTAGAATTTGGTCTGCCACATTAAGTTGCGTGATATTTTTTTAAATACTTGTATTTTTTAATGTAGCTTCACATCGTACATCCCAAATTTCTAACTTCAAAATTAGTTTCCATACAATCTTTGAAATCCGTTTGAAAGTCGTGATGGCACAGTGGATAAGGCGCACGCCTCTCGTGTAAGAGGTTGTGGGTTCGAATCCGGGCAAGTACCAATGTGACTTTTTCAACTCATATGTACTTTCTAAAGTTTATTTTTCACATCACTGACATCCCGTGCCTCGGAAAGCACGTAAAGCCGTTGGTCTCGGTTGTCATGCGTAGAACCATGTAGAACTTTGACAGTCGCTACTGCTTAGCCAGAAACTCTGACCAGTCTAACCAAGAGGTATCGTATCGCCCAGTTACTGGGTTGTGGAGGTCAGATAGGCAGTCGCTCCACGTAAAACACCGATATCCAGCTAAATCCGGTTAGGCTGGCAGCCGACCCCAAACACAGTTGGGAAAAGGCTAGGGAGATGATGATGACAATCTTTGTCAAAGTCAAAGTCAAATCGTTTATTTTCATTAGACCAAAAACGGCACTTTGAAGCGTCATTTACAAAAGTGATTCTAGTTGCCCATTCCAAAACGTAGTTTCGTTTGAAATCCTATACCTGATATTTAGAGGGAATCTCAAGAGGGTGGAATTATCTGAATTCCTTTCTAAGTGCTCATTATTTTAAGCTATAATAGAACTATGCCAATTTCAAAATGCTAAGACCAGTGGTTTCTTCATCAATCTTTACCTGTATGGTATGTTTATAAAAAGTAGCCCTATGTCCTTCCCCGGACTTGAGATTATCCTATCCAGCACAAACGGATTACTAAACACTGACTAATAAACAGGTCGGAGCAATGTTACTTGCATTAATCACTACATAGTATAATACAAAGTAGCTTTCTTTGCCCCTATGTACGCTTAAATTTTTAAAACTACGGAAGGGATTTTGATGCGGTTTTGTTAATTGATTTTGTAATAAGTAAAGAATTAATATGTATGTAATTGGAATAGGTTAACATCTGTGTTAAATTATCTGTGTTTTTACTGCAATATACTCCCGTATACAATGTTATTTGTTTTTTTTTATTCAGCGTAAATATTTAGATTTTGGGATTTAGATACATGTGAGCATGGGAAAAAGAGGGCGTGCCTAAATGTATGCCCGCTATCATCAAAGTTTGCCTTTGCGATTTATTATTTATTTATTTATTTATTAAACTTCATGTACGAACACAGTACATAGGCGGACTTAATGCCTTAGGCATTTTCTACCAGTCTACCTTAGGGTGATGCAGAGATAAAAACATAGTAGGTGCAAGAAAACAGAAAAGTTACAAGTATAAAATGAATTAAAATAAAATAGTTACTTAAATACATAAATATATACATATATACATACATAAATATTTATATACATACATAAATACTATACATACAAAGTAGAGAGAGATAAAAATAAGTACATGTACTATACATTAAGAGTGAGATGAGTCTGCCAACTCCTTGAGTAAATGTTCTCGAGCTTATTAATAGTTATAGAAAATGCAACTTTAAGTGGGAACTGTAAACATTTGAAATTAAAGGGTAAGTTATTGGGTATTATTGGAATGCGTGGAATAATAAGAACATTTTCACCCTTAGCTTCTCCAGTTACAATTGGTGCCTAGTTCAATGACTCGCAATCTAGTGCCATTACATAGTCTCGGGGCGTCCAAGTTGCGCATTAACAAAACGGGTATACCGACTTTTAATCCTTCCAACACACGTGATTTGAGACACAATAGAAAGACAATAGCAGCCCGACAGATGACATGACTGTGTCGATGGATGGAGTTGGGTTGTTGCGTCGCTGGTTAGGTACTTGGCACAAGATAATTTTATTGATTTTAGCAACTTTTTCATTTCTTGGTGCTAGTATAGTTCTTTCACATAGCCAACTTTCATCGTGGATGTTCAATCATATCGTGATAACTTTTAAACTATTCTGCCAAATTACTTAGTGTGAAAGACAAAGTTTATCTTCATTATATACTTAATGCGAGAAATGTATTTATTTTGATAAGAGTTTGATAATTATATACTAATATGTGCATTGTAAAATAGTACCAAATTTAATTAAATTTATGGTTCACAATTTTGGTCGTACTGGCTTGCACATAAGAGGTAGACATATGCTATCGCGGACTTTTATTTAGATCTATTTAAGACAAACAATTCTGTGGTACATCATCTTTATGTAACTCCATTGGTTTAGGCAGCGCACGCCAAGATAGCTCTCAGATGGAAGATTTTTTTCCGACTTAATTGACACTTATCGTTTCATTATGATCAAAATTACATAAAATCATTATAAGTTGTAGCCTATGTGTTACTCAGATAAATAACCTAAATTACTGTAAAGTTTCATCCAAATCCGTCCAGTAGTTTTTTCGTGAAAGAGTAACAAACATACACACATACATCCATCCTCACAAACTTTCGCATTTATAATATTACTAGCTTTTGCCCGCGACTTCGTCCGCGTGGAATAATAGTTCCCGTTTCCGGGGGATTTCCGGGATGTAAACTATCCTATGTCCTTTCTCGGGTCCCAGACTATGTCTGTACCAAATTTCATTCAAAATTGGTTTAGTAGTTTAGGCGTGAAGAAGAGACAGACAGACAGACAGACTGGCAGAGTTACTTTCGCATTTATAATATTAGTACGGATTAACTGTGGAACTATCTTGAGCGTACACAAAAAGATTATTGGGGTTGTATAAGCGTGAAAGAGCTACATTGACCATGGTAAAAGCATTCAAAACATATCCTATGGCGTTTTTATTTTTGATGGATATAAAATCATCAAATGCTTTCTCCCGCCCCTGAAGAGGGAAGGAGGGTCAGACTTTTTTACTGACTAAAATCCAATAATGTCCCTTCGGTTACCCTTAATATTCCGGGGCCGCGGTAACTAAGCATCAAAGCATCGACACGCCGTCGACACGGGTCTGGTCCTAGTCGGGCGGCGAGCTATCTACCGCTCGCCTTCCGCAGGCCCACGCCTCCAGTGGCCATCATCTTGCGACTCTCGACAACTAAGCCTGGGTCTCTGTCCGGGGCGTGAAGCTTGACGCTGCTTCACGCGCCCCGCCGCTTTCGTCTCCAGCGTGTCTGCTTCGCAGGAGGCGACGGCTTCCTATTCAGTCTCGCCCCGAAGCATGGCCTGAACCAGCGCCGATCGCCTCTGCAACGACACGGTGGTGGTTCGCCCAAGCGGGGCCTACCTCCACCGTATGCTACACCGTGTCACGCAGGCGTCACTTCCGCCCGAATCCGACATAGGAACCTCCCGAAATGTCCGTGTGCGGTGAGGACCTGTGTCGGGCGATACGTGAGAGTGTCGAGGCGTCATTCCAGCCACTCGTCAAAGAGGGATGACCAGCACTGAGTTGCGACAGTCGCAGTCTCCATGAGATCCCGCCGGAGCTCTGTGTGCCGAGTGTGTGTGAGTTTCGCCCCAGCGTTGCACTTCCACGCGCCACTGTGCGTGGTATCCACACCGGTATGCAAGAATCAGGCAGGCAGGAGATCTTGCGGTATCCATGCACCATCCGAATGGCCATAACCTTCTAGGACACCCTCAGTAGCCAGGCCGGAGTCAAGGCCGGGTTGGGCGCCTACACCGGAGCCCCGTAGAGGCCCCGTAGAAGCGCACGATCACGATCCCCGGGTACCCGCGTTATGTTAGACTTTTGGTTACTGATCGGCTTTTGGTTACTTTAGGACAATATTATTGTGTTATTCTGATGTAATCATCATCATCTCCCTAGCCTTTTCCCAACTATGTTGGGGTCGGCTTACAGCCGAACCGGATTCAGATGGATACCAGTGTTTTACGTGAAGCGTCTGCCTATCAGACCTCCACAACCCAGTAACTGGGCGACGATACCAGCAGTTTCTATTACATACTATCATTTATATTGCTTGCTGCGGAGTAATATTAAAACTATGAATATCTCCGAAGATATTTTTTGAAATTATAAATGACTTCCGCACTTCCCCCCTACGCTAACTACGCTAGCTTTTCCCCTTACGCTAGGGGCATTTTGCGTTTTAGTAATTTTATATTATCTCCGAAACTATATGACCAATTGACATACTGTAAATGGCAAATCTTATCTGTATGATGTCCTTGTGATACTGAAATAATTTATTGTCATAAGAATTAATATTTTGTCGCTCAAATAATCAACCAAACGTAAGTATGCCGAAAAATCATTTTTTTAATGCAATAAAAGAAGTATAAAAGATAAAATATAAAAGATAGAGATATGGTATCGCGGACTTTTTTGTAGAAATAATTAAGACAAACCAAGTTGCCATACATTGTTTTTAATTTTAAGCAACTGTTTAGGCAGCGCACGCAAATAATTCTGTTTTATGAGGTAATTTTTTCCGACTTGCTAGGCAAAAGTTGCGATAGCTCGGTTAATATACATGTTATAAAAATAATTTATAGCCTATAGCACTCAAGAATAATGTAGCTTTCTGCCAGTGAAAAAATTTTTGGAATTGGTTCATTAGTTCCAGAGATTACCCCAAACATACAAACTTACAAACTTACAAATTTTACCTCTTTATAATATTAGTATAGATTATATTATATATTATATATATATATATTATATTATTATATATATATTATATTATTATTATTATTATGTCATTTTCTTATTTTTCTTCTCATATAAGAGAGTTGATAACCTTACTACGGGCCGTGGCCAAGTGCGTAAGGGGAAATTTAGATAGTGAATGTGGATGATACTGTGGAAGAAGTTAGGAACTTGCGGGTGATGCGACAGGTGTTGAGAATGGTGGCTTTTTGGAGCATGTGAAGTGTGTGAGTTGGCATGTGCAGCGTGTTCAGGCTTTGTGTCAGTGACTTTGGTACTATACCTGTGGATGAGAGTACTATGGGGACGATGTGAACTGTTTGAGCTTTCCATTGAGTTTTTATTTCTATTGCTAGGTCTTGGTATTTACTAAGTTTTTCTGATATGGTTGTTTGTAAGTTATGTGAGTTAGGTATCGCTATATCTATAAGGTAAACTGTTTTATTTAATTTGTCATGAACTGTAATATCGGGTCTATTGTAGTGTATAGTTTTGTCTGTTATAATTGTTCGATCCCAGTAGATTTTCTGATTTCTGTTTTCTAAAATAGTTTCGGGTTTGTATTTATAATATGGAATCATCTCCCCTATAAGTTTATATTTGTGTGCTAAATGTTGGTGTATGATTGCGGCAATTTGGTCATGTCGGTGTTTGTAATCAGTCTGTGCAAGTGATTTACAGGCTCCAGTTATATGTTGTATGGTCTCAGAGGCACTATTGCAATGTCTACATGTGTCATTCGGCTGATTGGGATCTTTTATTATATATTTTATGAAATTTCGAGTTGCTATTATTTGATCCTGAATCGCAAGCATGAAACCTTCGGTCTCGGGAAACAGTTCACCTCGTTTGAGCCATTCGTTCGACTTCACTTTATCGACGTGTGGCTGGCTCAGGTAGGCTCTGTGTCTTCCATGTAGAGCTTTTCTAGCCCATGCTGCAGTTTTGTCTTGCAAACTCGTAAGATGTTCATTGGTTTGAGTATTTCTGTTTTGCAAGTTGAGTGGCGTCAGTTTTTTATCTGATTCCGTTATAAGCTTGTGTAGTAGTGAATGTGTCGATTTACTATGAAAGTAAGATCTGAGTGACAGTATTTGTTGGTTGTGTAAATTGTGTATGTCTATTAGTCCTCTTCCTCCTTCTTGACGTGGTAGTGTGAGTCGCTGTACGCAAGATTTTGGGTGATGCTTTCTATATTTGGTAAGAAGTGTATTGATAGTACGTTGTAAATTTTTAATGTCGGTTTTTGACCATCGTATAATTCCAAAAGAATAAGTAAGAATGGGTATTGCGAATGTGTTTATGGCTTTAATTGTATTTCTTGAGTTAAGGTTAGTTTTTAAGATTAGATTGAGGCGATATGTAAATTTTTTGAGGAGTTCTTGTTTTGTAATTTTTTGTTGTATCTGTCGGGATTGTTTGAAACCTAAGTATTTGTATGTACTATGTTCATCCATAGACTCAATCGATTGACCTGATTCGAGTGTGTAACTATTGTTTATGATTTCACCTTTTACAATTGACAAAATTTTGCATTTGTCTACTCCAAATTGCATACCAATATCGTTAGAGAATTGTTGTGTAGTGTCTGCTAAATGAAAAAGTGATTTTTTGTCTGCTGCATATAGTTTTATGTCGTCCATGTACATTAGGTGTGTTAAGGTAAATTGTGTGTTATTGCTTGTTAATGTGAATCCTGTGTTAGTTTTATCTAAAAGGTTTGAGAGTGGATTGAGTGCCATGCAAAACCATAAAGGGCTCAACGCATCGCCTTGAAAAATACCACGTTTTATGTTAATTGGTTCAGTGGCCAGAGTTGTGGAAGCTTGGTTTATTTTAAGTATAGTTTGCCAGTTTTGCATGGTATATTCTAAGAACAATCTAAGTGTGGGGTGGATATTATAGATATTTAAAACATGTAACAACCAGCTATGCGGAACAGCTGAGTCGTAGGCCTTTTGGTAATCAATGAACATAGTATGAATTTCCTTTTTTTCTTTAACAGCGCTGTTCATTGTAATCGCGTCAATAGTAAGCTGTTCCTTACATCCTTGGCTATTTTTGCGGCATCCCTTTTGTTGTTCAGCTAGAACGTTATGTTTAGACAAATGTTTGTTTACTACTTCACTTATACAGGCAGTTAAGATTTTATAAAGAGTTTGTAAGCATGTGATTGGTCGATACTTGGCTGGGTCTGTGGTGTTATTTATATCTTTGGGTATCATGTATGTTACTCCGTGTGTGATATAAGTTGGGAGTAAGTGAGGTGATTGAATGAACTTGTTTAGGTGATTATATATGTATGGGTGAATTTTAGCGAATTTCTTATACCAATAGTTGTGTATATTGTCTGTTCCAGGAGATTTCCAGTTGTGTGTTCGTTTAAGGACGTCTATGAAAGTGTCTATTGGTATGAATTCAAACTCCATTTCTGGGATTTCAGATGTTACTTCATTGACCCAATCTGCATTGCCATTATGGTGGACAGGGTTTTCCCATATATTGGCCCAAAATTCTCGCAATACTTCGGGAGAAGGTGTCTGTAGGTTCTGATTTGTGGTGTCTGTGTTACTAGATGTAAGGTTCCTATAAAATACTCTTTCGTTGTTGTTGAATTTTGTGTTTTGCACTTTGCGGTTGGTGCATGTTAAATATCTTTTAAGCCTGCTAGATGCTGCATTTAATTTTTGTTTTAATGTGTCCAGAAAGTGTTCCATTTGAGTGTTTGCGTTCTCGTGCTGTGCGTGTAGGTGATATTTTTGTTTTATTAATTCTACAGCCGCTAATAGTTTTTGACTTCTGCTACCATTATAGAAATGTGTCAGTCTACCTATATTTGCTCTTAGATTTTCGATCTTCTTTTCTAATCTAATTTGCCATTTTGGCTTTTTATGATTGTAAATATGACGTTCGGTTTGTGCATGTTGTGTTAATTTAGCTCCGTTGCATTTAGCTGCTGACCATGCTGCACAGTAGATTATTGTTTGCAGTTTTGTAAAGTCGGTGTCAGCATCGTACGTACTTAGGAAGTATGATAGTATTTATATACATAACTATAGCAGAGAACTTGTTAGATGTCTTCTGTTTTGGAATATATGGTCTACTAGTAGGATGTGTATCAGAAAAAAAGTCTAGCGCTTGTTGAAACATCGCTTCTATTTCTGGGTTTATTTCTGGTACGTCTCTAGTCGTAGTTTCAACCTGGTCAATACCTATGGTGTTCAAGAAATGGACTTCATCTGTATTTATGAGTGTGGGAGATTCGGGTGTATTTGTTGTGAGAGTATTTGTTAGTGAGTCTGGGCTGTGAGTATTTATATTTATTGTTTGAGAAAATTCAGCCGGTTCAAATTCATTCTGCAATTGCGTATTGGAATTGGCGTTTTCTACGTCAGTATTGTGCATGTCAGTGTTTATGTTACCTAGCTCTGCAGCTACCTGATTTTTAATTTCCTGTAACCTGTTCGAATGTATGTATTTGTTATTTATAATGGCTCTAACTTGATCAGACAATCTTTGCTCTGTTAGATGTGCTAGTTCTGGGTAAATGTTTGAAAACTCCTCATGTAAGTATTTCCTATAAGCTGTTTTATTTGTTTCAAGATGAGTGGCAGTATAATATAGTCTAATTAGTGTTTCGTTATAGTCATTAGTCCATTTCATGCGCTGACTGGGTTGCGTGTTAATTGAGGTTTTAAGCGGTGTAGAGTGTTGCTGTATTTGGGAATGCAATAATTGCAGTTCGGTTCTGACTTCTTCATAGATCTGGTCTATTGTATCTTGTGGCAGTAACTTTTTTTGGACTATGGCTCTACGCTGGTCACCTATCCTTTGTCGGCTCACTTGCATATCAGGGTATTTTTCTAGAAACTTAGTATAGAGGGATGGAAGGTATGCATTTTTGTCTGTGTCCATATTTGTAAGAAGAAGATATGTGCGTAGGATGAATTTATTCATTTCTATACTCCATTTCCTACGCTTTGGGGCAGTTCTGGCGGTGGGTTCAGTATCGTTGACCAAAATTGTCTCCTGAACAACATCCGCAGACTGTATACTATTCGATGATGAAGGCACCGGAGTGACGCAAAAAGATTGAGATGATGATGGGATTGATGGAAAAAGAGAAGGAGATGACGAAGATATTTGTGAGATTTCGTCATCTATCTGAGGCATTTTAGCCTGTGTTATTTTTTTTATTTTAGATCTGGTAATCATGTTATTCCCACGAGTAGCTAGGGACTTAAAACGTCGACCGCAGCAGTAATAATAATAATAATAATAATAATAATAGGAGAGGCCTAATTGACATCCATCACCTTTGGCAAAAGCAAATCATTAGACTCAAAACATTTTTCCAAGCAAAATCTCGCACTAGTTCTATACATAAAGCTGTTACATTAAATGATTTAAATTATACCCCGCTAAACCTTAATGAACAAAACACACAAGACACAATCAACACTGACCCACAGAATATAAAAATTGAAAATTGGAAAAAGAAGGTCCTTCATGGCAGACATCCCCATGATTTAGAACAATCCCATATCAACACAATAGCCTCCAATAAGTGGCTTAAAGTAGGTAACCTATTTCCAGAAACCGAGGGCTTTATGATAGCTATACAAGACCAAATAATTAACACGAAAAACTACAGAAAATATATCATTAAGGACCCTACTGTCACCAACGATAAATGCCGCAGGTGCCACACTCAATCTGAAACTATACAGCACATAACCGGAGCATGCACAACCCTCACGCAGACAGACTACACTCATAGACACAACCAGGTTGCAGCAATTATTCATCAAAAACTAGCACTCAAACACTCTCTCATTCAAAATACTAAAACCCCCTACTACAAGTACACACCACAAACTATCCTAGAAAATGATACACACAAACTGTACTTTGACCGCGCCATTCTCACAGATAAAACCATTCACTATAACAGACCAGACATTACCCTACAAGATAAAATAAGAAAAATCACATACCTCATAGATATAGCAGTGCCCAACACACACAATCTACAAAAAACAATAGCTGAAAAAATAAACAAATACGCCGAGCTGAAAGAAGAAGTCGCAAGAATTTGGAGACAAGACAAAGTTTACGTAATTCCCATAGTCCTCTCTACTACGGGTGTTATTCCCAACCATCTTCTCCGTAGCCTAAAATTAATTGATTTAGAAGAAACCGTTTACATAATTTTACAAAAAGCAGCCATTTTAAACACATGTAGGATAGTAAGAAAATTCATGCAGCTGGAAGAAGAAATCACACCCTCTTCTTAAATACACCACACGCCGCGTTTACTTGGTTTCGGCCCGTGAACGAAGCTAATACCAGCCTAAGAGCTGAGAAATACAAACACACACAAATAATAATAATAAGTATTTATTCGCATCAACAGTACAGCTATTAACAATACATACTTGTTAGACTTAAATATAGTGCAGGTAAACTTAAGTTGTCGTAACTAGTACCCTTGCTAAGTTATCGGGATAACTTGTATTAAGGGCACCAGTCCCTACCCTTGTTTCATATTTAAGGCGATACAATATTAAATATAAGCAATTAATTTTTTGACATACTTAACATAAAGTTAATTTAAAACCTAATAATAAAAAGAGAGGTAAAATAAAATGGGAACTATGGAGAAACCAATATACAATATTGTAAACATGAATGTGATGATGGGGTGTGTTAGTGAAGAGTGTGAAGTGTGTTTATTGTGTGTGGGTGAGAATGAAGCATTTTAGTAATATTTTACTAATATTTATCTCCAGAAAGAAGAAGCCGTTCTGTGTCTGTATAATTTTGTTCCAGTAGCCAATTTGTGACAGTTTTTTTTTTAAAGTGATGCTAGGAAATGAGTAAAATTTTAATATTCTATTTAGTCTGTTATATAAATGTGGGCCCAAGAAGCCGTAAAACCTCTTAGTGAACGCTAGCCTACATCTTTGAGGTTGACAGACTGCGTCTTTACGTCTTTTGGTGACAATGACGTAAGGGGTTTGAAGGTGTTGTGAGACTACAGTATGGAAGATGAAGAGCTGTCTCACGGTGAGCACTCCACAACTTTTGTATAGCTCATCAGTTGGGAATAGCATAGGACGGAAGGTGCTCACCTTTAATACGGCTCTTTGGGCTCTTTCTAACTTAAGGAGTATGGTTTTAGGTGCTCCTCCCCAGGCAGAGATACAGTACGTTAAGAGGGATTGGCAAAGAGCAAGGTAAACTCTCTTGACAATCCCTCCCTCAGCGACATTGCGAAGAGTTTTAAAAACGTAAATCAGTTTCCTAATTCTTGAGGTCAAAAGGTCTATGTGCGAAGAGAAGGTGAGGCCGTTATCCAGTGTCACACCCAGATATTTTATTGTGTGAACTCGTTTCAACTCTGGACAATTGCACGCATCGGACTCAGACGAACTGCAGGAATGTGCCACAAGTGAAAGAGAGTCAGGTGGTTGAGTGGTTTGGTGTAAACTATAGGTCATAATTTTTGTTTTCTCCGCGTTCAGAGTGAGAAGATGATTACGCAACCACTCAACAACAATGTTCATCCCTGATTGGGCTGCCTCAAAAGTTTCGTGCCAGGTAGCACCTGAGAAGGTAAAGACAGTGTCATCGGCAAAAACCGTTATTTTTCCATTTGGCAAAGGGAGGTTGCATAGCTGGTTAATATAAACCAGGAAGAGAGATGGGCCAACTACACTTCCCTGGGGCACGCCGAAGGTCACAGGAAGGTCATTGCTTATGAAATTAAGTATTTTAACACATTGTGTCCTGTTGTGAAGATAATCTGTAAAAATGTCAAGCGCAACACCACGTATGCCCAGCCCTTCAAGCTTTGAAATGAGGATGGGAATTGAGACCGTGTCGAATGCTTTGCAGCAGTGCCCTGCGTTCACTGCGGCAAGGGTAAATAAAACTGGAGGTCCCCTATTTTCCAGAGTTGGCACACTAACGACTAGTGCTCTCCCCTAGCCATGCAGCCCTCGGCATGTGCAACCTTGGCTTGGATTGTATCTCTTTTAGTCTGGCTCCTCACCCTAGACCTATTCCGGCACAGTAAACTGCCGGTAGCCCTAGGGGTCATTGAAGCACGCAAGCCCCACCACGACGGCAACGTAAAGATACGGCGGTGGGGTTATTATTATTATTATTATTTTACTTTACGATTCTCGGGACCTTGTGGTCCCGGACCTTTGGAAGGCGTACGAGGGGCCGAAGCCAGCTCGCAGAGGCCCCTTAAATAAAGCTTTATAATATGAAGTGGGACCCCAACCGGCGATTATCCCTATATGCACCACTCAAGTGCACCTAAGGTCAACCCCCGGTTGGTGGAGGTCTATTGCAGGTCATGGAATAAAGAAAGTATGGGACTATGGGTTTGGGTTGTTGAGATGGATTTGTTACCTAAGACTATTGAACGACTATGGCCCCTGCCTGATCAATGTTTGTATACACGGATATAATGGCAGGGGGTGACTTGCACACTCAGTAAATGGGCCCCCGAAAACGGCCGCTAGCACATAGTGACGTAGCGACAAGGGGGCAACATATATCGAGGTGCTTGAGGAGTGGAGAGGTATTCCACGGCTATCAGGACAATCCCGGAAGTACAGTCAAGATCCCTACCAGCATCTTACTGGAAAACTTCCTTCCCCCGAGCACGTTTGCTCTTGCGAATCTCCACTCTAACCAGCCAATTAAGGCAAGAGAGAGGTGAGAGCCTTGTTCCTCGTCAGTGCTCACTCTGGCCGGCCAATGAAGGCAAGCCAGAGGTGAAGAACAAAGGGTCTCCCAGGAGGTCAGGTCCGTGGGGGTCGCTACTGCCCATCAGCTCGCCACAAGCTGCCCTGCGGGTTTATTATTATTATTATTATAATATTATAATATAATAAGTAGGATAGGATGAACTCATGATGACTCAACGCATCACTTCCCAACTATTGAAAACCATTGTAATTGCTATTTTGTCAATATGTCTGGAAGTAGAAGATTTATTAGGAACAAAAATATAACATACTTACCAATATCTATAAGAAAAATAGGTGTATTTGGCGTTACATCCAAATATCCACTCTTTGTCCTCTACATTCACTGCTTCAACTGCAACGAATCTGTTTTGTGGGAATGCGACGAGGCGAATCATAAGATATGTCATCCTGAAAAATGAAATTTATTTAACAAATAGCACTTGCCAAAGATACAAGAGTGTTTTTATAGTACGGTCTTCAAAACAAGTAATTAAAATTAATCTGTACAATATAAGTAACATTGCATTTATTGCAAAATAGTATATTTTACACTATTCGACAATAATTTGATAACAAAACTTATTTTGGCCTTTAAAAACCTTTGCGAACCCAATCGATTCTCAATTACTAGTTATGTTGAACTTTAAGTTGCGTTGAAATAAATAATAGTTACTCAACTCAATTGAGTTTCTTTTCAAATAAATGAGTTCATTACACCCTATTGTGATGCAGAATATATGAGTAATATTGAAACAAATATAATTATGTAAATGTGATTTGGCAGCGCATTAATATAAAGTCAATTGGTATATTATGACATATGTGTATTTACAGCTGATATAATAACGACAATTGATTGGTTAGTGTCAAATACCCCGTAGTGTACAAACACTAAATTATCCAATTAGCATTCAACAAATTGCGAGATATATAAAAATGTATCACGCAACAGCAACTAGCTGTTGCTCGCAGTTTCACCCGCGTTACTTTAGGTTTTTGGTTACTGCTTCGGTCCCGTGGGACGTAGCGTGATATTATAAAGCCTATGTTACTCAGGGATAATGTAGCATTCTAATAGTGAAAGTATTATCGAAATCCGTCCAGTAGTTTTTGAGTTTATTCGTAACAAACATAAATACATACAAACAATAAATAAATATTCGTAAAACAAAATTGACGCTTGTTTCAAAACAAAGCTATCATTCATAGCTTTGAATGCCAATTTGTTACGCTTTAGTTCAAGAACACAATTACTGAGTAATATCGGGATTAACGAGCGTAGGAAACGCATAAAACCCAATATTGCATTCATGAATGCATTTTTATCACAACACGAAGTTCTATCTCATTACTATGTAAACGAAAGCCGGAAATAATCGACAAACGTAATTTAAAAGTCTTAAAATACGCGTTTACTGCATTTCTGGATGTTTGCCAAAATATAAATCTATGGCGACAGTCCGCGTCATAAAAACGTAGCTAAATTTCGTATCAAACGTCATTTTAAATTTATTTGAAAAGAGGAGATTTCGATTGGTCGTAATCTTTGAACAGTGAAAACTGCATTTGATGAGATGATGCGCCAAAAACATTTTTGAATAGATTTTAAAGCTATTTAATTGTTAGTGACAATGAATAAGTATGTAAAATATAATAATTAAGTATTGTTTCTTTTTTGTTCACGTAAGCTTACAATAGTTAGCTTTAGTTTATTCGAAAACTGATGAAAAGAAGAATATCTTTGAATGCTGCGCAACAGAATAAGTCAAAATAATTATGGAACATCGGTCGCTAAGTTTGATATTCTCGCGCCCGAAGATCGATTTTAGGATCGATCCGCTAATCAAAGTGTGCAAGAGGTATTGTGCACATAAGTGATCGAACAGTTCTCCGTTCCTTCTTTCTTATAGTTTAAAGAGGCAACAATCACAGGATGACCTGGTCATCCAGGATTGTACTACGCTACACACTTTTATCAATCTTCTCTTTAGTGCAATCAAGCGCGTGCAGCACCAATGGTTTTATGTTTACTTTCTGATGCAAGATACTTACACGGATTTACATTCTAGCACAGCTAGTCGCAGTAAAATTAACTAACTATCAATTACACCGATATAACGCGCTATGAAAAATCGATATTTTTGACGCTTGTCGATAAAATATTTGATACTTCACCACTTATCGGGATTTAACGCAAAACGCCTGGTGAAGTATAAATATGCAACGCGAAAGTTTAAAGTATAATAAAATATTTGATATTCAAATGCAGTTTTTTTCTTTATATAATTTTTTATATAACTAGTTTTCGCGCGGCTTCGCCCGAATGGATGTTGAAACTTTCAACCTCTTTTTGAGCGTTGATATATCAAAGCACAGTGGTTTGGGCTGTGCTTTGATATATCAACAGTCAGTCAATCAGTCAGTCAGTTTACCATTTATTTAGTAGTAGCTTTTGCCTGCGGCTTCGCTCGCGTTAGAGACAAAAAGTAGCCTATGTTACTCTCCATCCCTTCCACTATCTCCACTCAAAAAATCACGTCAATTTATCGCTCCGTTTTGCCGTGAAAGAAAGACAAACAGACAGACAGACACACTTTCCCATTTATAATATATACATATTAAAAAATTATAATAGAATAATATGTTACATTGACATTTCAAGACTGGTACTTGTAGGTTTCCCTATATTATAATAACTACACCTCTCTAAATACAGTAGACAAACTGAAGGTGACATTTTACATGCAATCATTTAGTAGTATGTAATACATAATATGTTTTATTCTTTTTATCGAACTAAGTGGCTAGTCGTGCAAAATTAAACACGCCGCGGGATTGTAAGCGTTATTATCAGTACAAAACACATTAATATGTAAATTATATTCCTATGCTATACGGGCTTAAAGTTAAAGCTGATGTCACCGGACATTATTTTTGACGTCTTTCTTTACATGAAAACTAAGTTGTAAACAGTACGACTTATTATTGTATTGTTTTGTACCTAGACGGTTGGATTTTTAAGGTCTGAGTAAAAAATATGAAATAGAATTAGTATAAAATGATTAATGGAAAATCAATAAACTTTGTATAAAGTGATAAAAAGTAATAGATCGTCGTATAGCGCTAGCAAACTATAGCATCAATAAAAATGTCATTTTACCGAGGAATGAAAGTTAATTGAGTGTTCAAGGATTTTTCAAGGAAGGTATATCTAATCTAATAGATCTGAAATAAAAATTCAGAGTTTAAAAAAAATTTGCCGCCCGAACATAAATACTCGAGGTCTGATAGGCAGTCGCTCTACGTAAAACACCGGTATCCAGCTGAATCCGGTTAGGCTGGCAGCCGACCCCAACATAGTTGGGAAAAGGCTAAGGAGATGATGATTGATTAAGTACCTTCACCCCCTGAAGCATGGCCGGTGAAAAGTTAAGACATTACGGAACATTTAACAAAGGGTAAAGTAAAGTACATACTTATCGATCTGTGGTCTAGATATTTGATATATCCTCCTGTTATCTTCATACCAGAAGGCGTCAGCTACCATGGACATGTTTGCGCGAAGCCCATTTGGAGATAATGTCATCGAGCGATTAGCCTGAAAATTGACCCCAATATTAATCAAGAGTAATAAACATTTATGAAGTTTGTAAGTATTTTTACTATGGGGCTGACGAACGTAGTTAGTACGCCAGCATTTACCACTTAAAAGAGTCCCCGCAGACCACACATTTACGGTCGAAAATTCGATCTAATTGGGTCACACTGAGCCAACCGTCAACCAACAGCTGATTGCGCTCGCAATTTGCTAATTGGTAAGCAGCTTTACTATTATTGTCAAACGCGGAATCGTAGCAATATTATTATTTCCGTACCTATGCACTGATAAGGAGCCAAACACCACCTGCTTAGCTTTTACTCAAATATGTTAAAGTTAGTTTCCAGTATAACCGGAAACAGATGCCTCCCGGGGGATTGCGGAATAGTACTAAAAGTTACCGCGGCCCCGGAACATAAAGGTGATAATAATGAACGCACAGCGAAACTACTGAAGTGGTTTCTTTTTTTGAGGTAGAAGCGAATTTTGGAAATTTAATCTGCTGACTTGTGTTGCTGATGTTATACACTTTGCGGAATAGTTCTAATAGTTACCGTGTCCTCGGAACAAAAAGGGCAACTGAAGGAACAAGGGTGGGTTTCAGTCAGTAAAACTCTGACCCTAAGGGTGGGAGAAGTCATTTGATGATTCCCATTTATAAAAATACCGCATACAGATGAATACCAGCGATGCGGTGAGCTCCACAACGCAGCTATCAGGTGGACAGGTGCCAGACACAAAGGTTAAACAGAACTATTGGTCGATAGAAAATCCGTGGTCAGAGGTTTCTTAACCAATCGCATCCTGCTGATCTTTCATAGTCAAGCGAGGTCTCTAATCATTTCACATTAATTTTTATTATTTACGTCTAGTATGTGACAGACCCTGTTGGTTTCGTAGCCGAAATCTCGACAGCTGAGTTAGGAGTTCTGTGTTAATTTTCAAGATTTTTCTGTTAGGAATTCCATAGTAATTTCGAGTTCAGTGGCGTCAAACACTCAACCAAAATCTCGAACTGTTGTTGCTGATCTCATTTCTACTTGGCTCGGGGTCTAAACCACTGCTCATCATGTCACGAGAAAGAGAATTCTTAATAGATAAGTGCAATAATAATTTGCTTGTCCTAGAGATTAAACTCTATTCTTTGAAGGTACAGAACAACTACACCAAAATTGCACTTATAAGCAGTGATCGGAGTAGGTAGAGTGATTTGCGGTCAATGCTCCGGCACGTATATATTAATATGGATATGCCTCCGGGATCCGGGAAAAAGATTTATGTCAATAAAGATGTTGATTTTGATAATAACTGCTTTTTATTTCATTTTTACCTTTTTTCATATTCGTAAAAAGTTATTGTACTAAATGCGAAAAAATACATATTAGGAGTATTAAAAGTTATTTTTATTTATTTTTTCAATAATATAAATATAATAAATATATAATAATTACAAGCAATAGAAAATAAACTTGCAAGAAATAACTACTAAATAAGTCATATGTAAGTTTCGAATGGGCGCTCAAAAGTAAGATTCACTTTATTAATTGAGAAATAAGAAAAAAAAACAATTTTAAACGTTTAACTATCGCAATCTATACATTTCAAATGTATTAGTTTAAAAATCTTCATTCACAATATTTGATTCAATCCCGTAAATACGAAAATGAAATCCCGGAATAAAGGATTATCCATGTTATGATTTCTATGACTATTCATGATGCAAGTACGTAAAATCACTCTACCTACTCCGATCACTGCTTATAAGACATCAAAGAAAATTATGCCCGAATACTGAAACGCTACTTAAATATTTAAGAGCTGCTTAAACGATTGAGCAGCTCTTAAACTTTGATTTCATATTCACAAAACTTACTTTTGAGTGTCAGTTAAAATTAAGAGCTTCTTAAATTAAGTTGTGTAAAAACGCCACTCAGTACAAAATTCGTATTCAGAAACGCTACTCAACGATATCTAGCTGTCAAACCAACTGTCAATCTAATTTGAGCAGCCCCTAAATTTGAGAGTGGTCCCGAGGACTCTTAAATGTAGCGAAATCAATTGAAACTACACAAGAAGTGCTGAAAATGTCTCTATCGCCCTTGTTTTTTCTTTCGAACCACGAAAGATCACAAATCAGACGCAGAAAAGAAAGTTGACACCTTTGAAAAGATAAATAAGTTTAAAGTACAGTGTTTCATGGTTTATATAGGTACTCAGTACTTTTTTCTTTATCCGTTCAAAGAGCATATCTTTCAAAGATCATCCACGTTTCTGCTTCTTCTCTATTGTAACTAAATTTATAAGAAATTTAGGTAATAGGATGTAAACTTGAATCCTTACTTTGCTCTACGACTTAAGGCTAAGCGTGCACTACGATTTAATATCGTTGCGAAAAAAATATCGCAAGTCTGTGAACAATAGAAAAACAAATGATTTATTTTCGCAGAGCGCGGACTGTAGTACATTTCTGTTATTCACAGATTGACGAATTTTCTTTTACAATAAAATTTTGTTGCGAAAAAATATCGTATGTCTGTAAACTGTAAAAATACACTACATAATCGTAAACGATTTATTTTCGCAGTTAGCGGATTGTAGTACATTTCATTGACGAATTTTCTTCACAACGATTTATTTTCGTAGTGTGCGCATACCCTAAATAATCGTACGTAAGATGTCAATCAAACAAGTGTAACGTTCCAATCTACGATATTTCTATCTTTAGAAAAAATATTTTCAAATGACGATTTTTTTTTAATTTTCTTTTGGAATTGATGTAATTTTTATGTAAATAAATACATAATTTCAATCTTAATTCAAAGCAGACTTACGTAATGCCAATACATTTCAAATAATTAATATTTCTACAAAGTATTTGTACAAAGAAATCCGCGTGAAACGAATACGAGGCGTAAACTAAATAGATTTGTAACTGAGAACGTGCTGGTAAAAAGTTGAGGGCTGCTTGGCTAATCATGGTTCCGAATGACTTGAGTGGTCTTTCAGTATATCATTTAAATTTGAGGGATGATTATATTTAAGTTGCACTTGGATGATTATGAGATTTGAGTGACGTTTCAGTATTCCAGCATTAATTACTCTTATCTAATCAAGATTACTCTGCAAATATTAACTGAATGATAAATGCTGTACAATTAACCCAGATATCGCTAGTCCGGAATTATGTTTCCGATGTTAATATCTCGTCACGATATAGTAGGATAATACAATCAGTTTTACGTGTTTGTCCATATAAATGATAAGTCCAATGTTAAGTGTCACGGGTAAAGATATATTAATAAGACAGTGGACAAAATGCGATGCATTCGTTGAAAGAAGCACTTATCAATACTTTTATTTTTTAAAACTAGCTTTTTACGGGCCTGTTGGTGTAGTGGTTAGAAGCCCTGACTGCCGGAGGTTGTGGGTTCGATTCCCACCCAGAACAAACTTTGTGTGATGAGCATGATTGTTTGTTGTGTCTGGGTGTAATTTATCGATAATTATATATCAGTTTTCCTTCTTCTACCTATAAACTAACTGCGATTTTGACATTTTCATATTAATATCAACAACTAAGCTCTGTTTTTGGTTTGCTCAATAAATTTCTTCGACATATTCTAACTTATGAATAAAAAGCAAAGATGATAGAAACCAAAACGGTACTTAAGTTTATTTTATGGTTAGAAGGGTATATTTGGTGGTGGTTTCAAGTCTATTCGCTTAACGGATTAGTTTCGTTAAGAAGAAAATGGTTATTAAGAAGGAATATATTATTGTAAATATAATACACCTGTTTTTTTATATTAAGAAAATTCACAGAGCGGCGCCACTTTTTGCAATTTGCGTCATTTTCGTTAGAAGTCTTTTACAAAACAGCGCCACTTTTGGCAGTGGGCGCTTGCTTCGCACCTTCATAGTGTCAATAGAGCAAACCTAAACTCAAATAAGGAACATATACCTTTAAAAATACTAATAACCAAGTACATTAAATATTAACGAAAACATACCTGGAAATGGAGCTGAGCTTGTGAGATCAGCTTTCTTTGATCTGCTACGACTTGTTCTGTGGTGGGATCCACGATGGAGAACAGATATCTGTTGATCACCATCACTAACTGTTTGCACCAAACTATGCACACATGGTCTGGTGACGTCCAAACACCGGGCACTGCGGTAGTCTAAAGAAAAGACGAAAATAATTAGAAAGCAATTTTAAAAGGACCTTTCTTAGCAGCCTAGTTATACTTAATTGGTCAATTATTGTTATTTAAAACCAGCAAAATGCGAGTCGAACTCGTAGACAAGGGGTTCCGTTTTTATAGGGTTTCCTGTAATCTATAAATAACCAATATTTATCATTTATGGTATTTATTTATTTTTCAAAACGGGCAACGGATAGAGAGACACAGCAGTGATCTTATAAGGGTATTTTTTTTTTAACGCGGGCGTTCAAAACCTTAAAAATCCGGAAAGTGCGAGTCTGATTTGAGCACCGAGGCTTCTGTGAATCTTATAAGATCACTTCTTTTGTCTTGGCTTGTCTGCCTCTCTGACTTGTTTACTGGGAGGTAACAAACTGAAATTGATATCAAAATATTCAGGTCATCAGCAATAAAATACATGCCGCATATTTTGACACTCGGAAGGGAATCAAAACTTGACGAAATAGGCACGTAACAATATCTGAAAGCACAAGTTAAGGAAACAAAAACGACCGTGGATTTGCAAACACGCAACGGCAATAACTTCGTATAAGTACTGCGCAAACCCTTGCGAGAGTTTTTCTCGCACTTGGCCTTGGAATCTTTTTGTTGTATAATCAATATAAATGACATCATTCAAGAAATATCTATTCCCAGCAGTTTTAATTAGTTACTACTCATTACTAGCTTTTGCCCGCGGCTTCGCTCGCGTTAGAAAGAGACAAAAAGTACCTAGCCTATGTTACTCTCCATCCCTTCAACTATCTCCACTCAAAAAATCACGTCAATTCATTGATCCGTTTTGCCGTGAAAGAAAGACAAATAGACAGACAGACAAACAGACAGACAGACACACTTTCCCATTTATAATATTAGTATGGATTTATTTGTCAAAAATTATCACTTTTCCCTTGTCTTTACAATTGTATTCAATCTATTGATGTAAACTGCAGTTAAATCAGCAGTTTCGTAGTTAAAAATGTCTAAGCGAACTTCATTTTATTATGTACAGACAAAGATTTGCGTATTTACTTATTATAGCTTATATTTTATTTACTTACCAAAGCATTAATATGGCTATCATTCGATGCAGTCAAACCAGAGGGTATCAAAACATCGCGAGGTCCATTCCCGATGCTGATTAGAATCTTCTTTTGTTTCATTTCCATATCGTTATTAATATATAGGTCCCATTCAAGGTTCATTAACATATAGTAGTCGTCCATTGCTGCGTCCATATTGATTACAGGAGCTTCCAATGGTGCAGCCAAGGAAATGGCTATTGACGTCATATTTATAGTGCTTGGGTAGGCTAAGAGTCGTTTTGCTATAACACCTCCCTAGGAATTAGAGAATACTTAGTTAGCATTTGATTTTGGCAGCTATAAAAAAATTAGAAATGCCTTACGCATACAAATTCTCAATATCTTTTTGTTTGATAGGCTAATGTAGCTTTTAAGCCACAAAGCTTTTTTGGCTGTAAAGCTTTTTTGCAATGCCATATTTTAGCATGTTTCTGTTTTATGTCATTATATGACAAACAAGCTAAGGCATCTTGATGTTAAACGGTCAGAGCCACCGCAAGTTATCTGCAATAGCTGACCTTGCCGATGATTCTCTTGCCAGACTTCTGGTATTACAGATAACTCGACAAATATGGCATAAAGCTAAAAAATCTCATGTGCATGACATTGACTAATTTGACTTGGATGGATAGTTCCATTTTGATCCTTGTCGGGTAGTGGATTCCCGACATTACGCTTTTATCTAGTTAGCCATTTACTGGGCATATTTTCCAACTCCAACCAGGTTTTCATTAGAAAACCTAATAAAACTGCGCAATCCAGAAATCGAACCCAAGAAAGCCTAACTTTCAACCTGATCAACAAGGTGTAGTTTGGCCACGAGCGCTGTACCCCGCCTTAAGCCCGGTTTCCACCGCGAGCGGAACGGCCCCATTAATGACTTCGTTCGCAAGCGCAAACTGCATACTTGTATTTCCACCAACAAAATTATAATTCTTATTACATAATTGTTTATTAATACATTTATTATTAATTATTATTCGACTATTTGTTGTTTTTTTGTTTGACTATTTGTTATTTGCAGTTTGCGCTTGCGAACGAAGTCATTAATGGGTCCGTTCCGCTCGCGGTGGAAACCGGGCTTTAGGTATGTGCACAGTGCCGAGTCGACGACGGCGCGTTTGTGTTCCATGCAACATTGTAGGGGCCGAGGCCTGACGGGGCTGCAGGTTGTTTGAAATAGATACCGCGGCCCCGGACACAAAGGGCTCAGAAAGAATATAAGGCTCAATTCACACGTACCACAACCACACCACAGCGACAACCACACCACAACGCCGCGATGTGGTCGGGCGTAAATTTTGTATTGAAAATGAATACCTATTACAATTCACACGCACCACATTTTGTGGTTGTTATCGACCACCTGTGTAATACGACTACATCGCAACCACATCGCGACGGCAACGCGGCGGCAGCGCGGCGTCAGCGCGGCCACATCGCCACGACATGACGTCCACGCGCGCCTAGCTGGCGCCTGCGCTCCCCCGGCCTTCTTTCATTTTGCGTAGTATTATTAGCCATAACAAGGATAGCAACAACAATCTTTCCTCCATGACTACGTTCAGTCAAGCCGTGTTTGCTCTACGAAAGCCAGAGTATAACTGCACATGGCCACGTGGTTACCACATCGCAACGACAGCGACAACGCAACCACATCGACATTTTGTGGCTACCACAACGCAGCTGCAAAAAGCCGCTGCGACACTATTCACACGTAACCACATCTTGACCACATTTTGTCGCTGCGACGTGGTGTGGTTGTGGTACGTGTGAATTGACGCTGAGGGTTTTAGTAGAAGTCTGACACTCCCTTCCGCTCCGCCTAGAGAGGGAGTTATCATTTGTTGATTTGACAGCGGGACAGAGGGGAGGGGGAGAGGGGAGCAAATTTGTCAACAGGAAATTAGATGACATAGATAACACGGAAATTATGTTTTGTTACACCTTATCATAATAGCAATTTATGATAACATTTAAAACACGCTTTTAAATAATGTAAGTTGGTACTAAAGAACCAACATGTGCAATATAATTTAGTGTGTTAAATTAAAAATCATGTATAAAATATTGGTAAATCATTTTTATAAGTTTTGTTAACACACAACACAACATATAAAATTTACATTGTATGTAAGGATGAATTTCATAAAACTAAAACCCAATGCTATTGATCTAGTAGTTAAATTTTTGTATGCAGAAACTGACGACTTCTTCATGGAAGAAATACTAACGGGACATAATGTAGATGAATATAAAGAACAATTGAACAATATCAATGCGTTTTTTGTGTGAAAAAGCTTAATTAGTTTGTTAGAATTTGCTACTTATAAGTATACTTAATTACTTACCATAGAATGTCCAATGAGTATGACTGATGTTGGTACATTTTTTGTGTACCTATTACTTTTGTATAAACTCAAGATCTTTCTGATGCACGCTGCTGCAAACTTAGTCTGGCTCTGAAGCACACCTCCATACAATCCAGACAATTCTTCATTGTAACTAACTAAAGTGACAACATACTATTAAATATGAATTCTAACAAATTTTCATCTAAACATAAAAAACTAAGTTGTTTTTAACTGCATACTTCAAACACACATAATTCGAGACACAATAGCAGCCAGACAGTCGGCTGTCGCTTGGTAGTTGAAAGAATAAAATAAATTATTGGCTTGTAGTTATTAATAATTTTAAGTAATAAATTGAATTGATTGTAGTGTTGTTAATTATGATTGTTTATCTTATATGGGAGCCTTTAAAAGTTAATGAAGTTACTTAGTATAAAGTTGAGACAAGCAAATGCTTTTTGCATTACAATGTTTAGACTCTAACAATTCTAAAGCATTCACTACTTTTAAATTTAACATCAAACAAAATATGTAGATGGTGGACATACTTGTAAAAAAATCAAAGTGATATTGATATCCTCTCGAGAGTGCCTTCCTTAATGCTACGGATGCAATTGATCTAACTTGCATGTGACTACCGGAGTTTCCGGGCAGAAACAACACTGGTACACCATCAAACCTGTTGACATTTTATTATGAGAATTATTCCAATGGTTTTGAAAAAAAAAAATATTATGTTTTTTTTATGTTCTTTAATTTTTTTATTAATTTATTTACTACTTTACACTATACATACAAATAAAATATGTCAGCCTTATGCTGACATTTATGTCAGTCTATTTGTCACAGACAATTCATACTGAATCTACTGCACCAATTAAGTTGAAATTTGGTAAACTTATTATTTTTGTGACACAATGTGTAATGTAAACAACAAATTGAATGTAAGGGTTTTGGAAACAAAACCATATGACCTATAGCCTGTTAGGGTTTAATGTGAGAACTTAAAATTATTTTTTATAAATGTTGTAATAAATTGTTTTAAAGTATTAAGACGCTGACAACACCCAAATAGGCTTCTTTCAATCAATTTTTTTGCCAAATCTATACAGTTTGTGACGGCGAAAAAAATATATGTTAATCTTGAACATATTTCTGAGAATTCTAAAGAATTCAAAACACGTTATTGAAAAGTTTTCCCGATACAAAAAAATGTTAAACTAACCTCTTAAAATGATTTTAAAACGAAAATATTTGTATTACTTATCAACGTACGTCGGTAAAATTTATAACAATAACGTATCTTATTTAAATACAGAATTTTGTTGCTTTTAATGTTTGACTACTCAACTAATTTTTAAGTAATTAATATTTTTTATGATTTGTAAAAATTATGAACGCCCCGTCATCACGCTTCTCTGTCATACGCATACAATCCGACAGTAACCGCGGAGACGCGCTGCTAGAAGGACCTATGTCACTTTGCCCCGCTATTCTTTCGTGTCATATTTTGATGTTTTATAACTACAAACACACATAATATTTTATTTTGTTCCTAGGACTACCTACACTAAGCTGTAAAAATATTGGCACGTAAAGACATTGGTATATTTATTTATTTAATGCAATACATATTTATTTACATGTTCAATGACCGTCGTACGTAATGCCTGTCTAATAGTATTTTAGAGTTGCCGATAGACGAGTTTCGAGTTCAAATCCAAGTTGATTTTTTGGAAATCGAATTGGATTCTTTATATTTACTTATTTTTTGGATATTTACATCGTTTTTTAAATATTTTTTTTAGTTTTTAGAATAATTTCGAATTTTCTTTACAGTAAAAAGATACTTTTGGCGAACAATTTAGTAGCAGATGAAGCTTCGGATAACTATCATAGATACTAATATAGATAAAAATTGTATTAGGTACTATAATCGTAAAAAGAAAGTCACATTACAAGTCCAGTGAAAAAGTATTGAATTTACATAGACCTATGACTATCTTAGAACTGGACCCTTAGGATTATATACTCGTTAAATGTTAGAATAAAATACCTCACAATATTCAATTACACGACAGACAAATAAAGCATTATTTTAGAACTAACTTTATTGCCATAAAAAAAAACAAATATTAGAGAACTTTTTAAGAGGAACAATTTATTTAGTAGGTATGTATTTTTTGCGTAACTTCCCGTTTACGCTGCGCCCTCAACGAAGCTTCCAAATATCAATGTTTTCCCCGTTGTTATCGCAATCTTCATTACTGCCCGGCACCTATGTGTCTTAGCATTATGTCATATAGCCTAAAACCTGCATTGGAATTAGAATTACAATCGTACCAAGTTTTGTTAAAATCCCTTTTATAGTAGTTATAACCCATGCGTACACGCCCTTCACCCATCCTTTAATATTCATTTTTAATAATATAAGAATAAAAATAATTTATTCCACAAAGGGAAGAAATACAATGTATGTTACATTAGGGGTTTATATACATATACTCTCGGACTCTTTTTGAAATTGAGCCCAGCGTAATGAGTTAAATAGTCCAAATGAGGTTTCACCATGGAGTTATCTCCAAGGTGAAACCTCATTTGGACTATTTAATTGAAGTGTATGGCTGTACTTATAAATCTAACCTACAAATCTTGCAAACAGCTCAAAATAAAATTATTAAAGTACTTTTTAAATATAATTACCGAACACCTACACAAAAAAAATTGCAAAGACACAAAGATAATGAACATTTCACAGATATTTAAAAAATACTTAGGATCTAAAATCCTAAGTATTTTCTCAAACACCTATTTTTATTTTATATCGTTAAATTTAACCGTTTTTAGGGTTCCGTAGTCAACTAGGAACCCTTATAGTTTCGCCATGTCTGTCTGTCTGTCCGTCCGTCTTCGCTTAATCTCTAAGACCGTTAGCACTGGAAAGCTGAAATTTGGTACCAATATGTATATCAATCACGCCGACAAAGTGGTAAAATAAAAATTGGAAAAAAATGTTTTTTTAGGGTAGTCGCCCTATATGTAAAGAGGGAAGTGATTTTTTTTAATTTCAACCCTGTCATGTGATATATTGTTAGATAGGTATTTAAAAATGAATAGGGGTTTACTAAAATCGTTTTTTGATAATGTCAATAATTTCAGAAATAATCGCTCCAAAAGGAAAAATCAAAGCGTAAGCATAAAAAAAAATCTTGAAAGTAGAACTTTATAAGGACTTTCTAGGAAATTTATTTTGAACTTGATAGAAAGAACAGTTTTTGTACGAAAAAGACAAAAAGGTTGTACAAAATAATTTCTGCGTACTTAATATGTCAACGTAACAAAAGCCTTTTTTTAAACTTATAAGTGGGAACACTTATTGTGACGGACGGGAAACTACGGAACCCTACAATGAGCGTGGGCCGACACGCTCTTGGCCGGTTTTTTAGTATTTGCGTCACGTGGCCTAATGTATCCCAATTAGAAATAAGTTTTTTTCTCCTATTTAAGTGAATGTAATTTTTTTTTTTGAGAAATAAAGATCCTAAACCATAAACCATAAATAGGTATAACAAGATCCTAGATTTATATACAAGGTGGAATTTAGTAATGCCACCTGAAGGGGAAGTACTCTTAATACTTTAGATATAAATTTATACTTAAAGGAAACATTCCTTTATTTTTTTAAAGAAACAAAACTGCATTCAAATTTTTTTGAAAATTCGCTTGTCACAGTCGGGAATCAAACTGGCTTAAAATGAATAAAACAACATTTTGTACTTTTATGACGTTAATCGATGTGTTCATTTATACGAGTAAAATCTTACCAACAAACATGGTAAATTAAATTAGAGGAAAACCATGAAATTATAACTTTTCAAACTAAAAGACTATAAAATGTCGAAATTTTCGTTTAATTAAAATGAAATTCGAAAATTTTATGGTTTCCTTTAATTTAATTAACCATGTTTGTTTGAGAGATTTAGTTCTTATGAATGGCCCTAACGTTCAAAAAAAATACAAAAAGTTACTTTTTTGGATTTTAGCAGGTTCGATTCCCGAGTGTGACAAGCGAATTTTCGAAAATCTTTGAATGCAGTTTTGTTTCTTTAAAAAAATAAAGGATTTTTTTCTTGGAGTAAAATTTTCTATCTAAAGTATTAAGAGTACTTCCCCTTCAGGTGGCATTACAAAATTCCACCCTGTATAAGCACTATTTCTATTTTGTAAGTGGGTTTATTAAGTTAAAAGTTTGACACTTTATGAATGGCGGTTGAAACTATAGTCATATTCACTTAAAAATCTCGGTGATGCGATGGTCCCGTGTGCGTTGAACCAATTGGTTCCTTACAAGGTGGTTGAGCTAAATGGTGCCGATACATATGTCATGCTCGTGAACGGGCGCTGTCATTTGGGATTGGCCAATTCTTAACTGCCTAATATTTAAGTTTTAATTTCCGCGATTTGTTTTATGTTGTTCCTTACCTACATTGTTTTCACTTAAAGAAGCAACGCAAATGATGTAACCATTTTTTTGTAAAACTTGATGATTGGAAAGAGTGGGCACGCCGTTATAGCGGCGGTAAGACCCCTCTTTGAGGAGTGGCTGGAGAGGCGTCATGGCACTCTCACGTTTCGCTTGACACAGGTCCTCACCGGACATGGTCAGTTCGGGAGGTTCCTGTGTCGGATTCGGGCGGAAGCGACGCCTGGGTGTCACCACTGCAGTAACGGTCGCCTGGAGGACACGGTCGAGCACACAGAAGAGGTGTGCCGCGCATGGGCGGAGCATCGACGTGTCCTCGTAGAGGCGATCGGCGGCGGTGACCTCTCGCGCCCGGCGCTGGTTCAGGCCATGCTCCGGGGCGAGACGGAATGGGATGCCGTCGCCTCCTTCTGCGAAGCAGTTATGCTAGTGAAGTAAGCGGCGGCGCGCGAGAGGCAACGACGAGCCTCTCGCCCCGGACTAAGACCCAGGCGAAGACGTCGAGAGTCGCAAGACGACTACCGGCCACCGTAGGCGCGGTTCTGCGGATGGCGAGCTATGGGTAGCTCGCCGCCCGGCTAGGACCAGGACCGCGTAGACGGCGCGTTTTGTTCCACGCGCGCCTCAAAGAGAAGGAGTCAGCACAGGAAGGGGCCCAACAGGGCCAACGCCTGCCGGGGTTGCGGAATGTTTATAATAGTTACCGTGACCCTGGAACATAAAGGGCAATCGAAGGAACATGAGTGGGTTTTAGTCAGTAAGAGTCTGACACGCCCTCCCGTCGCACCCAGGACGGGAGCAGTCATTGGATGATTTCCCACTCACCAAAAAAAAAAAAAAAAAATGATTGGAAAGAGTGTCCATGGAGTTTCTTGCTTGTTCTTCTCCATAGAGATCTACGTTTTGGAGCAAACGACTACTTTTAGAGGAAATGCTTCACGGCAGACCGCGAAAATAAAATTTTTGAATGTTTTTTGCAATGCCGCTCAGTGTCTGGATGTGTATTCAGTATCATTTATTGCGTTGATTGTGGGTTTATATAGAATAGAGAAGTCCCATCCAAAAAACTATACAAACTAACATACAACATCGCGTAATAAGAGTTTGACAACACATAAACATAATATACAAAATCCAACAAACAATTGTTGGGCCTTGAGAAGCTTTACGCTCCTAATACTTCTAAAAAGCTAAATCTTTTGTTTTGTCAATTTATTTTAATGAAAACATGTGATGATGAACTCAAATAAAACCAAGGGAATAGAAATGGTCGCACAGTTTTATTGCCATAATGGAATACGTTTAGATTTTACGAGAACAAGCTCTAACAGAATATCATTATATTTTTTGGCCTTTGCCCTTTAACCAAACAAGTACTGAATTCAATAAAACAAGTGCAGGACGACGGGGCCTGTAAGGTCGGCAGTTTATGTTTATAGTTTCCTTACATTAATTATTTACTAGCTTTTGCCCGCGACTTCGTCCGCGTAGGATAAAAGTTCCCGTTCCCGGGGGATTTTCGGGATGAAAACTATCCTATGTTCTTTCTGGGGTCCCAGACTATATCTGTACTAAATCGGTTCACTGGTTTGGGCGTGAAGAAGAGACAGACAGGCAAGAGTTACTTTCTCATTTATAATATTAGTTCAGATAAATTAAGTATAAATAAAGTATCTTAAAATAAATAAAAAATATATTAGTTTTTTTAATCGCCTTATCTAATTTGTTGTTAGCTCTTCATACAGAACAATAAATATATAAGAGCCCCATCTATTGGTTTATTGTTGTCCACGTCTTTTGTTTCTTACTTGGTAGTTTGCTGTAGCACCGCCCTTTAAACTTTAAGAATGGCGCTAGGTTTTCGGAGAAATTGTGGGCGTGTCTAAAAATACCAAAACATCGCACCGCAGTAGCTGTTGTCAGCGTCTTAATTATTTTTCTAAATTATGCTGGAAAATTATAGCATATGGTTGTTTATAGATTGCATTCTAAAATAACATGGTATTTATTTCAAACTACTATTTATTTAAGTTACGTTTGTGGAACAAATGTATGGAAGACAGTTTTTATGGGATAGTTTTATTTTAAATGAAAAAAGTAATAATTATTCACTATGCAACTTTACATAAATACTTACCACATTTTTCTGGCTCTCTCGGTAAATCTTCCTTCGCTATATGCATATAATCCATATTGGGGATAAATCTTATTCTCCGGAACAGTCAATCGCTAAAAATATTCATGATTAAAACAATGGTCATAGATTTTTAGCAATTGTTAATCATATATCAAACTGATACTAACCACGAACTGTGGATACTCAAACATATAAGTCATTATACAATAGTTATTTTTGTCACTAAAGTATAAGTTCAAAACACCGAGAAGATAACCCAAAACAAAAATAATCGAAAGAATTTGAAATACACTGGTCTTCAAAATATTTAAGAACTTCATCTTGAATGGTTAAAGTATCAAATCTGTGCTAATGCAGTTAAGAAATTGTAGATTTAAATAATAACATTATCTTGTGAAAACAATTTAAATTATACAACAGTCAAGAATAAATTTTGCTTTTTTACTCGTCACCAAGACATCACACCAGTGTTTGCATTTGTTTGCCAAATTGTCACTTTGACTTTGACATTTGTTTGAGTGACGTAAGAAGTTTATGGATATAAATAGGACAATACTCACAATAGTATGATCTTCATTCACAAATAATTTGTTTCGTTTGTTAGTTTTGTATTATTTTTTTTGTAAATGAAAGAATCCAGGCATGACTTACCTCTAGCGTACCACTGCTAGTGCTATGATTACCATTTTTCCTTCCTAAACTTTCGTTCTAATCTTTTTAAAATAAAAAACGTAAAAAAAGAAGTCTGTTTTGTCTATTGCCCTATCATACGCATACGTACGTCAAATTTTTCAAACTTTTTCTAACCTACAAACTAAACAAAAATATAAATAAACAATTAGAGAAGAATAGTTTTTTTATGTTCTTGAAAAAGTGTCATGTGTTGTTACGGAAAAACATGACGATGTTGAATTTTATGTGCGCATTCTTGCTATGTATTGTTTTAGCATTCCTTCTTCGAGTATTATACTTGATGTATGATATTATTACAAACAAATGTGAACTGACGAGGGCAAAATCTTTGCGTACCATTTTCTGCATCGGCTCTGGAGGTCATACATCAGAACTACTAAGATTGGCTACCAGTTTAAATAAGAAGAAATATCAGCCGAGGTTGTATATATTGGCCGACAATGATGCTAGCAGTGCGGTCAAAATTTATGCGTCGGAGCAAGAGCAGAAAGATTACACTCTAAGCAGGATACCTAGAAGTCGAAATGTCCAACAGTCTTATCTTTCTTCTGTAAACAGCACTCTTTATGCAACTTGTTGTACTTTACCTGTAATATATAATTTTAAACCTGATGTTATATTTTGTAATGGTCCTGGTACTTGCATTCCAGTCTGCATCATTGCTTTTATATTGAGATGTTTGTTTATTTTAGATTGTCGAATTGTTTTTATAGAAAGTATTTGCAGAGTTCGCACTCTCTCATTAACTGGAAAAATACTTCAGTTCTTTGCAGATATTGTGGTCGTACAATGGCCTCAATTGAGAGATGTGTGTTTTAGAGCTAAATATTTTGGTAGACTAACATAAGACTACCTTATTATGTACTGACAGTAAGAATTAAATGTATAAAATTTAATATGACTTTATTTATCAATCAATTTGTATTATTTAGAGACCAAAAAGTGTTTAGCCTATTGTTTTGCAAATTAAGATTTCTATTGCACAACTGTTAAAGGCCAATAATAACCACCACACTTTCCTGACCAATACATAGGTAATGTAACTGTTGTTGTGCAAGGCAATATAGACAATTGCACAATCACCCTGTTAATTGAAATCAAGAAGTTCCTCATTTGTTATTGTAAAATATTATCAACATTTATTTTAGTGAGTGTAAAATGAAATAAAAAAATATATAACTTGAAAAAGTGTATAATTAATAGCTCTAGGGAGATCAGTACACAAATATTTTGCAGTTGGTGTTAATGGTGTTACTTTATTTGGTGTATTTGACAAACACCTAATATTTTGGCACTTGGGTAATAAAAACTGTACCCTAGTACTATTAAAATAAGGTTGATATTGCATTGCATCAAATACGCAAATATTTTGCTTCATATTTGCGTATGTAATGCAACATAATTTGAACCTTATTCTAACAAATCTAGAATATAGTTTGTATCACCTAAGTATCGCAAATATTTTGCTAATACGCCAAGTGAAATCGCACCATAAAATCAAGTGGACAACATTGAATGTCATTTGTAATAGAAAATTAATAATGTTAGCCACAAATAATGGTCGTTTTCCTGGCAATTTCAAAACAATTCTGACCTCATATTGCTCTGTCAGAGGTGGACTAGTGACACAATAATTGATCTCATTTATCCAATCCACAGAGTTTAATCATGTCTCACAGCATTGCAACATGAAGTAGAACAATCATCTACTTTGCTAACAAAACAGAAACATTACTATTTTGATAAAAAACAAAAAGAAAAAATCCCTGAAGCTATACTAAAACTAGTCATAAGGACACAAAGCAACTTTTAATAACAACTTATATAAACTACTATGTTACAACTGTGTACTTCACAGTGAAGAACAATTAAACACAGAAGTGATTTCATATCTTGAAGTCATGTGTAGATATTTTTTATAGTTACGCTTTTAGCCATTCAAGAGCACAAACATTTGTATAGAGTGAGTAGAAAATCTACTAGCTGCACTTTTTTGTTATCAGTCTGATTTGTTGTGCAAAATTGCTTTAGACGTTAGGGTCACAGGCCTCATTTAGGCCGAGATTCAAAGAACTAGGCTTGGTACCTATTTACTTACTTACTCTTAGTTTGTCTTTGCATCTTAGTTTTAGGGTTTACTTAGCTAAGTAAGCCTTTAGTATGAATATAAACAATCATCTAGATTTAATGTTCATAATCAAATAAAATGTTTATTTGGTTTTTAAGGTTTCTTAGTTTTTAATAAAATATGAGCCTAATATTGTGCACAGTAATTAAACATCCATTGTTTTCACCATGAAAAATATTCTTGAATGGTTAGAATCTATAAGCAACAAGATATTGTTCACTATGCCAATGTTCAAAGCCTGGTATGCTGCAATCTTGCACACAATATAAAAATCTATTGTGTCTCTATTTTAGCATTAAGGTTGCAACATCATACATTATATCACTTACGCCTATTTTCCAAATTATTCGAGTTTTTTCATAAATTAGGCGACACCGAAATGTAATGTCTATATTTAAAAGCATACTGTTGATCTCCCAAGAGCACCGAGAAAAACTCAGTGTGCAATAATATGGCTTTGGTATTTAGATGTCGCCTAATGTTAGTGAAACAGGCATTATATTTTCAACAAAAATATCTAGTTTTACCTATGTCAAGTCTATATCCTAAAATATAACAAAGAGCACTTTCTGAAAAAAAGGCACATGACTTGTTTACATAAGAACAAAGTAAGGCCATGTTTGGCCTTCAAAAGATCACTTCAGTTAAGTCTTTTAAGTACTTTTCTTAGCGCTGATTTTAAATAGCCCTGACCGAAATAAATGACCTTATTAAATTATTGTATAAACAATAGAAGACAGTCACAATATGGAAGGTAAATATTTGAGTTCAGTAAATACTGCAAAATGCTTCAATTATTTTAAAACTAGTTCAAGCAGGACTTGAAAGGAAATTCTTTTTATAGCATCACCATTATGTGGTTTTGCCAGTTGAAACACTTAGGTTTCGCATATTCAAAGTTACTTGAACAATGCATTAACGCAAATTCTCAAGATATCAAGCAATGCCTACTCTTAGGCCATTCTTTTTTAATTACAGCATGAGCATAAAAAGATCAATATATTTTGGATACCTGGCAACATTACTAATATAAATGCATCAGTCTTCATATAAAAAATTAGTAACATTGCAGGATGCATAATGCAAAAATAGTGGAGCCCATACATATATGTTAAGTTTCTCCCTAGCTCATTACACTGGGTGTAAGCTACTTACATTATTTTGATCTTTATAAAATTTGCATTTTAAAGGAAAATAAATTGCATTTTTGGATTAGACACATCTTAGAATAGAAAGAAACTGACACAAAAAGTGCCTTGTCACACTAGAATAACCACAAAATGTGTGGCTGCCAAAAATGCTATGATGAAATAATACTATGTATACCTATATGTACATTAATTTTCTCATTTGGGACAATAACCACATACTTGAGACTTACTTTTAGCTTTTTTTGTTTCCATGGTTTTTGTGTAAAGCATTAAATGTTATGTCATTGTTGTTTCAAATAAGTAATAATGCACTTGCATACAAACAGATCTAAAAACATCTCGTGTTACACAAAGAGATCATCTCATAACATATGGCAGTCAACACATCACAAGTTCATAAGTTTATCTTAAGCTAGTTATTAAATTACAGATACCCTTAACATTGAGATATATAACAATATTGCTAACAAATTAATATTTTAGGCACGTCCGAGAATACTATATTAATAGTAAGTGACTATGTATCTAAAAATATAAGTACAAAAGGAAGAATTAAGGTTTTCTTACATATCTAAGTAATAAACAAGTACTCATAAGTAGTGTTTTCATATTTCAAGGTTTACTATTATCTAAGTTGGTACTAGGCATTTCATTGCTTGTTTCTTGTTTGGCACTATCCTCATTTTTGTTATCAATCTGTAGTTTTTCATCATCTATAAGGTACATTGCTTCATCATAAGTTGGTGGGGGTGGTTCTGAGCTGGAAGGTTGGGGTTTACTCGTAGCAGCATTTGATATTAGGGCATCATAAGACGGAGGTAGTGTAGCACTAGACGCAGTACGAGGTACTTGCCCACTGTAGGCTTGCTCCGCATGGACTGCGGCCATGTCCTAAAAAAAAGTATTTTATTACATCTGAAAATTTCTCCTTTAGTGAGTTGCATGCAAAACAAACATAATTATCTTGTTATTTAATTATTTGTCCATCTTAGGCTAGCCTCTTAGTTTTTATCTCATATCAAACAGTTCAGTCAGTAGTTCAAGGTGAGTTTTAAATAAATATTTGTTGTTGAATTACTAAATTTATAACAGCATACAGTTAAATAGTTTTAATAATTTAAGTTCATTCTATCTCAGAAGCTGTTTATATTTCTTTATTGAACTCTATAAAAATAAAATACATAAGTAAATATAACTGTTATTATACACAGAAAATTTACAGAGCTCTAATTTACCTTAATCAAATTGATGGTGGTGACCTAGTATAAGTAGTGTTATGTTATGTACATAACAGTTGATAGACCTGTTCTACTTGCATGAAGGTGTGAAAAGATTCTTTCAATATACCTATTTTACAGTTAATGAATAGCATAATAATCAGAACAATTCTGATCAATTGGTTAATCATTCAGAGTTTATGAATATAAATGCTCAGACAAAATAATTCAATCCAGTTTAACATTTTCCAGCTATTACACCAAAATGCATAAAAAACCATAACAAAAAAATATCAAATGTCAATGTTTATGTGTGAAAAGTACCTTTAATCTTTATAAAAACTTGTTATCTTACCACATAAACTCTATTGAATAATTATTACATGTCTTATAAAATGCAATAATTTATAATAATACTGTTTAGTGATACAGTGAATATTATTATACTAAACCACTAGACATACCCTGATAATAGCTCTCTGGTGTAGTAGCATTTGTATCACGCTTTTTCTCCTCAAATATAGCATACTTTTCACTGCAACCATCATCCCGGAACATATAAAAATTGGACCAACTAGCCACATGTGTCCCAAATTGCTAAGGATATAGCCATCGGCGTCTCCCAGTGCTAACACTGTAATCACAGTGCCCACAGAAAATAACACCATTGAGAGCACAAAATAAGAGTAACTTGTGCAGTCACAGCGGCCGAATCTCTGATCTTCATCAAAATCATAATCACGACGCCTGAGACGATGTAAACGTTGTCGAATGAAGGGGCTATCGAACACGGTAGCCATTTTATTATTCTATTTAGGCACTCTATTCACATTCAACACATTCCGGATTCGAGATAATAGTTTAGAAAAATACGTGGAGATAACACTAACTTTCTTACTTTGGAAAGTGTGTGAAAAATTACTATGCAAACTGTATGAAAAACAAGTTGCCACAATCTGCAATCTTGAATTCTTGATTCATAGATTATAACAATACTTTACTAGAGGTGAACGTGACTGCTGAGAGACAGTGAGCTGTGCAGTGAGTGAGTTAAGTTAGTGAGTGAATAGTGAAGCGGCGTGTTATTCGCTATTTTATGCCTAACATTCATAATTTTAAATCGATTATTGCTATCTAGGAGTTTAATAAATAAATTTTGTTTTTAAAGTCATGTCTTAAAATTATTTTTATTTATATTGTAACACGCGCTCATAATATCAGCGATGACAACCCTGAGCAGTCCAGTGGCGCCACCTGTCGCCGCAACGCGGCTAGCAGTGTGACCATATGTGGCAGGATCCTGCCTTTTTGGCAGGATTAGCCCTTTATTTTACTCTCTGGCACATTTGTTTGACGTTTTAGAAACCTGGCAGTATTTGGCAGTATTAGCAATATAAGCTGACAGATTTGGAAGTATAGCCGCTACAGTCCACAAAAAGAGTAGAATGCAGTATCGAGAAGGGAAAAAAAGTAAATAGGAATTTTAAAATGCCTATGGCAACCTCATCAAAACAAAAACGCGGAATGAATAAACATGTAATAAATATTTTACATGTTAAACAGGGCATTAGTGCATATGGTGACTGCGTTTCATTCCAGACAACTAAATAAATGATTAAACAAATGACAAAAGCGATGTATAAAGAAAGTGATCAAAAAGAATACGATGCTAATACATTCGTATTAGCATCGTATTCTTCTTGATCATGAATGATGAATGTTAATTCAGTTCACTTTTAGGCTTTTAGATCAATTATTTTACATAAAACTCCAAAAAATAATGTGTCTATTCATTTTAAATTATATTGGCACTATTTTGGCATTTTTTTGCTTTAGATTTTGGCAGGATTAATCAGTTTTCTTGCCTAAGTGGGGCAGGATCTCTAATTTGAAGTTGGTCACACTGGCGGCTAGAAAGCGCGCGTTACCGGCGAGGTTGAGAGAGACTAGGCGGCGGCCCGGGCCATTGCGTTATGATCGATGTGCGATCAATACTAATAATAAGTAATGTTTGTCAATTGTACTGTGTATTCAATATTGTGTCGATTACATTAAAGTGTTTGCGTGTCTCCGTACGTCGTCATTATTAATATTCACACCGCCCTGCCCCTGAGATACCTCACGCTAAATTGGCGCCCAACGTGGGGCGCCAATTTATTATTAGTATTGATCGCACATCGATCATAACGCAATGGCCGCCGCCTAGTCTCTCAACCTCGCCGGTAACGCGCGCTTTCTAGCCGCGTTGCGGCGACAGGTGGCGCCACTGGACTGCTCGGGGTTGTCATCGCTGATATTATGAGCGCGTGTTACAATATTAAATTATTT